>CM077172.1:7056577-7511577 GCA_039654105.1 Coreius guichenoti | reverse complement strand
AAATTGGTTTCTTGAACATGACAATGAGTTCACTGTACTAAAATGGCCCCCACAGTCACCAGATCTCAACCCAATAGAGCATCTTTGGGATGTGGTGGAACGGGAGCTTCGTGCCCTGGATGTGCATCCCACAAATCTTCATCAACTGCAAGATGCTATCCTATCAATATGGGCCAACATTTCTAAAGAATGCTTTCAGCACCTTGTTGAATCAATGCCACGTAGAATTAAGGAAGTTCTGAAGGCGAAAGGGGGTCAAACACAGTATTAGTATGGTGTTCCTAATAATCCTTTAGGTGAGTGTATCATTGCGGTTGGGCGGAAACCTTGTATCTCCAAAAACTTCCATGAATCCATAAATTTCTAAATAATTAAACACCACCTTGTGGCTTTATATATAGTAAGACACTTGCATGTGTCATATGCAAGCTCAAATGGTGTTATGAGTTTTTTGACCAGCGAATTTTAGAGAATTTCAGACACTTGTGGTCTGCCCATAATTAGAACGGCCACATTTGAGGCAGTAAGTGCCTTCTCCGCATTACGTTTTTATCAACTAACAGGTTATTAAGGTTACGGTTTATTGTAGCTGTGTGGGCACTCAGTTTTTTCTGTCATTTGGCCAAAATCTCACGTTATTAAAGACAAAGCGCTATGCACAGGCTATAAGACAGTACTGGCTATGACTCAACGACAAATGCTAGGTTAAGTCATTCTTTTTCGCTCGTCAAATACATAAATTAGCCTTTATATATAGTATTTCTTGAGTAAAGAAAGTGCTGTACTTACTCAATTCAAAGAACCAGTTCTCTATTTACCCTTGCATTGCAAACAAGCAGAGATGTATGTATGCATGTATGTTTGTGTGTCTAATATATATATATATATATATATATATATATATTATATATTATATATTATATATATATATATATTATATATTATATATTATATATATATATATATATATATATATATATATATATATATATATGGGGATATCGGGATTGCGCACTCTCTGAGGCGTCTTTGTGCGCACGCGTTGGATCTGTCCGCGAGCATGAGTTTGAAAAGCACATTTCATTTGTTTAGACTCATGCCATTGAGAATTTGCTATGAATATTCACAAAGTTGGAATGCTGCGCTTTACAACGATACCAAACTTGTGCTGAGAAGCAGCAGTCACAGAGAAGCGAGCAGAGAAAAAAACATTTTTCATGGACAAAGGAAAGGTACTCCTCTCAGAAAACGTACAAATAAAGATACTTTTAGATGTTCAATTGCTATTTGGAGCATTGGGTTCGCTAGACGAGGGCTTAATGAACTCATTTTTGTGAAAACTTCAAATTCAACCAAAACTGACAGTGAAAATTGACACATGCACACAGTGAAAGTGAGTATAATCCTGTTCTCATAAAGTGATAAAAGGCCCTTCTATTGATGGGACTGTAGCCACTGTACCGTAGCAATGCTCATCGCAGTATGTTTACAGTACAGAAGAAGCTTTGAAGACAGATGCCTTATCAGCTCCAAAAATATGCATCTTCAGACTCTCCATGAAGATAAAGTTCTGTTGTCCCACCCTGCACCAGATCTTTCTCACAGACCGCCATCAGAACCAGCGGACTAAGGCTGTACTCTAATAAGCTTAAAAATACCTAGCACATAAACACTGGCTAAAATACTTCATTGTACTAAGAATAAGCAATTTATTTGTATTTATTTCGAAACTGAATAAATCATGAATGTTTATAAATCAACATTTGTCTCGCTTCGTCCACCATCTTTGACTGCCTTCAAAAGACAAAGCCATTTACATAAACAAACACACAAGAGCTAATTACATCCTCATCTACAAATGACTCCAGCTTAGACTGTTATTAATAAAACTCATTGTTGACATGAAGCAGGACATCCTGAGGACTTAACACATCCGGCCTGCCGCACACAGAGATCCAACGACAGGAATATTCAGGGAATTAAGGCCTGATTCGGGAACAACCAGAGGCACAGAGCTAAAAATAGAGCCTGCAGGCTGCTGGTGACACGTCTCTTCGAGGTCACCTCGTCCTGCCTCTCCAGGGCAAAGTTTGTATTTGTGTGAAGGGTATTTGTGTACAAGTGTCTAACATGAGATCAGTGAAGCCAAAAGAGAAAGTTCTCTGTATTAACTCTGCATTTGCGAGAGTACTCTGTGCTTAATGCTCTGTTGCATAAGCATCTCTAAATCTCTTTACATTCAGCATATACAGAGTTGCCTACTGGATGTCAAATGTTGTTATATTCCCCTTTACCAAGCATGCACAACCCAGAATGTCTGTAATCACAGGATACGACTCCCTGTAATGGGGTGATCAAGTGTCCAATCTAATCATGTGCTTAAAAAAACTGCTCCATTCCAAAACCTTTCTGTCTCCCTCCTATATTGCAGCAATTTATGTTTTTATGGAACACTGCTGTATTTATTATAAATGAGTTATCTATGAAAATTGGAAACACTTTGGGACTTCCGAAGCCGTCGTCTGATTGGTTGGATTTCCGAGAGTGTGTTGCGTTTTTTTAAGGGTCAACCTGGAAACGAAGCCGTGGTGACGCCAAACCCCCTCATGGAAAAAGAAACCTGTCGTGTTTACAACTGTGACAATGAGCGCTTATCAGGGTCAACTAAACGGTGAATTTTCAAAAGTATGTATAGTTTGTGGCTCCATTGTTGCAGTAAACTTGCACAACATCCTTGAAAAAATAATTTATTAGATGCACGCTGCTATTGCAGGGATATCGGATATCGAATTTACATTTTCACGCCCCTAAACATGACACCAAGCAAACTGTGATTGGTTGCTTTACATGTCAGTCAGACGTCCTCTTGTGCGGTCCTTGGCCAATGAAAGCTATGATAGAGTCCAGACCTTCTGCCATCAGTCTGAAGGTCTGGCTACGCGAAACTAGGCCGAGCTGATCTACAGCTGGTCTAGCTGGGGTCTAGCTAGGCAGTCATTTCCCAGCCTGACTAGCTGAAAAGTGCCACTCCAAAACCACTCTAAAACAAGCTGGGAGGCCAGTTAAGACCAGCAAAACAGCTTGGGCTGGTTTAATCTTTTCTTGTTGATGTTATTTGTTTTCAGAAGGGTAAAAATACATTACACACACAAACAATGGGTAAAAAATTACTAACTATTACTAAAAATACTTCAGTAATGGATGAAATTTTATTTTATGAAATTGAGCTTACTGCAATGCATTTTTGGATGGCATTCTCTGTGAAAGATATATGTCACACTGCCTGAATTTGACCAAAATTAAGTATCTTAGAAGGCATAGGGCATAGAAGCATAAGGCCGCTTCCTAACTTTTGGAAGAGCCTTCGAATTGGAAGTGTGCCTATCATGCCTTACAATGCTGTCTAGGTAGGAAGCCCACTAGGTTTTGGAACAGAGTTAAACCAGCAACCAGAGTTATCTAAGTATCATTGAGTATCAAGTATCAAGTACCACTACTGGAATTGTCAGTTTACTTTATTATTATTCCTCCTCAATGAGAGTCTATAGCTGGGTTTCCATTCAAACGTGAAGCGAATCTTTTCAAAAACGCAACATCACCACATTTTTCAATGATTCTCAAATGACAAGCGTTTTGCAAATCCCGCGTTGAAGGACAGGTCAAGCTGTTTGCGAGCAGACAACGTAGAACATAGGCTAGCATTATGCAAATGTGTTAGCTAGTGACGTTTAGGCGGTTCAGAGTCGATTCTTTCATTTGGGATAACTTTATTTATCGTGCATTTATCAACTTTACAGAA
Organism: Coreius guichenoti; assembly: GCA_039654105.1. Classification (NCBI taxonomy): domain Eukaryota; kingdom Metazoa; phylum Chordata; class Actinopteri; order Cypriniformes; family Gobionidae; genus Coreius; species Coreius guichenoti. The sequence goes on along the minus strand of CM077172.1, from coordinate 7,507,778 downwards.
CGTTGCAGAACGTTTACATTCAGAGACAGCTATATTACACACTGCATGAAAGGGAATATTCAAAAAACCATAATAGGAGCATAGCGGATTTTCTTAATTTTTGTTAAAGTTTTATTGTATCTTTGTCATTTTTATTAGTTACCTTTTTTTATTTAGATTTTTACATATCTCTATACAACTTTTCAGTTTTAGTTGTAGTTATTTTAGTACATCAAGTTACACAAAATGAGAAATATTGCTTTGGCAACTACCTGAAATAAAGTTATTTTATATATTCAGTTAACATTTATTTTTATTTGAAGTAACATTTTTTTTTTTTTTTATGTTTTACTTAACCATAATAACCCAGCAGGCAATGTTTAAAACCCCAGTTTTTGGCATTCCCCCAGCATGAGTATCAAATGCTACATTACTTACAGTATGACACATTGGTGTTTCCATTACAAATGTGTTATGAGGACCACCTAAAAATCAAGACACAATGAACCCCATTTATGCCAGCATCTAGTGCCGTCCATTTTGTGATCAGAGACAGATGTTAACTTCAGGTATAAACAGGATTTAAGAACAATGCCCGCATGATTGACCATCCATTCGATGGGAAACCTCTTGTAGATCCAGCGGGTGGTGGGCAGACTGTGGCACAGTGCAGGGCTCATGTGCCAAGATCCCGTTTGCTGGCAGGAGACGAGTGTTTGGCAGGAAGTAAGGGAGATGGTGTGTGTTGAGGGGGGCGGCACCTGCCAGCAGCCCATCACCTGGTGAGACTGACCATGCGCACACCCGGTGTACGAGCACAGAGCCACGGCTCACACATTCATGCACACACACCTGCAGCCTTCAACTCTATTTTCAATCTAACACAATTCACAGCAGACAAAAACCAAGAATGCTTCATCACACTATCCTGAGATGGAGCATCAACCATATATGCTATAAAAAAAATCATGGGAAAGGAGAAGACGAACGAAAGCAGACAAAATCACAGCAATAAACAATATAGGGCTGTGCGATTAATCGAAATTGAGTTTCCATTTCGATTTTGGCTACCAACGATTATGAAAAATGTGATAATCGAGATAAAATGATTATTCTGCCCCATTCCGCTCCTTTCTAGTGGTGCGCTTTCGCTCCTCCTTAAAAGCCCAAACTTAAGGTGGAAAGCAGTAAAAATCACATAACATTACTTTCGTAAAATGGGACATGCTTGATATTTAAAAAAGTTATTCAAATCAGGAAAGAGAACATGGGTGGCTTTTTGTGCATGGGAAAAAATAGAATGTGTATCAGTATATTGGATCTGTGCATTCGTTCTTAAAGTGACAGCAGCCTAATAAACCTGCTGCTGTCTGTGTCATTAATCAATCAATTAATTAAACAACAAAAGACAAAGAGAAAATTACTCACTGCTCTTGACTGAAGAACTTTTGCAGCTTTAATAAGAATTAAAGTGAGCTGAATTCGTACAGTGAAGACTATGCTATGTTTTATTTTACATTTGATAATTCAATTTCTGTAGTAGGCTGTTAGCTGAATACTTAGACTTGCATAAAAATGTAAAGCACTGTTTGTTTAAATTCTATCTTTTTTCTACTGTATTTGTCCTATTGTTTATACTTTGCTTTTTTATTGTATTACTTACTATTTACTTATTTTTCAATAATTTTTTGAGGATTTTTTTTTTACTTACATTAATTAGCTATTCTAATATTCTACTGTGCTATCGAAATTGGTATTGAGAATTGTACAATTTCGCTGGTATCTAAAATTTAGATAGCAACCTTATTTCCAGAAAACATATACTTATATATCGTTAAATAAATAACTCGTATAAGGTTTTGGCCATGTGGCCTACTCTTAATCATGTTAAATAATTGTGATTGCAATATTAAGGAAAATAATCGTGATTATGATTTTTGCCATAATCGAGCAGCCTTAACAATATTATGCTTTTGGGGATTTTTAAAAAATATGAATCATGGTAAGTGAACTGAAAACTTCTGTGTACACATTCAACAGTTTTGGGCATAAATGGTCTTAGATGACTCAGGCCATGGTTTTCTGCTAAATAATTAGTTATTAATATTTTGTTGGCTCCCTCTTGTTTTTGCATGTGTTCATAATTTCTTTAAATAACAGCCTGGCTAAAAATTATGTCAGCACAATTTGGCATGTTTCATTGCGTTACCACAAATAAAACAATTGACTCAGAGCACAACTATGCAATATGCCTACAAAATCTTTTACAAATTTCTAATAATATTTGACTAAAGGGAGAAGATATAACTTTTCCTAGCCCGGAAAACACACACTTTTAGCCACTAGTGAATATATATGTCACTCAGAGGAGCTAATGGGAGGAGAGCTCAGCCTTACACTCCTCCATTTCCCATCATACAGCACTGAAATCCCTCTCCTGCAGCTCTGATGAAGGCTGGAAAACAGATCCAGGCCACTTTAAGCAGCAGGCAGCCCTTCTGCAAATATCACAGCAGAACGGATAGATTTGAAACCCAAGCTCGGCTGGGAAGAAAAGGGTTAGGGGGTCTTTATGGACTCCGAGAGTGGACCTGCCAAAAGCAGAATGACAAAATGTGCCATCCGAGGCAGCAGCTCTTTCGCCGTCTCTGTACGGGAGGCTTGTTACTCAGGGATCTCTCAAAACCTTATGGTCATTTCAGCTGGTTAGCAAATGCATCATATGAGCAACAGCGTCCCAGAGGCCCAAATGGCTGCACGCAGACACAGCCGGGGCGTTGAGAGACTGCTGTTAAGAGGTGACAGACGTGATATATGAGAAGATGCTGTTGAGAGGGAATGAGAGGAACGATATGTTAATGGTGATCTCAAATAGCAGTTACTAGAAGATCTACGGTGGAAGTTATTAGATCTGTCTTCAATCTTTCTTACAGAACAGTAAAAACTGTTGCTGAAACTGCTGTTTTTGACTTAAGGTGCACTCAGTTAATTTACCATCATTACTAAAAATGTACACATAATTAAATGAACAGTACTGAATACTACTCACTTCACTTAGAAATAATCAATCATGGCTGACTGAAAATGAGCACTTCTACAATGGCACTGGTAACAGAAAAATGATTATCATTAAAGCCAGCTCAAAATGGCAGGCGATCTTCTGAAAACGGCTTGCTGCGGGCGCTTTAAGCGCTAGTCGAGATGATTTGGTTGCTACGATAAAGAATATCTGCGGACATGTACAAAATATAGTTTGTATCTGAATATAAAAATGTTGGTAGAATGTAATGTAATGTTGCTCTGGCTCGTTTTAAATGTTTTTGTTCCGTTGTTGAGCTTGTTGTCGCCTTTTGCCGATGTACAAGCAGGATGTGGCAGTTGGTCGATGTGGTATTTGTCCCACCCCTCCTCCACTGTGATTGGACAGCTGGGTAAAAAGTGACAGTGATGAGCGCTGCGTTTTACCCAGTTTAACAATTTAAAACTCTTGGCGTCCTGAAAAAAAAAAAAAAGTGAGGCACTCAACGTAAAATAGATGCTCAGTGCCTTGTCACGCTGCTGGACTTTTTAAATACGTGGCGTTCCCATTGAAAAAATACACTAATCTTTGGGGAAAAAAATGTGTTGGTGGACACACGGCCTTAAAACCCTTTTTATTAATTGAAATAAAATAAAATATAAATATTATAAATAAGAGTAAATTGAAGCACTAAAATGACAAAAAAAAAAAAAACTAGAACAGAAATAGAAAAATTAAACCTAAATACAAACCCGATTCCAAAAAAGTTGGGACACTGTACAAATTGTGAATAAAAACAGAATGCAATGATGTGGAAGTTTCAAATTTCAATATTTTATTCAGAATACAACATAGATGACATATCAAATGTTTAAACTGAGAAAATGTATCATTTTAAGGGAAAAATAAGTTGATTTTAAATTTCATGGCATCAACACATCTCAAAAAAGTTGGGACAAGGCCATGTTTACCACTGTGTGGCATCCCCTCTTCTTTTTATAACAGTCTGCAAACTGGAGACAAGTTGCTCAAGTTTAGGAATAGGAATGTTGTCCCATTCTTGTCTAATACAGGCTTCTAGTTGCTCAACTGTCTTAGGTCTTCTTTGTCGCATCTTCCTCTTTATGATGCGCCAAATGTTTTCTATGGGTGAAAGATCTGGACTGCAGGCTGGCCATTTCAGTACCCGGATCCTTCTTCTACGCAGCCATGATGTTGTAATTGATGCAGTATGTGGTCTGGCATTGTCATGTTGGAAAATGCAAGGTCTTCCCTGAAAGAGACGACGTCTGGATGGGAGAATATGTTGTTCTAGAACTTGGATACACCTTTCAGCATTGATGGTGCCTTTCCAGATGTGTAAGCTGCCCATGCCACACACACTCATGCAACCCCATACCATCAGAGATGCAGGCTTCTGAACTGAGCGCTGATAACAACTTGGGTTGTCCTTGTCCTCTTTAGTCCGGATGACATGGCGTCCCAGTTTTCCAAAAAGAACTTCAAATTTTGATTCGTCTGACCACAGAACAGTTTTCCACTTTGCCACAGTCCATTTTAAATGAGCCTTGGCCCAGAGAAAACGCCTGCGCTTCTGGATCATGTTTAGATATGGCTTCTTTTTTGACCTATAGAGTTTTAGCCGGCAACGGCGAATGGCACGGTGGATTGTGTTCACCGACAATGTTTTCTGGAAGTATTCCTGAGCCCATGTTGTGATTTCCATTACAGTAGCATTCCTGTATGTGATGCAGTGCCGTCTAAGGGCCCGAAGATCACGGGCATCTAGTATGGTTTTCCGGCCTTGACCCTTACGCACAGAGATTGTTCCAGATTCTCTGAATCTTTGGATGATATTATGCACTGTAGATGATGATAACTTCAAACTCTTTGCAATTTTTCTCTGAGAAACTCCTTTCTGATATTGCTCCACTATTTTTCGCCACAGCATTGGGGGAATTGGTGATCCTCTGCCCATCTTGACTTCTGAGAGACACTGCCACTCTGAGAGGCTCTTTTTATACCCAATCATGTTGCCAATTGACCTAATAAGTTGCAAATTGGTCCTCCAGCTGTTCCTTATATGTACACTTAACTTTTCCAGCCTCTTATTGCTACCTGTCCCAACATTTTTCGGAATGTGTAGCTCTCATGAAATCCAAAATGAGCCAATATTTGGCATGACATTTCAAAATGTCTCACTTTCAACATTTGATATGTTATCTATATTCTATTGTGAATAAAATATAAGTTTATGAGATTTGTAAATGATTGCATTCCTTTTTTATTCACAATTTTTACAGTGTCACAACTTTTTTGGAATTGGGTTTGTAGTAATATTTAAAAAAAAATTATAATAAAAATGACAAAAGCATACAAGAAAATTACTAAAATCAGAAAATATAAAAATAAATGTTAATTCAAAATATTAATAAAAACTTAAATCTGTTCTGAAAATCCATGCTGCTCGTATCAGTAAGTAAATCTTTACGTAAGACAAGCGAACAATTCGCTTTCCAGCTAAAAGTAATTTGTCTGTGCACCATGAATTCAAACCTGCTCATGACAAAGATGCAAAACACAATTACTCAGAACATGCTGTAAAATACACCGTTATGAGGAGTGGGATTTTAAAAATAATAAAAGATTTGTTGATGGACATACAGAAAATAAGGAAACAGGAAAAATGGCAAGAACCAACGCAACCGTCAAAATCCCCTGCCACTTATGTTTGCGGCTGACAAAAACTCATGGAACCTTTTGCATGGAAACGGTTCTCAAAATCAGGAGTAAGACACCTAATTTCTGATCAATCAATGAATTTCTATGAATTTTGCTGTTGTTTGTGATGAAAATGACTCACAAGAAACATTTAAAAGCTAAGCATACCTCCAAAAAAAAGGATTATAGAAATATCCATGAAAAAGATTTGAATAATTCCCATGACTTTTCCAGGCCTGGAAAGCACGGTTTAAAAAAAAAAAAAAAAAAAAAAAAAAAATCCCCTAAAATTTCCAGGTTTTCCCTGATTTAACCATGCGAAAAAAAAGAATGTGATGTGCTATGTTTGTTTGTTGGCAGGCCATATAGTACCATAGCAAATTATGTTGGCTCTCAGGTCAGTGGAAACCCTTTTGAAGCAGGTTTGCAGTTCCTCAGGCCGACCATTTTGGTGGAATAGAGGTAAGTGAAAGAGAGCAGGGGAAATGCCAACAGCAATTTCACATGCCATTATTTTTGTCACCACCATAAAGTGTGTGCAGATTGAACTTTGGTGCACCCACCACCTTGAACACAATGTTAAAAAGTATTAAAAACAACCTCAGAGTGCTGCAAATAGCTTGATAGGAGCCCCAATCCGATGTGCTGGCAAGAGCTGATAGGATCAGCGGGAGCCCAGGGCCTCCCTAAAGCATTTACATGATTTACTCTGAGTGGCTGTGAACCTGCAGGAAACAGTACTGTTGGAATGAGAAGCGAGTTGAGGGGATCTGCACCACTAGAGGGCTTCCTCCAGGCTTCACCGAGGTTGGCAATATGGGGAAGTGTACTTTAACATGCACTTGCGATTCATTTACGGCCTGCAGACTCTCATCTCTGCTGGGGACACCTGTGATGAGAGTAAACACTGCTCTAAAAAGCAAGCACACGATCATCTAACCAAATAGTCTGATTTAGTGACTCCCTCTTGCATTTCACAGACGTGTGATTTAGTGCTGGTACCCAGAGGCAAACGACGAAATATAAAAGAATAAAAGAACGGCTTTAAATGAACAAAAATAAATGCACCGTCCCTCCAGCATTCATTAAGATTCATTTACACGCGTCTTCCTAATCTAAGTGCCTCAGGAGGAAGCAAATATGCGCTAATCTTCAGAGGTTAAACACACATATATTAAATCTGAACACAACACAATAGCTAAAATAGAATTTAGCAACTACAGAGGTCAGGTTTTATGACAATATAAGAATAGTAAGCATATAACAGAGGTGACCCAATTTCCATTCCATTCAAAGTATATTGTATAAAACTGCTGGTATTAAAAAACAGCGACATTGGTCAACTGCTAGCTGGGTTCATTTCTGGGTAAGAAGTGGGTGTTGCCACAAAAATGCAGAATTTAAATGTCATTCATTATATAAATACATAAATTCAGAATCTGTCAAAGTAAGGATAACTTTTAAAATGTTGACAAAACATTAAAAAAGAGGTAGCAGAAAGAATATATAAAATAAAAAATATATTTAATATTTAAAATACATCAATCTTATTTAAAAGTGATAGGAACAAGCTTGGTATAAATTATGATAAGAAAATTCAGCTTGGCTACCACCATATTAAAAAAAAGTTGGGATGGTCGGCACATGGAATACAACATAAGAATATTTTATAATTCATAGCTGATCTGAACATTTGGAAAAAATTAGGAGTGGGGGGGGGAACGTCTTCGGTAACACTTTACAATAAGCTTTCATTAGTTAACATGGTAACACTTTATTTTACAGTGTCCTTGTTACATGTACCATAGTAATAACAGTAAATTATACATAATTACATGCAACTAACCCTCAAACAAATCCTACCCTAACCCTATAGTAAATATATGCTGTTAATTAATATTACTCAGTACTTAAATATATAATTACATTGTAACAATGACACCGTAAAATAAAGTGTAACCATTAGCATTAGTTAACTACTTTAGTTAACATGAACTAAGAATGAACAATATTTCTAGAGCATTTATTAATCTTAGTGTTAATTTCAACATTTACTAACACATTATTAAAATCAAAAGTTGTATTTGTTAACATTAGTTAATGCACTGAGCTAACATGAACAAACAATGAACGGCAGTATTTTTATTAACTAACATTAACAAACATTAATAAATACTGTAACAAATGTATTGCTCATGGTTCATGCTAGTTAATGCATTAACTAATGTTAACAAATGAAACCTTATTGTAAAGTGTTACCACTTCGTCTTGAAGTGATTAAGACTGTTAAAACCACCATAAATGGTTGTTAGAATTGTTCAAATGAATCATGCTGTCCATCATAAATTAATCATAAAATAATCTCAGGAAAAAAAGTAAATATTTATTTAAAAGTATCATTTTTAACTGTACCAACCAACTTAAGCAAGCAAATTTAGAAAATACTTTAATAGACACTTTAATGTGTTATCATAATTTATTCCACCAGAGATATTCAACAAAGTATGAAAACTGTACCCATCAACCACGTCCTGATTATCAAAAGCGGGCACAAGGATATAAACATTATGTCAGCCTCCAAAACTGTTTAAAGCACTGCTGATAAGATATTCCCACTGTCAGTCTTCACAAATGGGCTAACCAGCAGCGGATGTCCCAGTGGGACTGGAGTGTTTTCCTTGAGGCGCCCCTAGAGGAAGTGATGACATAGCTTCCCCGCATTACAAGACTGTTAATAGAACATGCTAATGCAAGAGCGCTATCGTGGGGTGGGTTTAAGTCCCCCACACCTCTAGAGAGGATAACAAAACGGATAAACAAGCAGTTTACCCCATGACTGCATAGAGTTAATGAGTAAATTTTTATTTTATACAGTTTATTGGTAACGCTTTAGTTTAGGGTCCAATTCTCAGTCTTAACCAGTTGATTATTAGCATGCATATTACTAGGATAATGGCTGTTTATTAGATCTTATAAAGCACATATTAATGCCTTATTCTGCATGACAATATTTTACATCCCTTACTGAAAAAAAAATTTAGCTAAAAAAATTAGCTAAAGCAACACAATTGCTATACATTTTGTCCTAACTTAATTTGATTGTGTTCAGTCCACTTAAATATATGTAAAATTTAAGTTTACTTAATCCATTCGTGTTGAGATTACATTAATGATTTGTGTTGCATTAACTGAAACTGGGTGGGGCTTGTTAGTTCCCAGCGTGCTTTGCATATGGCAAAATCAAGAGAGAGTAAATGTTATTTTATACGTAAAAGTGTTATTTTATGTATTTTTGAGCAAGATAAGAAAAGGGGGAGACTTGATGGTGTGTAATAGTGTTTAATGTTCAATTATGTTGGCATTTATAGAACAATTTAAATTACATAAGTGTAATAAGTGGTGCATTTGCTTAGGCTGTGGACTGATACAGCGTATGTCGTAACTGCTTTGCTGAAGGAGCTTTTAATGCTCAGCATTTAAGATGCTAATGTGTGCTATTGCTAGCTAAAAGTTTGTCAACTAGTTAGTGCAGTATTATAATTCAGTTGTGTGACATTAAAATATATGAAATTGAATTGGATGAAAGAATATATGAAATTGAATGCCTGAATCATGTCGTAAAAAAAATTCACTTTGAGACTAAATTGGGTCACTTAAAATGACTTCATTCAATGATGTTGAAGTTACATGAACAAATTATGTTTGTTTAACTTTTTCATGTGGAACCGATGTACAAGTTTAAATCATGTAAATCCAACACACTTTTTTCCAGTGTGCCCAATACCTAAACTTAACAACTACCTTACTATTAATAGGTAGTAATTAGGAGTTTAGAGGCAAAAGTCGTAGTTAATAATGGCAATTGGACCCTAAACTAAAGCGTGACCCTTTATTTTATATTTAGTTATTTATTTATTTTATTTAATTTAAGCCCGTTTGATCATCAAGTGGGAAAAACCCACCCCACAAACGTTCCGTAGCACTAACGATGCAGGAAGAGTCACGCCAAAGTTTAATACTTGTGGTTAGAGGTTCGTCAAGATCACTAACCCCAAGTATGAGCAATAGTATTAGTGATGCTTGCAAAGCACCACTAATAAGCATTTGCAACATTCTTCTTGCAAAAAAAAAAAAAAACGAAATCCCTAACACCCTGAGCCAGCCAGGAAAACGAGATCAAACAAACAACGAGAGCCTTTAAGTATGTGCTAATCAAAGACAGCCCTCTTATAATAACTTCTTCTGGTACATAAGACAATAGGTGCGTTTACATGGAGAACTGTAATCGGTTTAAAAGTCCAATCCGAATGAAAATGCTCCATATAAACACCTCAATTGGAATAAAAATGCCCAAACCGAATGAAATTGTAATCGGTTTGAGAGGGGTGGGATAAACCTTTTCATGAACCGATTAAACAAAAAATTCCACCATGTAAACGACCTGATCCGATTACTTTGAGTGTATGTCCTTCTGTGACGTGATATACAGTGCGCGTCTCCATAACTGAAGAGTGCGCGCTGCACTCACTCACAGTAGGCTATAATGTTGACAAGAGAGGAAGGTGTAAAACTTTTTATTTCGTAACAAGTTATGAAAGTATGTTGGAATAATGACACAGACATAGCCTGGCTACGCCATCTCATCCGACAGCGTTTGTCCCAGGAACTTTTTACTTCAACTGCGCCTGACAGAAGAATGTATTTTTCTGAGGTGATTCTTACATTTTACAACAAATAAATAGCTTTTATAAACTGTATAAGTCCTGGTGGACACATTCGACACAGTCAAGTTGCTGGAGAGGACAGCGTCGACATTTCTCTCTGTTTCTCGTCAGTTATATAAAAAAAAGTTCAACAACTGCTTCAAATTGGTTAAGTAACATTATCACAATCTACTTTAATTACTTTTGTTAATATTTATACCTCTGTGATTATGGTATCTTTCCTTAATCATCTAAAATATCTATGCGTTTAGTATTTATCTAAGTTACTAGTAATGATGCTGAGCACGTCTTGAATGCTTTCATTCATGTTTCACTGTATATCCTATGTTTTTTATTAATAATTTGGGTGCATTTTATTGTTAATTTTGTGTTTTTCAAAATAAATGAATTCATTTTGAGTCCGCATTAATCATTCATAGCTGTTGAAATAACCATTGTATTAGTTAGGACATAAATTAGGTTAAACTACTGCATGTCCGCCAGCAGAAAAATAAATAAATATAAAAATTACGAACACAGAACTAGCCTATTGATCCACGAACGTCGCAGTTACTATACCTGGCAACATTACGAATCTGATGCGGCAAACAAACTGTGCGCGCATGTCACAAAATGATTCCGATTGAAAGTCAGCACATGTAAAAACACCAAATCGGTTTAGATAACGTCTCATGTAAACTGTCCACCGAATTTTTTAATCGGAATGACATAAAAGTGTGCATGTAAACGGGGCTAGTATCTTATGAGGGGTCGGGCTCGAATCAAAGAAGGAAGACGTATTACATCATGTAGCAGGATCATGAACTAATCGGTAGAAACGCAGAGAGACATTGCTTTAGAGAATGATGAAAATCAAAATGTGATTGTGAGTCAAAAGGATGCAAGAGTTCGTACAGCTTATCAAGGACTTTTCAGGGTGTCTAAATCATGGCCATTGTATCCCATCAATGTCTTTTTTATATTGAGTAGTATGTCGTTCTCATTGTTGAACGGAATTGATTTGAAATGTATACATTTTTTGAGCGGTGACTAAAATGCAGTGATTGTATGTGTATTAAAGCAAGGCTAGACTGTTGCATTCACAAGACACAATAAAAGGAAGCACTGATATAACGATTCGATCATTTTCATTTCATGGGAAGTAATCAAGCATTTTAGGAACATAATCAAAGTTCAAAAGCATAACTGACCTAGAAAGCAAATCAAGCATTTCCCAAACTTCCCCAAACTTTCCAACAACGCTCTGACACATGAGCAAAAGTTAAGTAAATGTTACCATTCACTGCAACACACTCTGACAAACATCCATTGACAAATGCACATTTTTGAGGATTGGATACATTTCAGAAATACAACAGAATGCTGCAGTGATGACGTATTTTTGTAGGCCAACCCAGAAGTTCGCATCAACCTCATTCCCTCAACAAAAACCCAATAGGATTTTTCCATTGGCTTTTGGATAATTGCAGAAAATAAGCTCTGTGACCAACAAAAGTTAATGATTCTTACACGATTTGTTCATCATGATAATCTTCACAAATGAACACAACTTTTATGAATTTTGAAGCCTAAATACAATCGCCAGAAGTCATAAGAAAGGAACTACACCATGGACGCATGACTTTAACATCACCATAATTAAGCTTCCAACAACTCCTTTTATTAAGAAACATTTTCCCTGAAAGTTTGAGTTATAATTGTTTGCAACAGTGTGATTATGAACACAATGAGGCTGTGAAAGCGTCTAGTGGGTAGATGAGTTTATCTGTTCAGCCTGATGCCGTTTAATGTCCCCAACAAACTCTGTAGTCCTATTTAGACACTTGTTAGCAACCATCAAGCTTTAATAAAAATCACAAGCAGGCATTACTGATGTATTATGTTGTAGAATAAAAGGTAAAAATATCTTGAGCTTGTGTTCACCACAGACCTTATTTAAAGGGACAGTTCATCCAAAAATGAAAATTATCCCATAATTTACTCACCTTAAAGCCCTGACTATCTTCTTTCAGACGAACTCAATCGGAGATATATTATAAAATATCATTGCTCTTCCAAGTTTTTTTAATGGGAGTGAATGGCGGTCCTGATTTTGAAGTCCAAAAAAAGCACATAATGGCTCACATAAACTTTTATGTGATAAAATCACATAAAAGTAATCCATATGACTCTGGGGGTTAATAAAGGCCTTCTGAATCAAAGCGATGTGTTTTTGTAAGAAAAATATTAGGGGTAGTAATTGCCAGAGGACCCACGATACGATATTATCGCGATACTTAAGCCACGATATGATATTATTGCGATTTAAAAAAAAAAAAAAAAATTTGCGATATGCTGATTATTGCAATAAAATATTAATACGGCCATTATGAATGGCACTTTACTTTCACTTTAGAATTAGCGCAAATTTGGGGTCGGCAATTGCTTGAATAGTGGGTTCGTTGTTATTCTTAATGAAAAACACAGCAACAAAACAGTACAATGACAAACTCACTTAAATAGGCACTTTTACATTTCGCGTTGAAACCAAATCGTCCACCGTCGTCTTGTCATTCAGCTTCTCTCTCTCTTGTGATGAATGAAATCTGACTCCTGCTGCTGGTCTGTGCTGTGACTCTCGTCCGGCTCACGCTGCATGTCCAGTTTTTAATTGTAGTGTCTGTTCTCTAACTGAACTAAATGATTTTATTACTATAAAAAAAAAAAATCAAAACGACGGTGGGGGCGGTGTCGTGGTGGGCAAGTGATGCTAACCGGTGTTGCAGCTGAACACCGGTAACACCGAATATCGCATCAAGCCTATTGTGTTGTATAATGAACGAGTGCGCTGACAGTGTAGATATGGCATAATATAGACAGCTTTGGTTGTAATTGTGAGCGAAGTTAACTAACTAACACATAAACATGGACAGAGCGGTCCACGTTCAGAAATATGCGAGAATGCGCTTCCTGCACACACAGCTCACTGTGCATGTGTGTGTGAGCGAGAGTGATGCGCTGTTTGTGATATTACAGTCTGAAAGAAATATTTCTAATAATTATTATTATTATTATTTCCTGCATACGTGGAGCTTACGGTAAAATTTTGCACAATACAAGCTGAAATTGAGTTCCTAAAAAAAAAAAAAAAACCATACTTGCCATCCTTGTATCGATACAATATCGCCACACAAAATATCGCGATACTATGCCGTATCGATTTTTTCCCCCACCCCTAAAAAATATCCATATTTAAAACTTTATAGAATAAAATAACTAGTTTCCGGCAGATGGCCTACCCAAGTCGACTTACGCCAAAAGAGTAACTCCTGACGCAATGTATGACGTAGGATGTAGGAGTAGCGCAAGTTTTGAAGCCACTCGCGATTCAAACAAATACGGCTGGGCAACAAACTCAAGCTCCTCTGACATTTCTCTTTAAAAATTCTCGTTTTAGACTTCTAATTCATGACCAGTATTTTTTATTTGCTCTATTCTCTGTGCTTCTGCGTTCGTCAATACGTCAACAATTGTCAGGTCGGGGGATACTCTTCCGCCGTAAAACGGTGCGTACAGAAGCTAGTTATTTTAGTTTATTAAGTTTTAAATATGGATATTTTTCTTACACGAACGCATCGCTTTGCTTCTGAAGTCCTTTATTAACCCCCCAGAGCCGTGTAGATTACTTTTATGATGGATGGATCTGCTTATTAGGCTTCAAAATCTGGGCCGCCATCCACTGCCATTATAAAGCTTGGAAGAGCCAGGATCTTTTTTTAATGTAACTCTGGGGCTCCAAATTAGCCTTTGGCTAGAAGCCTGTATGTGGAGCATCGGCTGCTTGAAATTTTAGCAATGTTTTTCTGTATTGTCCCTGTCAAATAAACTAATAAATAAATAAATTTGTCTGAAAAAAGAAAGTCATATACACCTAGGATGGCTTGAGGATGAGTAAATCATGGGATAATTTTCATTTTTGGGTAAACTATCCCTTTAAGGCATTTAACCAAAAACCCATTCAAAAAACACCCTAACGTTAAAATGCTAACTCTGCACTCTATTGGCTGTATTTCTGCTTGATTTCAAACTGACCCATCACTTAGTTCATATACCCTCAAAAAACATCTTACCCATTCCAATCCATTAAACACTCCGCTAGAGCTTTCTCAAAGACCAAAGAAAAGGCTAAAACAGGATAACCAGACAGAAATGAACTGAAATCGGATGACGGTGCTCAAGTCTGACCCTTTCAACCATGGATTGGGTGTTCTTATCCCAGCACGTTGAGAAAGCTCATGCTGATCCTGTCCAAAGGCAGTCTTCTGCTCTCCTGACTGTGCTGTGATAGAAACATCCAGGAAACGGAGTCTGCTTCTACGTCTACATCTTTCACTCCAGCAGTGAAAGTGTGGGTTTGTCCCAGGAGTATGATGAAACAGTCAGGAAAGCAACTGAGAAGACAAGTGAAACACAATCAAGGCAGTACACATGCTGTTTTGAATTCTCCTTTCACAAAAAGATAAAAGTACAGATCCCAAGAACACATCATAAAGCAAATACTGTCTTCATTAAAAACCATTCATCACTGTTTTTGCCCCAGGCCCTGACTAAGGAATCTAAGACCGAAGTCTACAATTCTGGATGTGTTCCGCATGCAGATCTCACAGTTAAACACAAGTCCTGCTGAGAGGATGTCAATGAATGAACTGACATGAAACCAGGGGTATGCAATACGACCAAAATCCTATAAATCACAGTAGCTTTCAGTTACCCAGCATCATGGTCACGACATACAGACGAAAATTCACTGAAAAATGTGTCTATTTAATAGGAGAATACCTGACCCAAAATGGAAATTGTCTAATCATTTACTCACAATCATGTCTTTCCAAACATTTATGGACTTCTTTCTTCTGTACATCACCAAAAACATCATAGGCCCAAATAGGATCGTAGAAATCATTGGCACCATTCTCTATATGATCCACTTAAAGGGATAGTTCACCCAAAAATGAAAATTCTGTCATCATTTACTCACCCTCAAGTTGTTCCAAACCTATATGAATTTCTTTCTTCTGCTGAACGCAAAATAAGATATTTTGAAGACTAAGAGTAACCAAACAGTTGATGGACCCCATTGACAAATACTATGGAAGTCAATGGGGACCATCAACTGTTTGGTTACCAACATTCTTCAAAATATCTTCTTTTACGTTCAGCATTCATGCAGCTTTGGACAACTTGAGGGTGAGTAAATGATGACAATATTCATTTTTGGGTGAATTATTCCTTTAAGCATAAGCATGCAATGCGTTCAAATTTATAAACAAAATTTACAAGCTATATTTTTAATTTGGACTGCAGTACCCATTTCAACCACTAGCTGTCATTCCTACATACAGCACCTTTAAGGCCCGGGTATACTTAATTTTCTGCGCTCCACTCTGTCTCACGTTCAGTTGAATGCGCAAGCCTTTCAAAGTATACTCCTTTGGTCGTGAGGGTGGAAAAGTGCGCACGCGCCAGACACGTCATCTAGTGGATTTGTTTTCAAGCGCTCAAGTCACTCGTCACACTGTCCGCACAGTCACAAAAATTGGGCCCTGTTGGGCACACTTCATATGCACTTTTGGGCTTGTGGACTTGCAATGGCTGCCGCGTGCGCGTGTCCGTTAAGTCCACAAGACCGTAGGGCAGGGGTCTCCAAACTCAGTCCTTGAGGGCCGCTGTCCTGCAGAGTTTAGCTCCAACCCAAATTAAACACACTTGAACCAGCTAATCAGTGTCTAACTAGGGCCTTGTAAGACAGTGATTAGCTGGTTCAGGTGTGTTTATTTAGGGTTGGAGCTAAACTCTGCAGGACAGTGGCCCTCCAGGACAGAGTTTGGAGACCCCTGCCGTAGGGTGTTCCATTTGTCATTTTAGGTTTCAAAAGGGTGCTCGCAAGCACCCCCTTTGCGGTCGATACACGCCCTAAATGAGCACATTTGCGAGCCCGCACTGAAGCGAGCTCCTCAGCAGACTTCTACCCGACAGTCAAAGGGGCGTTACGTCACGAAAATGCGGACTCCTGAGTGTTTAGGGTGCCATCTGGGACAGGGCATTGGCCTGCACGCGGAACGGGGGTGCGGACATCCGCGGACCCTCCTGATGACGGAAATTACGTCATGCGGACAGTGTGTGGACGGCCGAAGTATACTTTGGGCTTTAATAGACCCTTTTCACAGACTGTGATGATTATTGCATTTTTTATACTTTCATTTGTAAAAAAAAAAAGTACATTTATTACACTATACTTGTATTACATTAAATTACATTGTATTACATTGAATTACAGAAAAATTGTTTAACACTGTTTCATAAGTGTTTCCAATACAACGACTGAAGGAGTGATTGCAGATTTTACATTTTCTCTCTTCTGACCACTGTAATTAATCTCTAGATATATTTTCCTCTCTTTTGGAAATTCGTAGAAACGCTATCACTGATTGTTTCTTTTGCTATTGTACAAATGAGAGCGCAAAAATGATATGTTGTACTTTTCGTTCACCACTATAGCAATTTACACAACTATGATGACTTCTGAGAACACCGGAAATGTGAAAAGGGTCCATGATCCAATTACAGTGGTTAGCAACTCACTTGAGATGAAGAAAATTAATGAACTTATTAGCGTCACATGGTATATATGGTGTACACCGTGACACTGGCATTTCTCAGGCTGTTTATAAAACATCACAGGTTGGAGCACATGGCTGCCATGTGCATGTGTGTGTAGTGTGAATGAGAACATCATGATTTCAGTAGGACAGTCCACCTCTGTGTGTGACAAACAGGATGGATGAGTCAGATGCTTCAATCGCTCACTCCTTCCTGTCCTTTCAAACATGCTGTTAAACTCCGAGAGACACCAGTGAGGCATGTGTACGCACACAGGTGTCAGCAGGGTATAATACAATACTGTTCGAAAGTTTGGGGTAGGTAAGATTTTTAAATGTTTTTTGAAAGAAGTCTCTTCTGCTCACAGAGACTCTATTTGTTTGAACAAAAATACAGTAAAAAAATGTAATATTGTGAAATAGTATTACAATTTAAAAGAACTTTTTTTAAATATCTATTTTAAAATGTAATTTATTCCTGTGATGCAAAGCTGAATTTTCAGCATTTTAGAATCCTAATTTTTTTATATAGTTTTATGAATAGAAAGTTCAAAAGAACAGCATTTACTGTCACTTTTGATCAATTTAATGAGTCCTTGCTGAATAATATGAATTAAAAAAAATCTTACTGACCCCAAACTTGGGAACAGTAGTGTATATATTTTTTTAAATATATAAATCACAAAATAATTATAATAATATTTAGATTTATTTTGTGCATTATGACATTATTTTCACAACAATTAAGCACATTTCCTGCCTAATTGTCAATACTGTAATGAAAATGTCTATTATGCAAAAAAAAATATAAATATTAATTAAAAAAATAAAGTATCTTTATACATCATGGTAGTATTTGTTGTACTTCTTTCAGTCATTATATTGTATTAATGATAATCTAAAATCTATATCTGTCTGTCTGTCTGTCTAAAATCCATCCATCAATCCATCCATCCATCCATCTTATCCGTACCAGCTTGTTTTCTAAGCATCAGGGCACCATGGGTCTCTGATGGGGGTCTCTGATAGTCCTTTCCTGAAAATATTTTCTTGACATTCACCCATACATCAGCGGTCTGTACCTCTTTATCTCTCCTCAGGGCTGATAGCCCTCTGCTAGTGGGGCTTTCTCATCTGAAGTCCTCTCATAGGACCCAATCAACCATCTGCCCTCTAATCAAAGCGCTGATTAAAAGATCTAGAACTCCCAGTTGTGGGGAAAGATCCAGCTATGTCATCCAGACAATTAACGGCACTCCATATCGCGTATTTCTCCGCACTCCGCTACAGAACCGAGCCACGTCGCACTGAGGGCACGTAATGCTCAGCATGCAGCCTCAGGGATGTACCATGAGATAATGGCATGAGCCTGGGTGAATGACCCTGACAGTCTCCCTGATGAGAGCCAACAATCCTGTACTAATTGCTAAATGTCTAAAGAGCCTGTATACGGTAGATGTAAATGGCAGGATGAGAGCAATTACAGAATAACAGAGTGCCTGGAAATAAAACACAGCTAAGTAAGTCTGTGTGACTTTTTCCATGACTTTTCCAGTTAGTTGTGATGTCTAGAAATGGATTTTCTGAAATTATTTTATAGAGCATGCACTCACTGAGAGCAATTTCTCGTCGATTAAATATTTTAAAGCAGTGGATCTCTACTGGTGGGTCATGACCCAAACGTGAATCACTGACAGCAAGAATAAAACAATAGTCTAAATGTAAAAATTATAAAAAAGCACCTAACCATTTAATTGTATGCAATAAGGAATACATTTGCAAAATAGCTTTAATAAGAGAGGAGGAAATGTTCACCATATCTTGTGTTGTTGACGGCAAAGCTATGCATCTTAAAAATATGTAGCATTTTATTTTCCATAATTCTGTTAATAATTTTACAAAAATTATTTATTAATTTATTTCTATAAATTACTTTCTATTAATTAATTTATAATATTTGAACTAGTGATGTCAAATCGATTAATCGCATCCAAAATAAAAGTTTGTGTTTACATAATATATGTGTGTACTGTGTATAATTATTATGTATTTATAAATATTTAAGAAAAATGTGTTATATTTATATGTAATATAATATGTATATATATATATATATATATATATATATATACACACACACACACACACACACAGTACATATATGCACATTTTTCTTAAATATATACATGAATGAGTGTATATTTATATATACATAATAATTATACACAGTATACACACATATATTATGTAAACATGAACTTTTATTTTGGATGCAATTAATCGCGATTAATCGATTTAACACCACTAATTTTAACATATTAAATATTTAAATTATATATATTTAAATTATTTAATCATATTTATATTTATTAATAATTTTAACCATTGCCAAAATAATTCTAAGACTAAAAGACATGCTCTGACTTAGTAAGTTAAAATCTATAATAATTATATAATGAAGAAACATATACTATTCATTATTTATAGTAGGGTTGGGCGATATGGCCAAAAATATATTCGTTTTTTTTTCCATATCATACAATATAGATATTTATAACAATATTAATTTACCATTAATGGGGAAGGAAATGCTTTCCATATATTTGTTAGACCTTGAGAATGAATGTAAACATGTAAACTTGCTTGTCATTTTCATTTAGGGCCCCATGAAATCCATTTTATTTTTCCCTAATTTCTGTGTTTTCCATTTTATTTTTTGGGGATTCTGTGTTTGATGATTTAATACAAATTTATATAAACTTTAACAATTTAATGAAGCATTTAAAATGTAATCAAGTGAAAATATAACAATTAATTTACAACAAAACAACTTATTTGTCAAATAAGATGCTGCACAACAGAACTGTATAAATATAAAACATGGATGAAAACATATATTGGTTGTATGATATTCCTTAGAAATATTATTATTATTACTTTGAGAAGTGCATGTTAGTATACAGTAGTGATATATTTCTGACATAATTTCTTGAAGTTAAACTGAACTTTAATTTTGACGGTTTGTCGTGAAGATCTTTCAGTTTTAGTTTCAGTGCAGTGTGATGAAACGTGGAAGCTTGTGAAGTGACTCTCAAAGCAGCTCTGGAGATGAAGATCATGTGTTCATGTTCTCACATATCGAGACAGATCATAAATCACACATTTATTTTTCCTTTAATTGAACCCAATACAAAATAGGAATGACTTCTATGTGAAAAACTAAATGTGTGATACTGGAAATGGTACGCACTACGCAGTGGATGGCCTGTCCACGTTTGGGTCATTCCTCTGGGTGTCCACAGCCTCAGGTGCTCATCAATTCATGCTCCAAATTTTCTAAGAATAACACACATGCCCAGTCAAGCAGCACACAAACAAGACAGACCTGACATATAAAATTAACTCATTAGAAACACCACACTCCTATTTTAGCCTGCGCTCCAGTCTGAAAGACTTCCTTTCAGTGGCACAGATTCAGTCATCCAAAAGTTCTGCTGCATTGTAAGATTCAAATAAAGTTCATTTCACCAGAACACCTACATTTTACCATAGAGATGTACAAAATGACGTTTTCAGCAAGATGCTGAAAAACAGTGAGACACAAAAAAGTTGTCTGTCTGCATGCCAACATAGACTAAAAACAAATAAAGTGTGACACTAATTGTCATTACATTTATTGTTAAAGAGGTGAATATATTACAAAAGCTGAGCTTTAAAAGGCTGTAGTGGCTAAAAATGGGATGAATTTAGAAACTTAAAGGGATAGTACACTGTTCTTGAGCTAATCTGAAGGCTACACAAAGTTTGGAGGTCTGTAGCTATTGACTCTGCAGAAAGTTGGCGACTTCTGCTCACTGTGCGCCTCAGCATGCGCTGACCCCGCTCTGTGATTTTACATGGCCTACCACTTCGTGTCTAAGTTGTTGTTCCCAATTGCTTCCACTTTGTTATAATACCACTAACAGTTGACCGTGGAATATTTAGTAGCGAGGAAATTTCACGAATGGACTTATTGCACAGGTGGCAACCTATCACGGTACCACGCTTGAATTCACTGAGCTCCTGAGAGCGACCTATTCTTTCACAAATGTGGAGGGGTGTCCCAATACTTTTGGCAATATAGTGTACCTTCATCCCAAAAACAATGTACAAAACTATACCAGATAAAAGAAAACATGACATTATGTATAATAAATATGAGTTTTAGGGAACATCACACTTCTTCTGCTGTTTGTGCTTTTTTTTTTTTTTTTTTTAAATGAAATGTTCCTATTCAGCCTATGCCAGCTAACAATTTTGCACATTATTGAGTCCATGCATGAGAATATTATGGGAATATTAATAAATAATTAAATTCAATATTGGATATTTTTGCTTATATTTGTACAATGTCCAAAGTAAAATCTGCATTCTAAAGCAAAACCAGTTGGTTGTCATAATCAACCATCCTGATCCATATCTAATAAGAAAAGCCCGCAATCATCATCTCATCCAGCACAAAAGAAAATACAAGTCCAAGTGTTGTACGCCATTAGCATGTCTGCCATCAGGGGAGAAGGTAATATTCATTACTGAATGTGAAAGCTTATGAACTCCTGAAGGAAAGAGCATGCATTATGAATGAGGAATCTCCAGCCTGATGGATTGGGATCAGAAGTACCTGGAAATGTCCTGCCAGAGGCTGTAAAGGCTTCTGAAAGAGTGTAGCAGGGTGGTGAGGAAACGGCTGGCATCCAGCCTCTTTATCGATGTGAAGCTTTTAAAACTCTATCGAACTGCCAGTAAAAATGAATAGATCCTTAAATACAGCTCTGGAGGGTGGCGATTCAAAATCTGGTGAGCCATCCAGGAAAAAGAGAGACAGGTAGCCTCTCTCTTTCTTCTGGTTTTATGATGACAGATATAAAGGGAGACGAAACACTGGAAACGTCAGTGCTAATGTAGTACTTTAACCCCTCAAGGAGCCTGAAAGCTTTTTAAAGAATCACTTTCCCAAGCCAGGAAAAGTAGCAGAGTCGAAAACAAAGAGGAGCGTTTGGAGAGCTGACAGAGGTGAAACGTTGTACAATAAACCAGCACATTCCAGCTAATTACAAGATATTAGCCAATTCTTACATGTGGGTACCTCTGACGTCAAAACTGTACCTTCCCAGACTCTCTTTTTCCTCCCAGTCTTTTGCATAACACTGCTTTTGGCAGCCAGTTCAGGTCATGAGATAACAGGCAAAACAGGACCTGCCTTCCTCTTGCTCACTACTTTTGTTAGAGCACCTAAAACGGCATATATAAACCAACAAAGGATGCACTTTTTAAATGAACTGACGTGATATAAGTGCATTTACACAGGAATCACAACTGGGAGAAACTGTTGATTATCGTGCACAAACACTGAGATGTGCAAAAGCAACATTATAAATGTAATCGTACAGTGTTTTAAGATAGTAATCAGATAGTAGTGTAGTCATAACTTCACAAATCTACCTACAAATAGGGGTGGTTGACATTTAAAAACATAACTTAGTGCATAATACCTAGTTAAAACAACAAAAGACTCAAACCAGCAAAATAAAAAACTGATGTGAATAACTAAACTTCAATTTGGGATACACTCCTTAACATAAATTGTTCCATGTCTTAACTTGTTTGGAACACGTCCCGCTCTGTATTTTTACGACTCCCATTTTATTTGTCGTTCTCACAAGTAAATAACGCAAAACATCCCTGCCGAATAGATATATCTACCAAAATAAAATAAAATAATTAAAAGAAATAAAATAAAATAAATAATTTATGCTAAACCAAACCCTAAAATCTAAAGTTACCTACAATTTTCCACTTGTTGTGGAAGTAGTATCTATGTACACCCATAAAAAGTGTTTTTTATATATGTCAGGATATCAATAATGAAAATTGAGCAAT
Source organism: Coreius guichenoti (assembly GCA_039654105.1). Lineage (NCBI taxonomy): Eukaryota > Metazoa > Chordata > Actinopteri > Cypriniformes > Gobionidae > Coreius > Coreius guichenoti. The sequence goes on along the minus strand of CM077172.1, from coordinate 7,484,778 downwards.
ATAATTTAACAAATAACAAATAAAAACACAATCAATCAATTTTTGGCATGTTCTGCAATTCTTCCATGCAGATTGCAGAATTCTTTTATGTGTGTGATACTGGAAGGGTTTTCCTGCATACAGATTGACAGTTCAACTGATTTTAAACTTCCACTTGAAAATTTTATTTTCAGTGAAATGGTGGATTTTAAATAGGTTTCCAGTCACATAAGCTTCAACAACCTTCCTTCTGGGGGTCTCAGGCAGTTCTTTTGCTCATGGCGTGATGGTACCACATACTTAAATGATTAAGACCAAATCAGACCAGTTTATTGAGGTATATATAAGGTCTGTCTTTCCTCTATAATGATGTTCTACTAATTGGTGCACCCAAGTCTAACTTTAGAGATTTGAAATAGTGATAATTGTAGGGGTGCACTAACTTTTTCCTTACACAAGAAATGAGCATTTCTGTTTACCTAAAACAAAATGTAAATTAAAAGTGTCACACGTTAAATTATATTGCTATTGACTTTGGTGAAATGCCAATTCAATATTTGCATCTCTTAAGGAGTAAATGTCATCTTTTGACATATAAGAGGTCTTGGTGCCATTAAAACATGCAGCCAGTTTCATAGCTTAAAACGTCCTCCTCATTATAAACAAAGCATTTATTTAATCAAGCTTGAAAAACAGCTTGTTTCGATATTGGGTAACCTGTGACATCACACGGGCAAATACATTTGAGTGTTATATTGCGTCAAAAGCAGATAGAACCAATTATAATCAATGATGCTGTCTACACTGGATACAGTATACAGATATGCATTCAGTTTCTGACATGTTCCTCGCACTTGAGTCTGTTGACAGGACAAAGAGTGGAAGAGTGAACGTTCGCTTTGACGCATCCAGTTTAAACAGCTTGTTTGTCTCTGTACAGACTTCAAAAGGATCCCAGCATCGGAAACAAGTGGATCGTTTATTTTAATGGTGTCCCGGAACACGTTGGAGGATTATTTTAGAGATGCGCCGATTGACCAGCCAGGGATCAGGAATCAGCCGATTTTCCACATAATCGGCCTGGATCGGTGACCAGCCGGTCAGTCTCACGCCGCCGTTCTCGCTCTCTTCTCTCTGACAGCAATGTGACACACACACACGCCATCTCTCACTCACTCATCTCATTTGCTCTGGTTAAATAGTGCTTGAATTGCACACAATTTTACTTGCAGGTTTCTAGCTCACACCAAAAGTGGAGCGCACATAAGCCCGGGCTCCATGATTTCCGCGATGCAAAAAACAGACGGAATCCAGTCATAAAAACGGAATTTACTGTATAACACGGAATGTCATGTCAAATTTTGAATGAATGAAAAGTAGGTCAGTAAACTTAAATCACATCGCAATATGGACTAGTGTCTGTGAATATTAAACTGCAAGACTACTATTTGAATTTGAATCCTACATGTTCTGCACGTCTCTGTGTGAATGAATGGCGCAGACGCGCGGATATGTTTATAACACACACTGAAGCACGCGTGACGCCCGCGGTGTTGCTATATGACGACATGAACACATTAACTTCTCTATAGCTGTTCTAAGTCACTTCATGAACATTTTACCGTTTAATTTGAAAAAAAAAAACACTCTGTTTGCCAAAAATGGAAGGGTTTATTTAAATTTCATTTGATTAAAAATAAATTGTTTTATGCCTTCATTTGATTAACAGAAAAACTAATACATAACAGAATTTCTGTAAAAAAAAAAAAAAAATGTGTTTATTGTAAACAAATTAATAATGTGTTTATTTCATATCCCTCTTTATTCTATTGCATTTATTTGTGCTGTTAGACATTTGTTTATTTGTTCTTATTTTATTACTGTCTTTTTACTTGTTTTTTATGCAAATAAAATTTTGCATTGCAGAAAAGTCGATTTTTGTTTGCATATGCTGTCAATTATAGTTCTTTGAAAGAAAATTGGAATCAGCAAAAATCGGTATCGGCAGGTCACACTTACAAAAAATCTGAAATCAGACTCAGCCAAGAAAATTGCAATCGGTGCATCTCTAGATTATATATTTGTTCTGAGCATTTTCAGCAAGGCAGTACTGGATCTGACAACAGCTGCATCACAAACCATAAGTAAATTATTTAATAATGCTCTGTCTGTAAATGACGATTTTATATAGATAATGTTTTCACTCTTACTCACGAGTAAAAGCGAGTGGGCGTTGATACTGTTTCCTATGCAGTGACGGTTAGTCAATCATAACTGTGGCAGTTTACTGACGAGCTTTAAAAATAAATATACATTTTTAGACGGGGTCAGAATGAAGGTTGAAAATAACCATTTTCTGCATATATATTTACTTTTTTGTGCAAAACTTTATTAGCATTATAAGTGAACTAGGCATGTGACGGTATCAAATTTTCATGTTCACGATTAATTGCTGAAGCTTTTATCACGGTATACGGTAGTATCACGATATTGAAATAAGTTGCAAAAAAAGTGCTGTCATACTATAACAGGTTTACTAACTTTTTCTTATGACAAAAATAACTGGATTTCCCGAAACCTTCTTAACACTACGTCATTCTTAAGTTATACCTTAAGGTGTATCTTAACGTTAATACGGGTTTCCCGAAACGATCGTAGTTAAGAATACCTTCTGTAAGTCATTCTTTCGTAAGGTTGGTCTGGACCACTCTTAGCTATACCTTATCACTATTGACAGTTCATTCCGATAGTGGCCACCACTGTTTCTTTACATCTCAGTCTATACCAATATAATTCTGCTAACTGAAGTGTTTTCATGCAAAGAATACAATTGTCATTACACTGATGGTTGTTAGCTTTTTAATTATATTATCCAAAGGTACATCAGCTGGCAAAACATTATGGAGTCTATTAAAAGGGAATGATTGTGGAGGGGAGTTTGGTCAAACTATGGCAGCGATACAGCGAATAGTTGTGCTAAATCAAAGACGGCGCCGTCCGCAAAGCCATTTAGTGTATGTGCACTATTTGGCTACCATGTCAGAAGCTGCAATTTAAAATAAATTTCGCCTGCCACGGAAGCAAATTCAGCAGCTTTTAGATCTTGTTGGTCCGACTTTGTCAAGACAAACTCGACGGAGCTACCCCCTCAGCCCTGAAATTCAGCTGCTGATGGCTCTTCTCTTGCTTTCTTTTTTCTCCGCTATAGTAGCTGTTGATTGTGTTTCGCGTGTTTCGCGTGTTGCGCTTTTATTGAGTAGGTCATCCAATAACAGAAATTATTGATTTACACCAATAATGTGATGTGGGCAATTAACCCTGCTTGTGGAGTAAATTAAGACTATGGCAAAATATATTATGATAATGTAAATGGAATACTGCCAGTTAGTGTAGTGGGTTGATGCATGATACGTCTGGGCATGAGAGGTTGCGGGTTCGCACAATCATTTCAAAATTATATAAAATATCCACGGTTGGATTTAGTTTGCAATTTGGATTATATTTATAAGATCTCACGAGTCCTGATAAATGCAATTTCAACTATTTCTGAAGTGCTTCTATTATAAAGAACACTGCTTTCTCACATAACGCAGTTAAACAGCCCCTGCATAGAGTGAATAATCGATTTTTGAGCCATTGATAAACTAATTCAGCACCGCCGCCACGGACAGCACCTGCTAACGTCACACTTAAGGTGGTATACCTTAAGCAACCTAAGATATACACTCACCTAAAGGATTATTAGGAACACCTGTTCAATTTCTCATTAATGCAATTATCTAATCAACCAATCACATGGCAGTTGCTTCAATGCATTTAGGGGTGTGGTCCTGGTCAAGACAATCTCCTGAACTCCAAACTGAATGTCAGAATGGGAAAGAAAGGTGATTTAAGCAATTTTGAGCGTGGCATGGTTGTTGGTGCCAGACGGGCCGGTCTGAGTATTTCACAATCTGCTCAGTTACTGGGATTTTCATGCACAACCATTTCTAGAGTTTACAAAGAATGGTGTGAAAAGGGAAAAACATCCAGTATGCGGCAGTCCTGTGGGCGAAAATGCCTTGTTGATGCTAGAGGTCAGAGGAGAATGGGCCGACTGATTCAAGCTGATAGAAGAGCAACTTTGACTGAAATACCCACTCGTTACAACCGAGGTATGCAGCAAAGCATTTGTGAAGCAACAACACGCACAACCTTGAGGCGGATGGGCTACAACAGCAGAAGACCCCACCGGGTACCACTCATCTCCACTACAAATAGGAAAAAGAGGCTACAATTTGCACGAGCTCACCAAAATTGGACAGTTGAAGACTGGAAAAATGTTGCCTGGTCTGATGAGTCTCGATTTCTGTTGAGACATTCAGATGGTAGAGTCAGAATTTGGCGTAAACAGAATGAGAACATGGATCCATCATGCCTTGTTACCACTGTGCAGGCTGGTGGTGGTGGTGTAATGGTGTGGGGGATGTTTTCTTGGCACACTTTAGGCCCCTTAGTGCCAATTGGGCATCGTTTAAATGCCACGGCCTACCTGAGCATTGTTTCTGACCATGTCCATCCCTTTATGACCACCATGTACCCATCCTCTGATGGCTACTTCCAGCAGGATAATGCACCATGTCACAAAGCTCGAATCATTTCAAATTGGTTTCTTGAACATGACAATGAGTTCACTGTACTAAAATGGCCCCCACAGTCACCAGATCTCAACCCAATAGAGCATCTTTGGGATGTGGTGGAACGGGAGCTTCGTGCCCTGGATGTGCATCCCACAAATCTCCATCAACTGCAAGATGCTATCCTATCAATATGGGCCAACATTTCTAAAGAATGCTTTCAGCACCTTGTTGAATCAATGCCACATAGAATTAAGGCAGTTCTGAAGGCGAAAGGGGGTCAAACACAGTATTAGTATGGTGTTCCTAATAATCCTTTAGGTGAGTGTAGTTCGGGGGAACACACCTAGAAATGGTATACCTTTAGTTAAGTTACACCTTTAGAGTCTTCGTCGCGCGCTAAGAGACAACGTTATCAGGAAATGCAGCCCTGAACATTTAAATACAATAAAGCAATACACAACGTATAAAGTAAACAAATGTTTCAAACAGATTAAAGTGCAAAAGAATTATAAAGAACAATAGGTATCACTTTACAATAAGGTCTCATTAGTTAACGCTTTAACTAACATTAACAGAGCAAATAGCTACATTTGTTACAAAGTTATTATTCTTTGATAACGTCAATAAAAAAAATACAACTGTTAATGTTAGCTCAGGTCCATTAAATAATAGTTACTTTTTTTATTTGAATAATGTGTTATTAAAATGTTGAAATTTACATTTAACTAAGATTAATAAATGCTTTAGAAGTAGGCTATTTTTCATTGTCAGTTTGTTAACTAATGAATAAACTAATGTTAAATAATGGAGCCTTATTGTAAAGTGTGTGACTGAACAATAAAGAATCAGAACATATTCAAACAATATCTAGGGCATGTAGTCCAGATTAAAATATAAAAAGTTTAAGTTTGAAAATAAATAGCCTTAAGTCTTTAAGTATTAAGTATTTAGTGATGTGATGAGCACTGTAGAGAATGCAGAAAACTGAATGGCTGTTTGAAACATTTAAATACTGTTTAGTAGCGTGAGTCTGCTTTGTTTACGAGGTTTTCGGTGAAACGGCTGCATTTCTGCTGTTCCATCAGCGCCATCTGCTGTCAGAGAGTGAATGTGCATTTTCATTCAGCACGTCTCCTTCACTCGTTCCACAATGCGCTGCTCATGCGCGTTGGGCTTGTTTACATCAGTGCGTGTGCCTCTTTGATGCAGCATACAGCGGTGCTGTTCATTTTAAACGGTAGATGGGTATTCTTAAGTATTCTTAAAATGCATTCTAAAAATCTGAATAATTCATAATAAATAATTATTCATGGTACTTTGAAGTGACCACGATAACAATATCGTGCATGTTCATTATCGTGATATATCGTATTACAGTATACCGGCACATGTCTAAAGTGAACCTCAAGGAACATATTAAAATAAAAACAATCCAAGTCATGACCCCTTTAATATGTTGGGAAAAACATGGGGTGTACTTACTTTTTCACAGTTTACCTTCACAGAAGCACGTGTAACAAGTAGCTGCTTCAGTTCTGAGTGGGCTGTGATGAAGGCGGAGAGCTTTTTCAATCCCACCTTAAGTCTGTTTGTTCTGCATTTCCACATTTGTGGCATAAAAGGGTCCAGAAGGGTTTTTGGTTGAGCCTACGATGAGCTCATGAAATCTGGATCCCATCTGACAATAAAAGCCCCCCCAGTTGCATCTAATCTGGGAAGAAGCAAATATCTACGGTGTGACAACAACCATCGCAGATGTGTATGTCTATGACCCTTTAGCAGCTGGACTAATGTTCAGAACGGTTGACCTAGGCCATCTCCTCTAACAGCAGGAAGGATGAACCTTCACTCGTAACACCAACATGTTTGGCTTGTTTAACAGCCTGGCCGTTTCCTTTCCCAGCGCTATGAGCAAGCATTAATGAAGTTTCGCTGTAGAACAACAGAAGCAATTCAGGATGGAGGGGGACGCGGCCAGCCTGCCTCTTTCCAAAGCTCTTCCTACGCGCACCACTCAGCTCCATGGCAACTCGCAGCGAGAAGGCCAGCGTGTTACAATACGGGACTCTCACTTCCTGTCATAAAAGCCTCAGCGCTTTTTTTTTTTTTTTTCATGATCCTTTGTGAAACAATAACAGGCCTGTTTTGGTTTCCACACATATCGCTCAGGGTCATGTCTCATCTGAACCTCCACCGCGAGGAGGTGAGAAAATGACAGTGGAAAGATAACCTTTTCTCCACAACGGTTAGAACCGAAAATGGAAAACTCACTTTCAATAGCTCCCAGCATGCCTCACACTCAACAGAGGGTCTCTGAAGGCCTTCTCTCATGATTCGCATCAACTTGCCCAATGCATCGAACTCTATGGAGCGAAGTCCTCAAAAGACCTCAACTCGTTTGACACAGACCTTTCAAAGTGCAGCCGATCATAACAGAACAATTCAATTTGTGTATTCAATGTGGTTTTGAGGTTTCTGACTTTCATACAATTTTTTCATGCTAATAATGAATAATTTCTTTCTTTTTTCTTTCTTTCCATCCATCTTTCTTTCTAGTATTTTTGTAAAGTCATATGAAGTACTTTTAATTTCAATTAATTTGAATTCTACATCCTTCCATTTAAATTCAAACTGCAATTCAGCGACCTGTTTTCTACCTCAATTCAAATTCAGGAATTTAACTGGAATTTAAAAGGCATTCTTATTTCAATTCTGAATGATGCACAACCCTGCTGTCATGCAATGACTGGTTGGTATATTTCCCCTGTAACTTTAAGTTAAATTTTAATAATTGCAAACAATTGCATGTTGTGAAATTTTAATGATCACATATAAATTGCTTCACGAGTACAGTAACATCATCTTTCTCAAATAGGCGCATAACGAATGCACTGATGAAAGTCATGTAAACAGACTTAGAGATTAGCGCAGTGCTGTCTCTCTCGCCCTGTTTACACCTGGTATTAAGATGCGTTTTGGTCGATCGGATCACAAGTGGGTGATGCTAAATACAGGTGTAAACGGGGTCTAAAACGTTTGAACTTGTCTACTTTTGACCACTTCCAGAGGTAGTCGTAACCGCATTAGACCCAATTGCTTTCATAGTGTAGACGCTCATGTGGTCGAATGCGTCCGAACAGACATAAAAGACCGCCTTCTCTCCGCCTACTGACCTAATGCATAAACATTATGGGAAGCGTGCCAGCCAGACAGGATTTAAACTTTGTTAGCTGGAGAACCAAGTTCGGTTTGACAATGAAAAACATACCAAGCACAATGTTCTCTCACCATTCCTGATTTCTAATACACACTCATCATGTCTTGCGGCTATCAGAGCAGAAACGAAAACTGCTGCTATCCATGTTTTTCTGTCATTTCAGTGCGTTCATATGTAAATTGTGCAAGCTTATTTTGTTCATTGGATCGAAAGATCTGAAAAAGCCTATACATTTGCCTCCCATAGACCTTCCCCTTGAAGAAATCAGGACAGAAGAGGTTGAAAGTGGACAAAAGAGACGGATTAAAACACCAGGTGTAAACGGGTATGTGTCTCCCTCGTCTACTTGTGATTCAATCGACCAAAACGCATCTTAATACCAGGCGTAAACACGGCCTCAGAATCACATCGGCTCCGCAGTCATTCCCATCTGAGTGGAACAGGGATCTGTTGGTGTATGATATTTTGTAAGCTTTTTAAGAGCCATAGGCCACTTTGGCCTCTCCTTAAGCACTCAACCTCACTACAACAAAGCACACTTCAAAAGAACTCAAAGAGGCAAATTAAGATGTTTAAATTAATTCTAAGAATTAAGAAATGTACAAAACAGGCCACATAAATGGGTGATGTTTATACACAAGTGTGCTTTTGGTACTGTAAATTATCTTTACTTTACCGAACTTTATCTTATCCCACACTGTTAGAAGTACAAAAATATTTGGTCAGTAATGGCTCGTTTCCACTGAGCGGTGCGGTACGGTTCAGTACAGTACATTACAGTACGATTCGGGACCATAAACCCTAATCCGGCTTGCGTTTCCACCGCCAACAGTACGCTTATGATAGGAATGGCGTAGCGATTGACGTCATTCTCGCATGAAGAATAAAGCGGCTCAGTAAACAACAATGGACGACATACAGCAGATCTTGTTCTTGCTTCTCGGCATGTGGCTGTTGTCACGAGAATACACGCTTTGTTTGAGCCAAGGCTGCAAGGAAAAACACAGCTGAAAAAGCATGCACAAGTGACGATTCTCTGTCAACCAATTAACGTTCTGCAGTTAATCGTCTAGCTCCACCCTTTAGTACCGGACTACTGTGCTAGGTACCCCAACGGAAGGGTGCCAAAAAAGTGGTACAGTACGGTTCGGAATTAGGGTATCATTCACAACTTCTGACAATGGAAACGGCAAATATCACGTACCGTACTGAACTGCACCGCGTGGTGGAAACGAGCCATATGAAACCACTAGAAACAGCCCCAGCCAACCACCTAGCATCCCAACACCCTAGCATTGTGTTGTCGAGTACTGCATGGGAAAGCATGTTCTTCGGAAATTAAAAAATGAACACGACTTGTTTTTTCTTAAAAACATTTCAAGTTAAATTTTGGCTCGCACCACATACCGATCCAGCTCCTCCCCCCTCCTCCTTCCTGTCTTCTCTTTTAGCTTTCACTGAATTAAAGTGGCAGAGGCTCCCCCAGAAATGCAAATGTAATGGTACTGTCACTATAGGTTATATGACGAGCAAGAGATACTCATTACTTTCATCACAGCGATGTTTTAATTATAAGTGCAGCTTTCTTAAATAGTCCCACCCCATACTGCGAGGGAACTCAAACCAGCAATTAGGAAGCCTGTGGATGACAGGTGGTTGTGCTACGAATGCAGGGGGTGAATTCATATGAAGGACTTCATGCATACAATTATAAGATCAGAGCTGCATTTCAAAGGAAATATTGAAATAAAATGTCACTGCCTCTTTTTTATGCCTCTGACCTACTGTGTCAAGCTTTTGGGTAAATGGGTTTGGTTAAATATTAGGGCTAAATATAAAAACGACAACTGTACGACCTTTCAGTTCCCTGCATTAACAGCCTCAGACAGATTGCCAAGCTCGATTGAAAAATGGATTTGCTGGATAATGACACTAACTTTGCAACATCATGTTATTGAACTGAACTGAATCAATACTTAACTTAATAATCAATCACTATTGCCTTCCGTAAAGCTGCTTATAGCTTAAATTACAAACCCGATTCCAAAAAAGTTGGGACACTGTACAAATTGTGAATAAAAACAGAATGCAATGATGTGGAAGTTTCAAATTTCAATATTTTATTCAGAATACAACATATATGACATATCAAATGTTTAAACTGAGAAAATATATCATTTTAAGGGAAAAATAAGTTGATTTTAAATTTCATGGCATCAACACATCTCAAAAAAGTTGGGACAAGGCCATGTTTACCACTGTCTGGCATCCCCTCTTCTTTTTATAACAGTCTGCAAACGTCTGGGGACTGAGGAGACAAGTTGCTCAAGTTTAGGAATAGGAATGTTGTCCCATTCTTGTCTAATACAGGCTTCTAGTTGCTCAACTGTCAACTGCATCTTCCGCTTTATGATGCGCCAAATGTTTTCTATGGGTGAAAGATCTGGACTGCAGGCTGGCCATTTCAGTACCCGGATCCTTCTACGCAGCCATGATGTTGTAATTGATGCAGTATGTGGTCTGGCATTGTCATGTTGGAAAATGCAAGGTCTTCCCTGAAAGAGACGACGTCTGGATGGGAGCATATGTTGTTCTAGAACTTGGATATACCTTTCAGCATTGATGGTGCCCTTTCCAGATGTGTAAGCTGCCCATGCCACACACACTCATGCAACCCCATACCATCAGAGATGCAGGCTTCTGAACTGAGCGCTGATAACAACTTGGGTTGTCCTTGTCCTCTTTAGTCCGGATGACATGGCGTCCCAGTTTTCTTCAAATTTTGATTCGTCTGACCACATAACAGTTTTCCACTTTGCCACAGTCCATTTTAAATGAGCCTTGGCCCAGAGAAAACACCTGCGCTTCTGGATCATGTTTAGATATGGCTTCTTTTTTGACCTATAGAGTTTTAGCCGGCAACGGCGAATGGCACGGTGGATTGTGTTCACCGACAATGTTTTCTGGAAGTATTCCTGAGCCCATGTTGTGATTTCCATTACAGTAGCATTCCTGTATGTGATGCAGTGCCGTCTAAGGGCCCGAAGATCACGGGCATCCAGTATGGTTTTCCGGCCTTGACCCTTACGCACAGAGATTGTTCCAGATTCTCTGAATCTTTGGATGATATTATGCACTGTAGATGATGATAACTTCAAACTCTTTGCAATTTTTCTCTGAGAAACTCCTTTCTGATATTGCTCCACTATTTTTCACCGCAGCATTGGGGGAATTGGTGATCCTCTGCCCATCTTGACTTCTGAGAGACACTGCCACTCTGAGAGGCTCTTTTTATACCCAATCATGTTGCCAATTGACCTAATAAGTTGCAAATTGGTCCTCCAGCTGTTCCTTATATGTACATTTAACTTTTCCGGCCTCTTATTGCTACCTGTCCCAACTTTTTTGGAATGTGTAGCTCTCATGAAATCCAAAATGAGCCAATATTTGGCATGACATTTCAAAATGTCTCACTTTCAACATTTGATATGTTATCTATATTATATTGTGAATAAAATATAAGTTTATGAGATTTGTAAATTATTGCATTCCTTTTTTATTCACAATTTGTACAGTGTCCCAACTTTTTTGGAATCGGGTTTGTAATTTAATTCATAATTGATGAACTTCTCAACACAGTTATAGAACTGAATTGAAAAAAAAAATTGAGCTGACAACAATATCTTCTGTAAAGGCTAAAAGTCAATTTGTTTCATAATTGATGAATTTTACAAAATTATCACGTTATCTTATTTTTTAATAATGTGACGCTGCTTTGAAGAATTGTTCTTTAAAGTTTCCCATTATGCTTTTTCAGATATTGCCTTTCATGTGGTGTGTAATATAGCTGTTTGTGAAAGTAAAAGGTCTACAAAGTTTTAAAAATCAAAGTGCATGATAAATAAAAGTTATTGTCTCCCAAAAGAAACAATAGATTCTGAACTGTTGAAATGAGTCATCACAGTAATTCCAATCTTACTTCATACGTCCAGTCATTCTTCATACATAATGCAACACAATTGCATAATGCCCACCTATGGTTTTCATTGGCTGCCCATGAACGACATCTACTTTGACCCGCCCTCAACCACTGTAGTTGGGTCATGGAAAGGAGGGGTTTAAAGGGACTGAATCTTCTGACAAATCGCTTTAGAGTCTGAGAAATGAGGTGCTGTGCAGATGTGCAGTGTATATTATTACAAAATCAAAGTGTTTTTGACCTTTGATGAATGAAAAAATGTTGTAGGAGACTCCAAAACTAAATTAGGAACTTTTAAAATAGCATAACTAGGGCACTTTAAAGCCTCAGGAAAGAGTATGCATACAATACTGACATACAGTAGCCGGTTTATGACAAAAAAAAAGCATGCTAAAAACTAATCGCTTTCACAAATGCTCTTGGGTCTCTAATTAGAGTAAGGATCACGGTTGTGCCTCAAAAGTGAATGGGCTACGTGTTTCGTTACGTGATTAATTGCCACACACATACAGAAAAAGGCTTGTTTGTTTACAGTAAACTACACAAAGGCATTGGCATCAGCGGTAGCCTGAATGACACAGGCCAATGAGGGCAAACGCAGGAACTGGCATCCCCTTCCTCTTTCTAAGCTCATTCCCCAAAAGGAAAGCACTTGCAGAATTAAACCTTCTAGAAGCGCTTGAGCGTTGGCAGCTGGTCAATACCGTCACTGATGTGTGGGAGGGCTGTTCAGGCCTTGCCTGTTTCCCACAATCCTGTTCTGTTTTGGGTAAGAGACTGCGACCTAGGGGTCACCTAACCCAGGAGCCCAAACATCAGAAGTTTGATTGCATGAGAGAAGAACAATGGTGTGTAAAGACGCAGAATCTATACGGTCCTTTCAGAAGAGTGCTGACACTGTAATGAATGCAGTCATGCTTGAAATGTGTTCAGCCTGAATGGAGCAGAATCAGTACGAGGGAGGGACCCAAAGAAGATGGAAAACAAGCGAACACGTAAACAGAGACATTGTTAACCCTAAAACAGGCAATGTGAACCACAAGTTACATACTCTTTAGTGTCTTGTTTGGGGCATAAGAAAGATGTTTTCATCAAATAAATAAATAAATATATATATAAAATCTTACTTTTTTTTCTGAAAAAAACGCAAAACAACTGCTAATATTACAAACCCGATTCCAAAAAAGTTGGGACACTGTACAAATTGTGAATAAAAACAGAATGCAATGATGTGGAAGTTTCAAATTTCAATATTTTATTCAGAATACAACATAGATGACATATCAAATGTTTAAACTGAGAAAATGTATCATTTTAAGGGAAAAATAAGTTGATTTTAAATTTCATGGCATCAACACATCTCAAAAAAGTTGGGACAAGGCCATGTTTACCACTGTGTGGCATCCCCTCTTCTTTTTATAACAGTCTGCAAACGTCTGGGGACTGAGGAGACAAGTTGCTCAAGTTTAGGAATAGGAATGTTGTCCCATTCTTGTCTAATACAGGCTTCTAGTTGCTCAACTGTCAACTGCATCTTCCTCTTTATGATGCGCCAAATGTTTTCTATGGGTGAAAGATCTGGACTGCAGGCTGGCCATTTCAGTACCCAGATCCTTCTTCTACGCAGCCATGATGTTGTAATTGATGCAGTATGTGGTCTGGCACTGTCATGTTGAAAATTCAAGGTCTTCCCTGAAAGAGACGACGTCTGGATGGGAGCATATGTTGTTCTAGAACTTTGATATACCTTTTCAGTACCATAATTATGTGGCACAAAATGCCTATGGTTTAGTTTGAGTCCGAAATCAAATACTTCTCTATATAGTGTGCGAAAAACAGTACACCAACAGAGAAGTATGTCCAAACATAGCATTCGAAAATAGGCGAAAAGTAATGACAACCTACACCTACTACTTACTACTACTACTACTACTACTACTACAACATTCTAAGAACACTTAACTATCCCATAAGGAGACAGGAGACAAATTGTGAATGCATGTTGACAGAGACAACATGGAGGATGTAGCATGTCCGAATTTCATTCATACTACACACACATTCATACTACATAGAACACACATTTTTTTAATAGTCGCAAAGTAAATTTCAAACCAAATGTAGTACCTATTATTACAGAAGCAGCGAAAGATTAACATTTAAAACTCACCACCATGATCTTGGGTGTTTGGTTGCCAAGGCGTTGCTATGCTGTTGTTAAGGTGTTCTGAGTGGGTTTTAGCACGATGCATAAAAAAACTACAGCAAGAACTTCACTGAACTGTAGAATGTTAATATAACATAATTGCACTGGTACAATATTGAAAATTTCATTCAATATTCAACTAGGGGTTTTCTGCTAGTTTAAGTTCCTCTATATGATGCTAAAGTAGTTGCTAGGGTGTTCTGGGTGGTTGCTAGGCTGTTACTAGGGTGCTGTAGGTGGTTGTCAAGGCATTGCTATGTGGTTAAGATCTTCTGACTGTTTTAGCATATTTCTGTATGTTGCAAGGGAGTTCCGAGGGTTTTAAAAGTGGTTGCTAAAGCAGTGGCGGGTTACTAAAGCTAAGTTGTTCTGAATGGTTGCTCAGATGTTGCTACACTGCAAAATTAAGTATTTTTGTCTTATTCTCCAGTTAAAATATCAAAAAATATTTTACAAAAATTATATTTACCTGAGAAGCAACAATGCATATATTTTTAATATGAATATATTTTGTGGTAGTGCACTAGCAGATTTGTTCACTTATTTGATGGATGCACAAGTTAAAAATAAGTCAAAATTAGGACAAAATACACTTAAATGGAAAATACACTTAAAAGACAATTTACAAAAACACACTTACGCAATGATCCTTCTCAAACTTTATCTTGCTTTACATATTTTTAGATATTTGGACTGGAAAAAAAGTCAAAAAATAAACAAATTAAGAACTCTAGGGCCATTCTTGGCCCTAGATATGGCAAATTTATAGGATTTTTTGTTAGTTTACACCACCGGTCTGATTGACATCAATCTCTGATTTGAGAGCACAGTGACATGCTAACCATCCTCCCTCTTCTCGATGCGTGATCTGGTCTCTCTGTCCTGAGATTACCATGCTGACCACTGTCACCTCTGACGTCAGGCAAGATAAAGAGAGGAGGATGATTGCGCACAAAACAATGTAATAATCTGGGATGATGATTTTACGTTGGTCTTTATGCTTTTTTAATGCTGCATTATTTTGTTAGATTAATGTAGCGAGTTGAGGTGGACGGGCTTGGGGGACAGCAAATCCTCTAAACGCTTAAAACTGTGGTGGGTATGGAGGCATTAGGCATAAACGTCCTTCTTGCATCATATCAGAGGACTAGATTTAAGGCAGAAACAACATTAAAGTGGAATAAGTGCAGAGATATTGAACACAAACACAATAAGGCAAAAGCCTGGACGCACTTGTCTGTTTCTCGTGATATTAAAAAACATTTGATATGAAGGCTTTTGATTAAATTCTTTAAATAATTTTGTTTTTGTAATTTGAAAAATAAATATTATTTGTATTTGATTTTTTTAAATACATTTTAATTTGATTAAATGGTTGAGGTCACCTGACAGTGGAGGAAAGCCAGTCAAGAATCCAGCTAGCATACATGTAAACTCCTTCAATATGATTTAAAAAGCATCCAAGGATGCACCTCATGAAGTTACTTGAGAGAAGGTAGAGATTGAGCAGAGCTGGAATCTAGACAAAGCAGGGCTGCGTTTCCCAAAAGCATCGTAAACCTAAGTTGATCATAGAACAATTGCCACCAATGGTCTCTACGATCAATTTAGGCTTACGATGCTTTTGGGAAACGAAGCCCAGCTAATTTCATTTGATTACCATTTTTGGTCATTAACCCTCTGAGCCCTGAGCTGTTTTCTGGGCCCTGGAGGTGTTTTGACAAGCCCTGACATTTGAGCTTATTTCTGTTACTTGCAACATTCAGCACAAACTCTGCTACAATAATATGTGAGCAGCATGTGTGTAAAAGTTTGTAGTTTTGAGAAAACGACGTTTATGCGTGGTTTGTGAAAAAAAATATTTTTTAAGTCACTGAAACAAGGCCATAAAACCCATACTGAATATTTGTTCACAAGACTTTTGAAAACTGGATCACGTAAGCTAGAATTTTTGCTTCAAGACGATGTAAAAATCACTCTGGCCACTCATTCACATAAAACAATACATTGATTTAAAATTTGTAAGACATGTTTTGTGTCAGGAAGGCTTATGCGGGGAGGGCGTGAATCATCATGAATACTGATGTTTTTCACATCTGGAAAGACAAAGACCCTCCCCTGATGGCCCTATCAGCTGAATGGCTGTGGGGGAACTAGAACAAAGAATATGAAGAGATTAAAAGAATGGATTTTTGAATTGTTTGCATTTATTTACAACATAACATAATCCAAACATACACAGTGAAGGACAAAAAGTGGGACAAAAATAAGGGACAATCGTGGCTCTTTATAAGAGACACTCAAAATGTTTGTACTGTACCACACAGTGTATGTCATTTCAGTGTCTGCAGTTAAGTGTGTGTATAAAAGGCTCTCAGATATAAACACATTTGTTTTGCTTAACCTATTAATGCACAATTTAATCCTAAAAAGAATTTTAACATCATAGAAATGAATGTCAATTGTTCCATCTAAAGCTTTTGTAGCATTATACACTGCCGTTCAAATGTTTGGGGTCAGTAAGAATTTTTTTAAATTACTAGTTTTTTTAATAATTAATAATTTTTAAGAAATTGTTTTATTCAGCAAGAATGCATTACATGTGTCAAAAGTTACAAAAGCTTTCTATTTCAGATTAATGCTGTTTTTATTTACTTTCTATTCATCAAAGAATCCTGAAAAAAAATGTACACAACTGTTTTCAACATGGATTTCTCATTACAGTATCACCGTGAATGTCATAATGATTTGTTTGCAATATAATCTACAAATGCATACACAAACTGATGTTCCTGCCACGTCTGCCGTTGCTTTTTCATCTCGCTGCGCATAGACGCGCCTGGGAAAAACGAGCGCGCCGCACTGCATTGAGCGTCACGACAGCGTTGCACTCTATTTGAGCGCGCTTGTCGCACGTCTACATTTAAAATAACGCACTTGAGCGCGCAAAAGACGCAACATATGTGTACAGCCCCTTAGACAGTGGTTAGATCAGCGTAGCAGTCAATAAACGGGACAAGGGAGGTCACGTACGGGACATTTAGGCCCAATAAACGGGACGTCCCGGCTAATACGGGACAGTTGGCAACCCTACTTTTATATCATGCTGTGTTTAATATTATAGAGCATATAAATATCTTCATGTCGTAGCTACGTGTATCTTTATTTAGCATTGAAAGGTTGCCAACCTGTCTATATTTCATATTTCAACATGTTTCCGTTGATTTCACACATTTTAGTCTGGCAATAGTTCAACTAGTAGCCTACAATGTGAAGTTTATGCATCGATAACGCTAATATAAGCGAGAAGAAATGTTTTACCTTAAAAATTCTCATGTTAAAATCACGTTCTGTTTCTTCTAAGGTAAGCTCACAGCGTGTCTTCCAAACTCGATGAAAAGCAGAAGAATGATGAAGATGATGCTTTGTTTTGAGGTGATGGGGGGCGTTTACAGGTTTGTGTTCCTTCACGTGGACGATTTGCATGTGAATCTCTTTCCGCGCGTGGGTGTGGTCACATTAAAGATAATGAGGCTCGCTTGAGAAACTGTACCTTTCGCTGTTTTCATACGGATTACATAAACAGAAAATATTTGTTTTTTATATAAATTACTAGTAGACATTCCAAGCTTTATAAAGACATCTGTCGTGTCTGTGTGGCAAGTATTTGCTGAGTTACAGTTCATTTTCAGACGCATTTCAGGGTGGACTTCACGGGGAGACAGACAAGAGAACACGCATCCTGTTTGTTTTTTGTTTATTTAGCGAAAAGCACAACATTTAGTTTTTATTTTGAGTGTACACAAATAAAAGTAGACACTTTAAGCTTTGTAAAGACATATCTTTCATGTCTGTGAGGACAAAAATGATGGAGTATTTTAAGTTGTTTTACACTGTCATGAGGAAAAATCAAGCAAAACGCGCCGGCTTGTTTGTCGGGCTCAGAGGGTTAAAGGGATAGTTCACCCAAAAATGAAAATTCTGTCATCATTTACTCACCCTCAAGTTGTTCCAAACCTATATTAATTTCTTTGTTCTGGTGTACACAAAGGAAGATATTGGGAGGAATGTTTGTAACCAAGCAGATCTCGCCCCCCCATTGACTACCATAGTATGTTTCCCCCTACTATGGTAGTCAGTGGGGGGAGGGGGCAGATCTGCTTGCTTACAAACATTCTTCCAAATATCTTCCTTTGTTTGGAACAACTTGAGGGCGAGTAAATGATGAGAGAATTTTTGGGTGAACTATCCCTTTAAATACTCTCCATATTTCCATTTGTGTTATTGCAATGACTTTACGGTGTGGAAAACAGCAGGTGTGTCCAAACTTTTGTCTGGTAGTGATTCTTCTACATTTATCCTTTGGTCATTGTGCTAAAGTGGAGGTTTTATGGAACAATGTTGGACCTTGTATCCTCTATATGTACTAAACAGCATAGAAAAGTCATAAAGAGCAATCTAACTGCCACACTCTTGAGAATGACGTCCAAACAACATTTAAAGTTATTTTAGACTCTCACACACACACACACACACACACACACACACACACACACACACACATTTAAAAGGGATAGTTCATCCAAAAATGAAAATACTGTCATCATTTGCTTATGTCAGTCCAAACCGTACGGTTTTCATTCTTCTATTGCGCACCTCTGAAAGAATATCATGTCTGCTTTTTCCATATAATGAAAATGAATGGTGGAATTATGGCTTCAGAAGACATGAAATATAAAGCATGCGTCACACAGATCAGTTTTATGGTGCTTTTATGGTGCTTTCTGTCATTTCTGAAGCTTTACAACTCCAGGTCACCATTTACTTTCATTGTATGGAAAAGAGCAGTGTCAATATTGTGCTAAAGAAAGAGCATGAGTTTGGAATGACATGAAGGTGAACTAGTAATCAGTAAGAGCTTTGTATCTATAAAGCAAAATGCAGAAGGAAACGACTCCCAGGATTCACAGCTACGGTGAGCGAGATGGTTAGCGAGACGCTAAGGGCTTGCAGCGCTCGACTGGCGGTTCTCCTCCTCAGGTGGAGCAGGTATCATCATGTTTAATTGGATGTGCTGCTTCGGATGCTGACAGGAAAGAGCGCTCTCTAAGCGAGCTTGTAGAGAAGTTTATTAATGCCATCACGTCTGAACGAGTGGGACCGAGTCTCTGGATATGACTGTTTCTAATCAAAGCTGATCTATGAATCGGGAGAGAGTTGAGATCCATCCACCACTTCCACGCGACACCACTGACACAAAAGTTAAGCGGATCCTCTGAAATGTTTGTACATGGTTAGAACACACTTGTGCTTAATGAGTGTTTAATATATTTTCTTTGCATTTAGATGGTTACGCAGGGAGAAGAAAGCATGGCTCTGTTTTAAAACCTACTAAGCTGCCTACATTGTTAGCTGGCTTCTAAGGGAGCATCCTAACTGAAATGGAACCTAATTTGGAACACTCTACATAAAGACCTTATGCAGACCCGCCCCTTTTCAGCGCTGTGCTCGTTGTGTTCTGTCTTTCGGTTTGTATTTCCACAGCATGAAGATAAGTTTGCACGTTTTAAAATCTTCCCAGTCTACTGACATTCGTTATGACATCCACTTAGTCCAAACATTTCAATGCTCATGACAGCAATGCCATAGAAATATACAGCGCGCTTGTTTCTTTGCCGCATAAGGTCTATACAGCAACTCTGTGCATCTCTGTGCATATATACACTACTAGTCAAAAGTTCTCACCATGGCTACATTTATTTGATCAAAAATACAGTAAAAACTGTAATAATATGAAATATTACAATTTAAAATAACTGTTTTCCATTTTAATATATTTTAAAATGTAATTTACTCATGCAATGGCAAAGCTGAATTTTTAGCAGCTAATTACTAATTGTACTGATTTGGTACACAGGAAACAGGGACCCACTTTATATTAGGTGGCCTTAACTAACATTTAAATTAATAATTTGATACAATGCACTTATTGTTATTATTACCCATACCACCACACCTGTCCCTAACCCTACCCTTAAACTTACCCATACCACCACACCTGTCCCTAACCCTACCCTTAAACTTACCCATACCACCACACCTGTCCCTAACCCTACCCTTAAACTTACCCATACCACCACATCTGTCCCTAACCCTACCCTTAAACTTGCCCATACCACCACACCTGTCCCTAACCATACCCTTAAACTTACCCATACCACCACACCTGTCCCTAACCCTACCCTTAAACCTACCAATACCACCACACGTGTCCCTAACCCTACCCTTAAACTTGCCCATACCACCACACGTCCCTAACCCTACCCTTAAACTTACCCATACCACCACACCTGTCCCTAACCATACCCTTAAACTTACCCATACCACCACACCTGTCCCTAACCATACCCTTAAACTTACCCATACCACCACACCTGTCCCTAACCCTACCCTTAAACTTACCCATACCACCACACCTGTCCCTAACCATACCCTTAAACTTACCCATACCACCACACCTGTCCCTAACCATACCCTTAAACTTACCCATACCACCACACCTGTCCCTAACCATACCCGTATCCAACCTCAATATCAGCAAAAGTGTTTTGCAATACAATATGAACACAATAAGTACATTGTACTTATATTTTGATGTAAGTACATAGTAGTTAAGGCCACCTAATATAAAGTGGGACCGGAAACATTTCTTAATATTATCAATACTGAAAACAGTTGTGCTGCTTACTATTTTTGTGAAAACATGATACGCTACCATTCAAAAGTTTGGGTTAAGTAAGATTTGAAAAATTAAAAAAAAAATGTAAGAAATTAATAATTTTATTCAGCAAGGATACAATAAATGTATCAAAAGTGGCTTTTATAATGTTTCAAAAGATTACTATTTCAAATAAATGTTGTTCTATTCACCAAAGAATCCTGAAAACAATGTATCACGGTATATATTAAAAATCAAGTCACATTTTTAATTTTAGTGAATGAAATTAAGCCTGTGCAAGGTTGCTGCATGCATTTAAATGTGTATTAAATTAACTTGTTGAAAGACTAATAAATTAGGGTGTTGAATGGATACTTTCTTATTAAGCCGGAACAAAATTGTGTTTACGTTAAATAAACCTGCTCGTAAGCAGGTTTAATCTGTTGATATGACGACAACTGTGAGATTATGATTGAAGGAGCAATCCAAAACCAGTGCTGGAGAAAGTTACTTTTAAAAGTAATGTATTAATATTGTGCTACTCCCTAAAAAAAGTAACTAATTGCATTACTTAGTTACTTTTTACGGAAAGTAATGTGTTGCGTTATATTTACGTTACTTTTCCTCATATAAACTGGGCTTGCTTGTTTGTTTTTTTTAATAACAAAATAGTTCTTATTTTTGGCAAATGTACCTTTCAGTAACCTTTCAGCTGTGAAGAAAGTTCAACACTCTTACTTTAGCAATAAAACAAGATGTTTATCTAAAGTCATTTTTGCTTATTAGTATGGTTGAATTGGATCATCGAAGGTCAGCAGCAGACATTGGTTAAAGTGAGATTAAATACATAAAGACCCGGTTTCACAGACAGGGTTTAGATTAAAACAGGATTAGGCCTTAGTTCAATTAGGTCATTTAAGTAGCTTGTATAAACATGCCTTAGAAAAAAAAAACCCATTACTGGTGTGCATCTTGAGACAAAACAACACTGACATATTTTAAGATATATCGGTACAAGTTGCTTTCAGTTAAAACAACTCAGGCATGCATTTTAGTCTAGGACTAGCTTAAAACGTGTCTGTGAAACCGGGGGAAAGTATATTTGTGTAAATTAGCATTCAATTATTGCAGGTTTGCATAACATTCTGAGTTTGCGAAATTCTGAATGTTTTTGTGCAAGTGAGATGAGTAAATGCCAGCTTACATTTAGTCTAGAACTACAACAACCATCATGTTTGCACAACGTCTCTGCACTTACTCCTGATTTCTCTTAACATGGGGACAGGAGAGCTGTCAGTAAATAAATGGGAAAACAAAGTAACTTGCGTTACTTATATGAAAAATTAACTCAGATATTAGGTGTGAATTTAAAAGTAATGCGTTACTTTACTAGTTACTTGAAAAAAGTAATCTGATTATGTAACTCCAGTTACTTGTAATGCGTTACCCCCAATATTCTCCAAAACTGTGTCAAACCATCAACAATTACACTTTGCTAACTGAATAATCCACGTATGAAGAACAAGGCCCTGTCAAAAAAGCAATTGTTTTTCTGACGTCAGTAAAATTGTTTGTTTGTTTTGAGGATAATGATGGTCAGGGATTAATATTCCATAATCCAGAAAGAGAAAGAGCCAGTCAGAGGTTTGAGCGCACACAGAGACGCTGCCTCCAGACCCCGGACTGACCTCATCAAGCACATTACACGCAGGCACAGTAGAGCAAAGCCAGGCCACCGATGTCAGTGCTTCTGATTGGGGTTGTGTTACTGCTCACTAGGCCACGACCTCACAGGCCCTAACCGTGCCATCGCTCATTTAAAAGCTCTGCTCGGTTTGGATCATACAACGACCAGCCGTCCAGAATGAGCCTTGATTTCAGAATGAGTTGACTTATGAGTAAGAATGGGAATTGGGTTCCACTTGTTTTAAAAATACTGATTTTCATGACATTCTGCTCGGTTACCGGTTCTTGAATGTGCATTCTTCCACTAATGTGAATGAAAAAACGAAACTAAAATGTTTTTGTCTTATTTGAATTGTAAGTGTGGAGTCCAAATTGAATGTGATGACAGAAATAGGGTTGGTCAATGTCTACAAAATTAGCATCAGACGATGTCTACAGTGAAACACTGCAATGGACGATGACATCGGGGGGTTGCGTTTGAGCGTTAAGCGCCGTTAATGTGGCGTGCATCTGGAGAAAGAGAGAACTCGCACGGAGCTGAAGGGGCTTGAATGAAGCGCGTTTGGCTTTAGATAAAACTACTAGAGGATACAGAGCTGAAATATCATTACCACAAACGATCCTGAGTGCTTGCGGTGTGATCAGCACCGCTGTTTTGACGCTCTGCTCACTTCAACTAGAAACACGAAAATGGTGCTACCGTTCTGTCTCGTGGTCCGGATGGAAACATGACGCCATTTGAATGTGATGAACGAAGGTCTTACGGGTTTGGAACGACATGAGGGTGAGTAATTAATGACAGAATTTTCATTTTTGGGTGAACTATCCTAACTATATATTAGTTAATAGTGAGAAATGGACCCTAATCTAAAGTGTGACCATCCCAGAAATGAAATTCTTCAACGTGATTAAGTCCAATGGCTGGTCTTCGCATAGGCCTACAACTCTGCATTCAAAGCTGAACTTTGCCCTTTGGCTCTCAATGCCTCTGGTAGGATCATGGGATTAGCAGCTTTAGTCTTGTTAACGGTGTTGCAGGGCCACATTCTGAGGGCCTAGACCACCATCTCCCTGACAGAGGTGGTGATCTCTTCAAATATAGCACACTTTAGTATAAGCTGTAAGTGACACGATGGCACTGATCTTTGGCTCTTCGCCTAATGACTCACTGTTTACTTCAATCTTACATAAGTAAAGCTTACAGCCGTGCCACCCTACCTTTTCCAGGGGGATTTGCAGAGCTCATTAAAGCTGGACCAAGATTTTGTTTGCTTTCACCTCAGCCTACTGATAATCAAATACACACAGCTAGTAAACCAGCATTGATAACTGTTCCAAAACATAGTGGCCTAGATAGGCAGCTGACTTCTTAGGTTGCATCTAAAACGGAACTTGATTGGTTTAAATGCTCATCACAGACAGCATCTCTATTCACTACTGATTCCAATAGAATTTGTTATTTTAAAGACATTATATTGTAATTAGCATACAGTGGGGAGAACAAGTATTTGATACACTGCCGATTTTGCAGGTTTGCCCACTTACAAAGCATGTAGAGGTCTGTAATTTTTTATCATAGGTACTCTTCAACTGTGAGTGAAAAAAACCCAGAAAAATCCAGAAAATCACATTGTATGATTTTTAAATAATTAATTTTATTGCATGACATAAGTATTTGATCACCTACCAACCAGTAAGAATTCCGGCTCTCACAGACCTGTTAGTTTTTCTTTAAGAAGCCCTCCTGTTCTCCACTCATTACCTGTATTAACTGCACCTGTTTGAACTCGTTACTTGTATAAAAGACACCTGTCCACACACTCAATCAAACAGACTCCAACCTCTCCATAATGGCCAAGACCAGAGAGCTGTGTAAGGACACCAGGGATAAAATTGTAGACCTGCACAAGGCTGGGATGGGCTACAGGACAATAGGCAAGCAGCTTGGTGAGAAGGCAACAACTGTTGGCGCAATTATTAGAAAATGGAAGAAGTTCAAGATGACGGTCAATCTCCCTCGGTCTGGGGCACCATGCAAGATCTCACCTCGTGGGGCATCAATGATCACAAGGAAGGTGAGGGATCAGCCCAGAACTACACGGCAGGACCTGGTCAATGACCTGAAGAGAGCTGGGACCACAGTCTCAAAGAAAACCATTAGTAACACACTACGCCGTCATGGATTAAAATCCTGCAGCGCACGCAAGGTCCCCCTGCTCAAGCCAGCGCATGTCCAGGCCCATCTGAAGTTTGCCAATGACCATCTGGATGATCCAGAGGAGGAATGGGAGGTCTGATGAGACAAAAATAGAGCTTTTTGGTCTAAACTCCACTCGCCGTGTTTGGAGGAAGAAGAAGGACGAGTACAACCCCAAGAACACCATCCCAACCGTGAAGCATGGAGGTGGAAACATCATTCTTTGGGGATACTTTTCTGCAAAGGGGACAGGACGACTGCACCGTATTGAGGGGAGGATGGATGGGGCCATGTATCGCGAGATCTTGGCCAACAACCTCCTTCCCTCAGTAAGAGCATTGAAGATGGGTCGTGGCTGGGTCTTCCAGCATGACAACGACCCAAACACACAGCCAGGGCAACTAAGGAGTGGCTCCGTAAGAAGCATCTCAAGGTCCTGTAGTGGCCTAGCCAGTCTCCAGACCTGAACCCAATAGAAAATCTTTGGAGGGAGCTGAAAGTCCGTATTGCCCAGCGACAGCCCCGAAACCTGAAGGATCTGGAGAAGGTCTGTATGGAGGAGTGGGCCAAAATCCCTGTTGCAGTGTGTGCAAACCTGGTCAAGAACTACAGGAAACATATGATCTCTGTAATTGCAAACAAAGGTTTCTGTACCAAATATTAAGTTCTGCTTTTCTGATGTATCAAATACTTATGTCATGCAATAACATGCAAATTAATTACTTAAAAATCATACAATGTGATTTTCTGGATTTTTGTTTTAGATTCCGTCACTCACAGTTGAAGTGTACCTATGATAAAAATTACAGACTTCTACATGCTTTGTAAGTGGGCAAACCTGCAAAATCGGCAGTGTATCAAATACTTGTTCTCCCCACTGTAAGAGCACACACAAATAAAATGTCTATTTTTTTATCTTAGGAAGTGGGACTGTGCATTGACCTTGTCCTTATTGTCCTCCCTCCCTCCCCAGAGAAAATCCAGCCTTAATCAGAACCAGATTGCACTTTCTGATTCTTATAACTGTCCAGATTTAATATTGCTTGTGGTGGAGACTGTGGTAAAGTCTGGGTGTGGAACATTCCTGGACTTTCCTGTTCCTGAGGGGCATAAATCACCAGAGAATGGCACAACAGCACAACAGCCAAAATAAACAGTGTCAATAAACTGTTTAAATTTCATATTTTATTAATTCATTTTGGTCAGAGCAATGGCAGAGAAGATTGCACACATGCTCATAAAACATTGGTGAAGCATATTCAAATGCAACATATTGAAATAATAAAAAGATGCAAAAATAAAAATGTAAAATAAAATTAAAATTTAAAATAATAAAAAAAATGATAATTAAAAAGTCAAATATAAAAACGTGTATACACATATATATTAGAGGTGTAACGGTACACAAAACTGATGGTTCGGTAAGTACCTCGGTTTTGAAGTCACGATTCGGTACGGGTTCGATAAAGCAGGGGAGAGAAAACTAAATATAAAATTGCTTTTTTTATTAAACAGTGCTTTACTGAACAAATTGTGTCTATCCTTAAATTAATTCAATTATAACTTTCTTAAGGATAAAAAAAAATGTATCTTTGCTAATGCTGTAAATTAGGAGCCCTTACTTGCACATTATTATAATATTAAAGGTTAACAACGAAGCCCAAACTATTAGCCTAAATTCAGTTGCTATTTAATTTTAGTTAACATTAAACATTTTTTTACTCCAATTCGTTGTTGAAGTATAATCATTTATACACAGTGGCTGTCATTTTCATGACAGATTTATTTAAACATACATTAAATAATCGAGACATCAGTAACAGGTAAAGTAGAATATAATAAATATATAGGCTAATATAGTGCATATATTTAGTGAAAGAGTTGATTTCTCTAGTGAACTAACAGCTGTGGACTCTGAATGACTTCTGAGGTAAATGTAATGCTACGTGACATTGTTTACAAGCTGTTTTATTGACATCTTTCTGCCGTTAAAACACTGATTGAACGATTACACGACATATGATACGTTTCAGTAAGTTGTAATGTATCCTCAACATACCTTCAGATGTTGATTCATGTTTATTCTTTGACTAGGAAGAGATGATCGCGCTCGCTGCCGTGCCTATACAGTGATCTGTCACGTCACATTAAAGAGCGTCAAAACGGCATTTATTGTTTGAACTTCGTGTGTGTGTGTACAGTATATGTACAGTATGTATGTGTGTGTATGTATGTATATGTAGGACAAAAATGACATTGCAATATTTATTTTTTCTGCAATATATATTGCGACAAAGAAATACGGAAATGTTCACCAGATGACTTCAATAGCTATATTTGGAAAGAATTAATCATTCTAGAATGAATGGGGTAATTTTGTTGGGGAATGCAGGCTAAAATACACAAACCCGATTCCAAAAAAGTTGGGACACTGTACAAATTGTGAATAAAAACAGAATGCAATGATGTGGAAGTTTCAAATTTCAATATTTTATTCAGAATACAACATAGATGACATATCAAATGTTTAAACTGAGAAAATGTATCATTTTAAGGGAAAAATAAGTTGATTTTAAATTTCCTGGCATCAACACATCTCAAAAAAGTTGGGACAAGGCCATGTTTACCACTGTGTGGCATCCCCTCTTCTTTTTATAACAGTCTGCAAACGTCTGGGGACTGAGGAGACAAGTTGCTCAAGTTTAGGAATAGGAATGTTGTCCCATTCTTGTCTAATACAGGCTTCTAGTTGCTCAACTGTCTTAGGTCTTCTTTGTCGCATCTTCCTCTTTATGATGCGCCAAATGTTTTCTATGGGTGAAAGATCTGGACTGCAGGCTGGCCATTTCAGTAGCCGGATCCTTCTTCTACGCAGCCATGATGTTGTAATTGATGCAGTATGTGGTCTGGCATTGTCATGTTGAAAAATGCAATGTCTTCCCTGAAAGAGACGACGTCTGGATGGGAGCATACAGTGAGGAGAATAAGTATTTGATACACTGCCGATTTTGCAGGTTTGCCCACTTAAAGCATGTAGAAGTCTGTAATTTTTATCATAGGTACTCTTCAACTGTGAGTGACGGAATCTAAAACAAAAATCCAGAAAATCACATTGTATGATTTTTAAGTAATTGATTTGCATTTTATTACATGACATAAGTATTTGATACATCAGAAAAGCAGAACTTAATCTTTGGTACAGAAACCTTTGTTTGCAATTACAGAGATCATACGTTTCCTGTAGTTCTTGACCAGGTTTGCACACACTGCAGCAGGGATTTTGGCCCACTCCTCCATACAGACCTTCTACAGATCCTTCAGGTTTCGGGGCTGTCGCTGGGCAATACGGACTTTCAGCTTCCTCCAAAGATTTTCTATTGGGTTCAGGTCTGGAGACTGGCTAGGCCACTCTAGGACCTTGAGATGCTTCTTACGGAGCCACTCCTTAGTTCCCCTGGCTGTGTGTTTCTGGTCATTGTCATGCTGGAAGACCCAGCCATGACCCATCTTCAATGCTCTTACTGAGGGAAGGAGGTTGTTGGCCAAGATCTCGCGATACATGGCCCCATCCATCCTCCCCTCAATACAGTCGTCCTGTCCCCTTTGCAGAAAAGCAACCCCAAAGAATGATGTTTCCACCTCCATGCTTCACGGTTGGGATGATGTTCTTGGGGTTGTGCTCATCCTTCTTCTTCCTCCAAACACGGCGAGTGGAGTTTAGACCAAAAAGCTCTATTTTTGTCTCATCAGACCACATGACCTTCTCCCATTCCTCCTCTGGATCATCCAGATGGTCACTGGCAAACTTCAGACGGGCCTGGACATGCGCTGGCTTGAGCAGGGGGACCTTGCGTGCGCTGCAGGATTTTAATCCATGACGGCGTAGTGTGTTACTAATGGTTTTCTTTGAGACTGTGGTCCCAGCTCTCTTCAGGTCATTGACCAGGTCCTGCCGTGTAGTTCTGGGCTGATCCCTCACCTTCCTCATGATCACTGATGCCCCACGAGGTCTCTCACAGTTGAAGTGTACCTATGATAAAAATTACAGACCTCTACATGCTTTGTAAGTGGGCAAACCTGTAAAATCGGAGGTGTATCAAATACTTGTTCTCCCCACTGTATGTTGTTCTAGAACTTGGATATACCTTTCAGCATTGATGGTGCCTTTCCAGATGTGTAAGCTGCCCATGCCACACGCACTCATGCAACCCCATACCATCAGAGATGCAGGCTTCTGAACTGAGCGCTGATAACAACTTGGGTTGTCCTTGTCCTCTTTAGTCCGGATGGCATGGCGTCCCAGTTTTCCAAAAAGAACTTCAAATTTTGATTCGTCTGACCACAGAACAGTTTTCCACTTTGCCACAGTCCATTTTAAATGAGCCTTGGCCCAGAGAAAACGCCTGCGCTTCTGGATCATGTTTAGATATGGCTTCTTTTTTGACCTATAGAGTTTTAGCCGGCAACGGTGAATGGCACGGTGGATTGTGTTCACCGACAATGTTTTCTGGAAGTATTCCTGAGCCCATGTTGTGATTTCCATTACAGTAGCATTCCTGTATGTGATGCAGTGCCGTCTAAGGGCCCGAAGATCACGGGCATCCAGTATGGTTTTCCGGCCTTGACCCTTACGCACAGAGATTGTTCCAGATTCTCTGAATCTTTGGATGATATTATGCACTGTAGATGATGATAACTTCAAACTCTTTGCAATTTTTCTCTGAGAAACTCCTTTCTGATATTGCTCCACTATTTTTCGCCGCAGCATTGGGGGAATTGGTGATCCTCTGCCCATCTTGACTTCTGAGAGACACTGCCACTCTGAGAGGCTCTTTTTATACCCATTCATGTTGCCAATTGACCTAATAAGTTGCAAATTGGTCCTCCAGCTGTTCCTTATATGTACATTTAACTTTTCCGGCCTCTTATTGCTACCTGTCCCAACTTTTTTGGAATGTGTAGCTCTCATGAAATCCAAAATGAGCCAATATTTGGCATGACATTTCAAAATGTCTCACTTTCAACATTTGATATGTTATCTATATTCTATTGTGAATAAAATATAAGTTTATGAGATTTGTAAATTATTGCATTCTTTTTTATTCACAATTTGTACAGTGTCCCAACTTTTTTGGAATCGGGTTTGTATAATATATATATACACACACACACACACACACACACACACACACACACACACACACACACACACATACATACATACATGTATATTATGCACACACATTTTGTGTACAGATGTATATTTGGAATTATTATTATTAATGAAACCAAACGTCATGGAAATCATCAGTTTCAGTACTTAAAAAAAATAATAATATGGAAGCAGTTCAAAATAAGAACTTTGTGGAGAGGCCTGCAAAGCCACAGAAACGGAGCTCCCTGGGTAAAGACAACAACAGTCATCCACCCGGGGGCCTCCCGGAGACAAAGAAGCCCAATGAAGCTGTCAGCTACAAATGAAAACTCGCTTAGAGGGGAGGAATGCAGGGGTGTTGCGCTGCCATACGGCCCACAGCTGTTCTCCAACACAGAGCCTGCCCGTGACGCCACGCACGGAGAGAGATGGCCCGGGGGCCCTCGGGGGACGGAGGTGGATGATATTCTATATACACAGGCATTTGTAGCTACACACGGAAACAAAACTGTGTCCATCCGCCCACATTTACTTACACCATTAAACACAATACATGAACCGTGCTGAACTAGACAGGATATTCTCAAATGGTATACATGAAGAAAACATGTGGATGCAAATCCATGCAACTGAGCTAATTACAAACCAAAGCCGTATGATGTAATCCAGAAGATTTCCTAAGGCGTTACTGGGAAATACATTTTCTAGTTTGAGTGTCTATAAATTCATGTATTTTATCTTTATTGGACAGCTCCATAAACGCCCATTCTCAGGATCATGGCCACAGAAATAGAAAAACACTAAATCTTTTCCTGGAACAAAAGCCATAATACAATAATGATTATTCTGTGCATTTTTTTGTTTGTTTGTTTGTTTGTTTAAATAAAAAAATAAACCTTTGCAATCTTTTATCAAAATTGAATATCTTGCTCCACTTAGTTATTTTCTCCTTACCTCGAAGCACCTGTCTTCCTTCTGGTAACTTTTCACAATCCAATCAATTACTGATGGTTAAAATTAAATTAAGTCTGAAATCACGGAATATCCTGTTTTATTAGGAAAATGTATTACAATTATTAGCTTAAAATGATGGCTACATTTAATTATGCTTTCAGCTGCCAATAAAAGAATAGTACTCTCCTCCTTTAAAACATTTTACCATTTAATCCATTATTCCATCATTATATTAAATCCAGAATTCCACAGATTTCCCAGAAAATCAGCGTAGAAAAAGTCAGCAGATTCCATGATCATTGACATAGAATGAATTTAAACATTCTAAATATTTAGGTTTTCAGATAGTAAAAAAATGAAATATTTAAAATATTTAGAGCTACATCAGATTATGGAAGTAAAAGATGCAAAAACTTAAAAACACACACAAAAATCAACTAAAGCAACAGATAAAATACTTATACGAATCTACAGTGATACGGCAAAACAAATAATATTTTACTTGAGTTTATGGTTATGAATGTGAGTTTTACATCTGAATTGAATGTGAGTGAAACACATTTCTGGTTGTTCAAATGGGCTGCACGCAAAAACAAATATACTGCATGACCAGTGTAGTCTGATTCACGAGCAAGTGACTCTTAAGAGTCTGTTCTTTTGATGAATCATTCAAACTCAGGATTTTAATCAGTCTGACAAATCCTCTACTGAATAAACTCACTGAATCAATCAGAGCAGCTCCTGAAATCAACTGAATCGTACCTGCTTACTGTACTGCAAGTTATCATTATCATATCAAAATCTCTCAATGCAAAGGCAAAGAATCAAAACACCAAGAAACAAACATAAGTCAGCAGCTGAAACGAGTGTTAAATGTGCAGTTTACTTACTACTGAATCTGCTGAGTTGAAACCCTGTGAGTGAACTCCACAGCGTGAGAAAAGACGACGGCTGGTGTAGCTACTGCAGACCTGTAGCACTAATGAGCCTGTTCTTCCACTCCAGCCGCCCGTACTGCCGTTCCCTCTGCAGCAGGAAACAGCTCTATCAGCAGCATTGTCTGCCTCACCATTTCCCCTGCCTCTGTTTACTTATGCCTTCCTCGACATCCTCATCGGATCTTCTTTATAATGGTTTAACAGTCAATGACATACAGCGGGTTTGAAGGCACCTCCTAAGGAAACTGGTTTCAGGCAGACTTCCAAAGCACCATAACACCTTGTCTAATGACCAGGCCCACACAAAATCTGCACGACTGCACCTGTAAAAACTCTACAGAATTTGTAAATCCATCACTCAACAAAGTCCTACACATCCATGCCTGTTGGTTCTTCATTAGTCTAAATCAGGGGTGTCCAAACTCGGTCCTGGAGGGCCACTGTCCTGCAGAGTTTAGCTCCAACTTGCCTCAACACACTTGCCTGGAAGTCTCTAGTATGCGGAGTAAGACCTTGATTAGCTGGTTCATTTGTGTTTATTTGGATTTGGAGCTGAACTCTGCAGGACAGTGTCTCTCCAGGAGCAGGATTGGACACCCCTGGTCTAAATAGTATGGCTAAATTTTATTATACTTTCAGCTGCCAATAAAAGTGTAGCACTCCTAGCATCTTTAAAACACTTTTACCACATACAGCTCTGTAAAAAATTAAGAGACCACTTAACATTGATTTCTCAACGTTAAGTGGTCTCTTAATTTTTTACAGAGCTGTATTTTAATCCATATTTCGCTCATGATATTCAATTCAAGCCATTATTATTTAAATTCAGAATTCCGCATATTACCTGGAAAATCAGTGACCTAAAAAAGTCAGTGACCTAAAATAAATGTAAATATTCAAACTATTCACATATTCCAATATAATAAAACAGCTTTGAAAAAAATGTAGTATTTAAAAAATATTTTAAATACTCAAAAATTGAAAATACTCTTCACAGTCTCATGACAATTCGTAGGATGAGATATGAGATGGGAGGAAAAAATATATGTCAAAGCTTTTGCATTCCCCTAAGATACTTTTAAGCAGTGTTGTAACATAAGAACCTCCAAACATGATCAAAATCTATTTTCTTCAAAATTTGAAAGTTTTGTGTCAAATGAGACCAAGTACTTTATGATGCCTTGAGGGTTTTTTGTAGAGTTATAAGCCATGACTTTTAAGTATGACACTTGAGATCACTAAAAATGCCTTCAGGGTGTAAGGGGTTAACAGTGACAGTCAACAGAGGCCTTACATATCACTTATATAAAGCTTGAATGATCGGCTGATCATAATGACAAAAAATTGGTAGTCAGTACCAGCTGCAAAAATCAGAGCATCCCTAATCTACATCATAGTAGACAAGTTGTTATGCACATTTTGGACTTGCCTTGTTGCCTTTCTACCCCTTCAAAAGCAGCATTTTTCAGTTTATGGACACAGCCAGAAACTACGCCAGAAACCTTCCAAGAGAAACCGATACACAAAACATTGGTTGCTGAGAGGGACAAACCACAATCTGCATGGCCAGGTCTTTAATGGCAGGTTTAGAATGATAAATACTAGCCGAGGGACTTTTGTGTTAGTGCACTTGAGAAGCTGAATGCAGCTTGAGTAACCATAGGTATATGTACTGCAGTTTACAGTGCTATTTTAATCCGTTGACTGATGTGAGGTGTAGCTCTCCTCTTCCTGGACCGCACTAAGGAGCTTGAAACAGATAAGAGCTGTGATTTTGAGTTCCTGTGGTCTTATCTAAGGCAAAAAAATGAACACAAGGAGGACTGCACACTATCAGACTACAGACAAGTATTTTCAGCCCCCACAATAGAGCAGGAACACACAGCACTTTCCCTCTTAAAGCATGGATGGATGGGTCAGTTTTGACATCCATGTCGGAAGAGGAAGTCCTCTTTCGGACACTGTGACATGCCATGAAATCTAGGGATAACAATGCAAGTTAAATCCATGGCTCTGACCCAAAACCTAGTGAGCAATTCCCTACAAAAGGCAGCATCCTAACTAAAAGGACAAATAGCTATATAAAAAAAAAAACCAACGCCCAAGAAGAAATTCAAATATTAACAAATTAAAAATATTAAAAATAATCTAATACTCAAATAATTAAATATTAAAATAATCAAATAAAGAAGAATGAAAATACTCAAATACTGAAATAACATATTAAAATAATAATATAATAAAAACTAAAACCAAATAATCAAATATTAAAAATAAAATAATCAAAATCAAATAGTCAAATAATGAAGAATGAAAATACTCAAATACTAATATAATCAAATACTAAAATCAAGTATTAAAATAATTAAAATCAAATAAATCAAAGTAAAAAAATATAAATTAAAATAAAATATATAAAAAATATAATAAAAAAATTAAAGTAAAATATTAAAACTGTCCAATAATCAAGAATTAAAATAAACAAAATCAAATAATCATATATTAAAATATTGAAATATTCAATGACAGAATAAAAACACAAAAGCACACACAAATATCAGGTGAAACGGGTCAAATGCCATCTTGGATTGCATATGCATGACCGTTTCCACAAAGCTAGCCTTAAAACTGGGCAAAATAATTACTCCAACTTCTAAGTTTGAGCTATCAAAGATATCTGTGAATTAACACCAGCCTTGTACAACAAGCATTATGCAACATTTCATAGTGCTAGACCAAAAAAGTCCCTTGTTCTGATGAACAATAATTTACGAAATTAAAGAAGTCTCTAATGGCATATTTCTATTTGTATGGCTCAATGAAGGTCACAAGTGCTTTCATCTGTCTGATGCACGGCCGGGATAATGATTTGGAAAGGTCACACCAATCATAACTCTGTATAGGAAAAGACTGAGATGCTGGAAAACACAGGGAGAAATCAGACACGTGTACATTTGCAGATCTCGCTGCTCAACCAAAGACACTGCAAGCGCCACGTATGATTTCAGGGCACAGGAAAATATTACATATTGTCGGCATGTTAGGAAAAAGGAATGTGCTCCTAATTTTGGTTTAGGAACAGTGATTTGGGCTTGTGCCAGAATGAAACGCTGATGGAGGAATGTCACCAACTCCATTAGTTCTTTTCCAAGGTTTAAAAAGTGCTCATTTTGAAGGGTGTGCAGGAATACAGGGTCTGCCTCCCGCCATCATTACTCAAGCTAAGACTTGGTACACTTACGATACATCATCGACTTGTTTAAAACAGCCCATTACTCAAACTTTACCAAACCAGCACTCGCTTTTTGGCATTCAACAGATGAACCACTGACCAAGCACTCATGAATTTTACAAGAGTTGCCTGCTTCTGTTTTAATTCAGGCAGGTGGAAAATATAAAACTATACAACAGTAAGTTATGGTCCTTGAATCTGATTGGCTGAAAGGCCTTCCAGGAGTGCTGATATTTCACAGTATCAGCACAGGGACTGTTTACCATCTGTATTACTCCGCATGTCTCTGCACGTTCTAGACAGGCTTTTTTTCCCAGCGAGCAGCAATAGCAGAAGAGAAACCCAATATTAATTTCGAAATACTATGTTGTTGTGTCAAGGAATGCAGTCTTCGGTGTCACATGATCCTTCAGAAATCATTCTAATATGCTGATTTGTTGCTGAAGAAACATGTCTTATGATCAATGTTTAAAATAGTTGTGCTGCTTATGCTTAATATTTTTGTGGAAGCAATGATACATTTATTATTAAAGCCAGATAGAGCACTGATGCCTATCATCAGTGCATGATCTCACTGATGACGTATTGTTGAACATTTACATTTAAAAAGAATGACAAAAAGCATGAATCCCTCCGCTCCTCTAACAGCTTCCACTCTTCTGGGAAGGCCTGTAATGTTGGAACATGAAGCAGGGATTTGTTCCCACTCAGACACAAAAGCACCAGTGAGGTCAGGCAGAGGTGTTGTGCGACGGGCCTGGCCCGCAGTCAGCGTTCCAATTCCTCCCAAAGGTGTTCAACAAACACAACTCTCAATAAATACAACAACTCACAAACTTTAAACATGCCTAGCGCAAACGATACATTATCAAAGCTACGTTTGTTGAACACATCCCCACATGACCCTACATTCACAACATTAGCTTAATACTGACAGTAAAGTAAATGTTTCTTACCGAATGATCAAGCAGTAGATGAGGTAGAACAGTTGCAAGACTGTCGGCCAGGCCAAGTTTGGAAGGATTTTCTTTGGTAGCTAATCTGTGGATTAGCGCCTGGAAAGTTTCAGTTCCATCAAGGAACCAATGTTGTTTGCATTCCCTATTTGGCCAAAAGAGCACAACAGAAACCGTCCCATCGTGAATGACGTCTCCGTGTCTTCCTTCACTCCTAAACTCCTAATATTTGAAGATATTTGGATATTGTACAACAAAGGTGAAATATATTGTATTTCTTACAAGCTACTCACTAGTTTTTATACAGCATTTTAGGGCTGCAACTAACGATTATTTTGATAATCGATTAGTTGGCCGATTATTTTTTCTATTAAATCGATTAACTGGATTAAAAGCCCTTTTTTTATTGACAAAACACACTATTCCACATCCCGCCCAATGCTGTCCTTCAAACGAACGTGTCAGCTGAGTGCTATGAAAATATACATAGTGAATATATGACTGACAGGACGATGTTTGAGGATTTGGTGTGCAACAGATCCTGAGCATTATTGACAAATATGTTATAAAATCAATATTTTCCAAATATCTTGTAAAATGTGTGGTCAGTACCACCGCTCCCTATACACAGAGTACGCATGAATGGGAATAGAAAGCAAAAGTTTAAAGTGAGCATGCATCGAAAAGCAATTTGAAAATAGGGGTGGGACAAAATATCGATAGGGCAATATATCGTTGTCCTTCTCCGTGCGATACGAGAATCGATATGCTGGTGCCAAATATCGATATTTTAATTAATAAAATAAGGCGCTCTAAAAAGATTTCCCTGCTCCAAGCGTCGCTACTTCATGGCTCCTCGAGGTGGCGCTCAACACAGGGTTGGGTATCGTTTGGGTTTTTTACGATACTTTTTTTTTAAAAAAGAGCCACAAAACGACAGTGGATGACATTATAGAATGGCTTTTTATTGAATTTTTTTTTTTTTAATCTTTAAATTGAACAAATTATTACAAGTTTAAAGTATACTTAAATATATAAATAAATACAAAACACAACAAATTTACCTAACAAATTAACAATAAAACCTAAGCCACCTAACCCAACTGCAATAGGCCTAATTTAACACTAAATAACAGTTACAGTACTAACAAAGAAGTCGGTATTCTTGGTATGCTACAAACCAGCTTCAAGTTTCAGCAATTCTTTTCCAGAAATATGACCATATTGCCTTCTCTGGCAAAATATTTTAGAACGCATCGCCTTATTATTTCCATGGCGACGCGTCATGCTTCTCACGTGACACACCGCAGTCACAATAGTGCTGTATGACACATGTATCGCTTTTATTTAGTTTTTTCCTTTTTTATTCAAAATATTCACAAACTTGTTAACTATGTCATGAATCTGATATTCCGATTTTCAAATACGTGTAAGTGAATGTATTTTGTCATTTAAAACCCTTTATAATGATCACGTTAGTTGATCTATAATGCGCGATGGACGCCGCCATGTTAGTTTGTGCCGGATCTGTCGGATTTACAACACATAAATTCATCCACGTCTCACGAAATACATGAAAGTAAGTCACCGGTGAACTGAGAAGAATAGAGGAAACTATATAGTTAACTATATAATGTGTATCTGATATAAATAAGACACGTAGTAACTGAAAGGATTGTTATTGCCGCTTCCATAAACATCATTGTGTATTTAACAAACCATAAATGTATTTTTTGCTGTATATTTAAATGTCTGAAACCTAAATTAAACATTATGTGGTTGAAAACACTGAATAGTTGTGATATGTGACAAGCGCTGAGCATGTCCGTCTCTGGCTCGGCGTTTGAATTGATCTGGCACCGAAATGAGGCACCGAAATCTGCGTTCTGATTCGGTCCGGTTACATACTGGTTATATAGGCACTGGTGCCATGTTGGATGTGTATTTCTTACAATAACATTATTATTAAGTCTGTGACTTCTTACCAATATTCAAGCACTTTTTCTACTTCAAATCAAATGTCGTATGTAGTGATTCGTCACAGAGCTGGTTAGTTTGGTTTAAGAAACAGAACTCTTTAGTAAAGATTTTTTTTTAAATGGAGACCAGGTGAAAACTACTTCCAAAACAAAGGCTGCTGATAAAGGCAGGTTCCCAAGGCTTTTTTCCTCTTCTGCCTAAACATCTAAGCCACAGTCTTATTTGTCTTGCTCACTGGAAGTGTTGAGGCACTACGTTCTGTAAAGCTGCTTTGAAACAAAACATATTGTGAAAAGCGCTACACAAATAAAATTGACCTGACGTTTGTTGAAGGTAGCAAGGGACTTCACCTAACTTCAACCCTTAATTGTCTTTATTCGTTGAGTCATCTGCACAAATATCACAGCATAAACAGAAGAATATTAAGTGTTTCTGGCATCATGCACAAGAAACAAAACAAACCTCAGGATAGATAAAGAGTAAAGGAGTAATTGGTGTTAGATAAGTGTTTATACACTTCAGCCAGAATTTTCTTTAAAGGGGTTCGTTAAATCAACAATTTTTTAATCATTTAGTTTTTTTTTCCTCTGGGATCCAATTCTAATTTTAGTTTAAGTTTTTCTGTAATCCAAAATAGGAGTTTACGATATATATCGTCTGTGATAATATCATAATTGTTGTTTTAACAATGTGCAATCTGACATTATCGAGTATGCCCCTCACTTTGCAAAGAACAAACAAAAACATGCATAGAAAGTCAACGCATATACACTGCACTTCCTTTTCGATTTAGGTTACACTTCATATACGCATTTACAGTGAACTGCGTGATTTACTCTATTAAAATGCAGTAAAAATGCCCCTGTGTTGAGTATTTGTCTTTTAGGCTATATTTATATCATGATATAGTTAAGCAATCACACAAAGAGTGCCAAATATCACCACGATTGCAAATGTGATATTGATTTAATACAACAATTTAATAAACAAGAAGTTATATTAAGTGACTTACATTTTAGACACAGTATTGCCCGTTTTGCACTATTTCGCCAACCAAAATAGTTCCAAACAAAGCCACAGCAGAACTGTTTTGCGTCTGAGCAACACACAGCGGCGTTTCGTTACTGAATGTCTCAGTCCATTTGAACAAATCGGTTGAATGAATGATTCAATAATTCGCTCATTAACAGTGACTTGCCGCCACCTATTGGTGGTTTTAGTTTCACATTTAAAGGGCCAAATATACTAAGCAGAGCAAATAAGCGTGAGAGAGCAATTCCAAAAAAGTGCAGATGGGAGTGGAAAGTTTCCACAGTGACCAACGCAATCTATCAGTTAGCGTCTGGTTTAAACATGCCTTTTTGGGGCGGTAAATAATGGCGCAAACATCAGTAAATTGACGAGCGTAAACCATAGTAAATCACCTCGCGTGATTCATTTAAATACTCTCTGCCCATCAATTTTGCGCCTGAAAGTGAAACTCCTACAAATGCATATGCAATAAGTTCAGCCGCAAAAATAACTGTCCACGCCTTTTCAGTGCTATTTTTCACTGCGTGTCTTTAGTAAATCCCGAGAATAGCGCAAGCTGTTAGTAAATCTGGCCCAAAGTATCTGTTTAATTTAAAATCATTTAATATATCAACTTTCTATTTTTTAAAAAGTTTTGATTTTAATTAAAACATCAAAACATTATCTATCTATCTATCTATCTATCTATCTATCTGTGGGGAAAAAAAACAAAAAAAGCCATCTTTGTGGCATAGTTTCACTTGGAGTTTCATTCAGTTTCAATATATCCTTGAAACACATAGAACATATTTCATTTGATTAAAAAACATTTGATTTGTCATGATATGACCCCTTAAAACAAATCATTGTAAACATCCTCACTGACACAACTGAATCATGGCCTTCCTGAACACAAAGCACACTAACACAAGCTCGCACAATTCACAGAGGAAATGGAAACAAACTGTGGTGGCCTGTGAAACAACCCTGCTTGTAAAAAAACAAGAGATGTTGAGGATTATTTAAAGAAAACATCTCGTCGCATCTGGCTCCGGGGCTTTGAAGCTGGTGCCTTTCCCACAAGTGCTGGTTACACTACACGGTCCTAACAGTGGCGGGCTGGTCGGTTTGGCCAGCCGTCTGCCTCGTAATGGTGCGGCGTGCCTCATCAAGATTGGCTGCTCGCTCTGGTCTCTGAAGCTGTAATCGAACTCATCTGGGAGACAAACTAGCATACATGCGCCTTGATGTGTGTTCGATGCGGCTATAAAACACGTTTTAAATGGTGTGCACAGCAAGTGCCAGGCTACGTCAAAACTTTGCAATTAGCTGGTCTTTCCTGCCACATTCATGTAGCACATGAGGGCCAGACTGTGGGTTTACAAATAGGTCTACGTAATAGTGTGTGATGCCATCTGAAAAAATGAGTGGAATGTGATAATGCCTCACTATGAAAAAAAAATGACAAGCAAGCCATCTGTAGATGAGACACCCATAAACACGGGATAAGCTTTGAGTGCCTATTCATAACAATGTCATATTGCATTTTGAAAAACTCATAAATGAACGATAAACTTCCCTTTTGGCAAAGCAGAGCCCGGAGCATTTCTTAAATTCAATACAAAGGCAGAACGCGGGTATATTTCACCCCGAATTGGATTAGCCGAATTGGATATTATAGAAAACATAAAAATGAGACAATGACAGCACATAAATCTCATTACTCTCTCATCATTTCCATTGTTCTGAGGAGGTTTTGTTTAAACTAGTCCTCCCCTCTCTGGCTTCCGCCAACACATCTATCTTTCCACAGTGGCAAATTTTCCAGAGCACTTGTTCGGTAATAGCAATGACATTTTGCTGACCTTACAACACTAATTCTACACTTCATAGACCACAGACTAATATTCACACTGATTTACCCACAAAACCCCCTGAAAATCACCTCCTAATTACAGTTTTACACAAGTAATACAGGCCACTGCACACTTTAAACAAACACACTGGCCTCCAATATCAATGCTTGGGTAATTAACTTTCTCTAAAGCCTTGACTCTGGCCCTGAAAGACGCTGCTTAGGACTTCTTTTTGTCGGTTTTCTTGGTAAATAAGCAGTTTTAAAGTAAAATTTAAGTTTTAAAGAAAATCAAGTTTTTAATGTTGTTTATATGTATATGTGGTGTTTTTAATATGCTTTAAGACAATGTGCAAATTCATAAGTCAACACCATTGCTGAGTATTTTCTCTTTAAAACTGCAGTGAACCACAGACAGTCTCAAAAACGCGGTTTGAAATCGCTGGTGTTTCTGATGCCATACACTATCTTGTAACCAATCACGTCAACGTGCGGGCGGGCTTTAGCATATCTATTCTCTGAAGCAGTCTCAAGAGAACCCAGGTTATCCTGCTATATTTTTCACTTATGTTTACTTACCTAAGAAAGTACTGGCTAATATAAGGTAACTACATGGGTTAAGGTTAGGTTTAGTGGTAGGTTCAGGGTTAGTACCATGTTATTACCCAGTTATTGTAATAACTATAATAAGTACATAGTATGTACATGGAGAACAGGACTGTAAAATAAAGTGCTATCCCTTTTTCCAATACAACTTTTAGTCTAATCGTATAAAAAAAAAAAAAAAAAAAAATGCTAGGTTACACTTTATTTTATACATTGCACTTATTCAAGTAAGTACTGAGTAATAGTAATTAACTACATGTAATTACTATAGAGTTACGGTTAGGGTTAGGTTTAGGATTAGTTACTTGTAATTATGCATAATTTACTGTAATTACTATAGTAAGTACATGTAGTAATGTGTAAGTACGTCACCTTAAAATAAAGTGTTACCAAATGCTAAATTAAAGCAATTTCAGTAGTTGTCTCAGACTTGTATCTATTCACTATGAATTTACTTAGATTCTCAAATACACCCTGTTCCCAAGTTTCCATTCTCCTCCATATTTGACAGAACATATATGAAACTCTTTTTTTATTGAACCTATGTAGTATCTCCATTTATTGTGTTAATTTTCAAGTAAAAGTAAGAATAATAGACAATTAAAGGGGACACATCATGAAAATCGGACTTTTCCCGTGTTTAAGTGCTATAATCGGGTCCCCGGTGCATCTACCAACCCAGAAAACGTGAAAAAGGACAACCCAGTAACTTTGTTTTGGTAAGCCTTTTTCTACAATCATGTGAAAAAACGAGCCGCTC
This sequence comes from Coreius guichenoti, assembly GCA_039654105.1. Lineage (NCBI taxonomy): Eukaryota > Metazoa > Chordata > Actinopteri > Cypriniformes > Gobionidae > Coreius > Coreius guichenoti. Next base: position 7,442,730 of record CM077172.1, on the reverse strand, counting down.
AAATTTCTCTCCCCTTCTGACGTGGGATGGGAATCTATTATAATATTACCGCCCCTTAATCTGCAGGTTTCCACCCACGGCGCTGACAGACTGTTCCGTATTAGCATAGTTTCCGCCCTCAGTCAGTTGTACACTGTCCGCCATTTTCTCTGCGCTCAGGCAGCTATAGCAACAACAATGTCTTGTAAGCAATGCAGGGGCATTGCCTGAACGAGGGACAGTTCAAGGCAGGTTTTGCTAAAAAGTTAAAGGTCAAGGATGGATCAGTACCAACTATTCGGGATCCAGCTTATAGTCTCCGGAGCGATTCTGGTCACGGCAGTAATGAAAATGAGAACGCGCACTTTATAATGCTTTATCTGAGTTGTTTAATGGATATAAAGTTTGCCAGTTTATTAAGAACCCCCTGAAAAGGCATAAGGTCTGTATATATTTGTTTACTGTTAGTTGTAAGGAGTGTTTTTGTGTAATTCGCTGTGTATGCTGATGACAATGCAAGAGAGAGAGAGAGTGTTTATGGATAAGACTTTAATGCGCACTTCTTGTACTGTGTTTTATTCAGCTCTTACAGTGATTTTCTGGAGTGAAATCAGACACTTTCATCTTTTGTGTGATGAACAATAAACTTCATAAAATTCATCAGTAAAGTTTTGGCCATCATTCAGACAGGGTCCGCTACAATAGGCTTGTATTAATAGTGGATAAAAGCAAGATGGCAACATAAGTTAAAACCGGAATTAAACTAAACTATACCTGTTCTATCTCCATGCAGCATATTCTCTGGCTCTGTAGGCATTATTGTCCGATTCCAGTTCGAACTGAACACCGTTAGTTTCTGACATGTTCTGTTGTTGTTGTTGTTGCAGGAGCTATTGAAGCTCCGCCCTCTTCTTGAAAGAACAGGCAGGGAGCAGCAGCTCATTTGCATTTAAAGGGACATACACAAAAACAGTGTGTATTTGCTCACCCCAAAAAAGTGGCAATTTTTACAGGCTCTAAAACATGATCTGTGGGGTATTTTGAGCTAAAGCTTCACATACACACTCTGGGGACATCAGAGACTTATTTTACATCTTGTAAAAAGGGGCATAATATGTCCCCTTTAAGACATTTTTATGCAAAAAGCCCTGCAGATTTCCACGTTACATGGAAATGTTAGAATACAAAACAAAATCTTGTAAGATGCACCCTACAGTTCTGGTGAAATTGCCGCACTTACGAACATCACACCGCACTTGTGTCGTTTTTGGGAAGAGGAGTTTTTCGAGAAAATTATGAAATCTAACAGTCCTTGGGATAAATGTGATGCTGAACGCTACCCACAAACTCGTCATGAATTATTCAAAACCATCTGCTACCGAACTGGAGCTGAAAAAGGATCGAGGGATATTTTGGGTTTCAGTGCATCTGTGTGTGCAATAGGGTCTAATTCCCTTTCCTTCAAGATCCTTCTGCATGAATGTACTGTAACATTCACCTCCAGCAAGCATTACCTCTCCAAAAGGAAAGGAATGTAGGAGTGTAGAGCTCTCGGGTAGGTTAGCTACGAGTAGTGAGCTCAAATCAACAGGAGAAAGGTTCCTAATATTTTTTGCCTAAAATCTAGTTAAAAATTAAGTTTTCATGTAAGTACATATACAATACAGAACAATACAATATTTACCAACATAAAGATTTACTAAAATGTTTTAATATATGAAAAATGCAAGAAATTTTTGAGTGATGAAGGAAACTTGCACTATACCATTTAAAAGTTTTGCATTTTGCACTGATTTGATCAAAAATACAGCAAAAACAGTAATATTGTGAAATATTATTACAATTAAAAATAAATGATTTCTATTTGAATACATATTAAAATGTAATTTATTCATGTGATGGCAAATCTGAATTTTCAGCATCATTTATCCAGTAAAAAATTCAAAACAAAAAAAAAATTGTAACATTGTAAATGTCTTTACAGTCACTTTTGATCAATTTAATGTGTCCTTGCTGAATAAAAGTGATTTCTGTAAAAAAAAAAAAAAAAAAAATCTTACTGACCTTAAATTTTTGGTAGTGTAGATATTAAATATTTAAAATAAATCAAATCACATTAACACTCAAGCAATATTCATTGACATAAGTCAATCACCATTTGAATGTGTCTATGAGACACGGCCATCTACGGCTACGTCTACATTAATCTAGATACATTTGAAAACTGTCCACACTAGTTTCTCATCCACACTGAAACGTCTGAAAACGCTAAATTCACCATGTGTAAAACCTAATAAGAGCTCACTGAGATGAAACAGACATCATAAAGTTATCACGCTATTCTTCTGGCAGGATCATTTTATTTAGCAAAATATCTCACCATTCCCTGATGCGTCCAGGTCGCTCTCAGTCACCATTATATGTTTGGTCTAAAACGTAACTGCTCTCATGTTTTGCCACAGGACAGCAATTGCAAGTACATTTTCTGTCATCTTTGCAGGACTGCGATATGAATATAGTGGACAAACAAGTAACATATCTTTAGCAACAGTGTAAAATAAGTGAATAGCACACAACAGGCACAATACCGGTAAAAAACATACATATCTATCGGTTCAATATGCGTCACATGACTAAACATGCATCATCGTTTTCAAATGTATCCACTTGGGAATGCGTTGTCAAAAAGGTAAATTTTCGCAGGACAAAAAACACTGTCTCACATGTGGACAGAAGGCCAAAACAGAAACGTATTTTTCAAGCGAAAACGTATAAGTGTGTACAAGACCTACATCAACTACACACTGTAAACCCTAACGCTCAAAATACTTAATTGGTTTAAGTAGGACAAACTTAAATTAAACAAATTAGTTCAGTTAAATTAACTGTTTTGAGTATTTAGAACTTTTTTTCTTTTGAGTTCACAGCACTGACATATTTCAAGTAAACTGAACAGTTTCATTGTTTTGAGTTGTATGAACTCATTTCAATTAAATTAAGACTAACTTAAGTTTAACAAACTGGGCTGGGGGTTTTTATTTCCCAGCATGCTTTGCCCATGGCACTGGAAAGGGAGAGTAAATGCTAAAATGAAGTGTTATATAATGTTTTTAGTGCAAGATTAATGGTAAGGGAGATTTAGTAGTGATTAATGTTTTGTTATGCTAATTTAGAAGAGTTTCTGTTAAGTGGGTTTTTGGAGAGTTACCATCATGGTGACAAGTGACGCATTGCTGCTTGGTTTGAGAGCTGGTAAGTTACATGTTTTAAGTTGCTGTACTCATTCAGTATGTGCTATACCATGCTATTGTTAACATGTTAGCAAATTAGCAAGTTGGCATTTTCTGAATTAGTTTGTTATAGCTAGCAAAATATTTCTTAACTTAAAAAAAATATATCATTCAACTTTGAGTTCTGACAACTTCTTAGTGTTTACAGTGAAGTAAATAACTCATTTGATTTGCAAGAACTCAAAATAAAAAAGTTAACTAAATATTTTATGTTAATTGCTATCAAAATGTTAGCTAACTCAGTACTTCAAGTTAGGAGCAATTAACATGCATGACTACTACAAACTCAAAACTTGATAGTTCTGCTTACTTAAAATAGGGAACATCATAAATCCAAAAATTTGATGTAACTGATTACCTCAATTTTTTTGAGTTAGCCCAACTTATTCGGGTTTACAGTGCAACTGACCACTTCACACAAGCATCTGTGTGATAAGAACTTGAATAAATGTGTTTCTATTAGCACCAAAGACAGTGTTCACAGCCTCATATCTGTCTGTAAACAATATCTTAAAAAAAAGTGTGAAATAGAGACCACACCAATAGCAAACCCTATGCTGGATAATAACTGAGGATGTAACTGTTCTGGAAAGAAAACAACACAAAAAGGCAAGCTAAAGGCAAAAAAGCTGCTGGGTTTGAATTAAATAAATTCACCCTCATTTGTTTGAGACAAGGATGACTCTTAGACTTCACAAATCCAGGCCTTGGCTTTCGGCAGATTAAAGAGCCCTGAGAGACCTGTGGCTAGATCTCCTCTAATAAAATTTGGGTGTTAAATAAACTGCACTAGCACCTCCAAGGGCCTGTAGAGCCCTAACTATCGCTGGCCAGGCTTCAGTCACAACCCGGCCTGTCTTTGTGTTTATGTTTGAAGCAGGAGAGTTGCCTTCATGACGATTTATTGACGCAAGATCCCCACAGTTCAGCCTGCCAGCAATTAATCATGGGGCTTGTTCGGGCCTGTGAGAGTCATCTCCCCACAACCTGAGCCAGTAGACTAACCAACGCTTGATCAATGGAACAAAGCTACCACCCAAAATTTGTTACCAGCAAAGAATATATGATCTGCCATCCTTCAACACCAAACAACAGCTCCTCTTGCTGGAAAATAATTGAGCTTCATGACAGAAATGATGTTTACACAACTGACATGTTCCTCCATGTGCACGTGACATGGCAAACGTTCGTGTTTCTGAGGAAAAGGGCCCTGAGAAACCGGATAAAAATAGGTTTCGTGATGAAAGACCACTCCTATATCATTTACTTTTCTATCAACAGAGGTTCCCAGAGCATGGGATCCCTACATGAGAAGTGGATGTAATGTACAAACAAGCTTCACACGACATCCAATTCAAAAACAGAGAAGATTAAGATTTAAGATCTGAAGACTCTCCGCAAACCTCAAGGTAGGACGCAAAACTACAACTGAACAAACATGAAAAATGAAAACAATTTGCATAATGCTGATCTATATTACAATTGCACAACCATACTTGAGATGCACTCTAGAGACAGACAGATATATGGGCTAATATTGTGTATGTCTCATATACTATTAATATCTGCAAGCCTATATCAGTATTATATCAGCCATTCCACTCTGTAAATATTGGCCACTGCAAACCCATTAAATGCACACTAGAGGTCAACCAATAATTGAGTTTATCAATATTTCTGACTGATATTTTTTAATCTGCAGATGTACTGCTCATTGTAAAAAAGAAAAGGTAAAGAAAGGTCAAATAAAGGTCTTTTAGATATTTATCACAAATGTAATCTAGGCTATGAAAAACATTTACTGGTTCTGATCAACTGAACAATATTAATTTGCATTTTTTTCTCCTTTTCTTAATGTATTATAACTATTCTGTGAACCATATGTATGTATGTATGTATGTATGTATGTATGTATGTATGTATGCATGCATTTACAAATAATAATAATAATAATAATAATAATAATAATAATACTAAATAGTGATATTATTTTACGTGTTTGAATTAAAGATCGAACAATACAGATTTTTTTTAAATGACTGATTATTGTTCTGTCGAATAAACAAAACGTAGAACCAATATTAAATTGTTTTATTAATGTGTTTTGTACAATATTTTGAGTTAACATTAAATTAACATTATTTATTTATTTATTTTAGCTTTTTCCAATAATAATAATAATAATAATTATTATTATTATTATTATTATTATTATTATTATTATTATTATTATTAGGTACAGCTAAAAATCAAACAAAATATTGTCCAAAAAGCACTAATAAAACAATTATATATCAGTTCAGTTATCGGTAGGGATGCACTGATGTGAAAATTTTGGCCGATACCGATAACCGATAATTCTTTATATTTGAAAGCCAATAACGGATATATTGGCCGATAAATCTATTAAATTCAAATTTGTATATAATTTTTGAGAGCCTGATTGTAAAAACAAGTCTCACTATTAAATGTCCCAAGCACAGAATTATAATGTTCACATTATAATTTTATGTAGCCTATATGACAGACTTGTTCTGCACATATTGCAGTTAACTGGGTTTTCCTTTTTTGAAGTGATTTCAATCATATTTCAAGCAATTCAAAACCATCATGGCGAACAGTGCACATCTGAAGTGTCTGAGATGAAGGAAATAATCCATTATTTATCGGCCTTAATATATCGGCCAAATTTTCATATCAGGCCAATAGCGATACGGTGGCCGATATATTGTGCATCCATAGTTAACAGACACATCAATAAATAGTAAATTACTCATTTAATATTGGTTGATCTCTAATGCACACACACACACACAAAAGGCATATCACTATTTAAACAGAACCAATAGCCAGAACTACATGTCTGCTACCTTTAACAACACTCAAATTACCTCACACGGTCATGGCCTTTTGGCAACATGGCAATTTTCTCTTACTCCCAACAACTTAACCAGCCTTAAATCTGGCAGAAAAACAAAACTCCTAGCACAAGGTTATTTAATGAATGGACAAACTGACTGGAAGTCATGGAGACATAGTTTGGGTTTTATGGCGGAAAGAAAATTTCCCTGAAAAACCTGCCCTTGGAATGCCGTGAAGGAGATAATTACACATAATGAGACACAAAAAGCACTCAAATATCATGATTAAACTCTGTGAAACAAGATAGCTCCAACACTAATTGGTTTAATAGTTCAAACAATGGCCATGGGACTAGACCAAATGAAGCAACCCAACAAAATATCAGCTCAAAATAAGAAAATAAACAAACACAAGCTTACACGTTATTTTAGTATTGCACATAACGTGGTAATGTGTGTAGTCCTAAATAAAAACATATCCCATCAGGCCAGTGCAATTCAAAATAGTAGGAATTAGTGATGCCACATAAAACTTCAAGGAAAACATGAATCTATCACCGTACCGTGTACTTACATTTTACAAAAAACACATTATGATTCACATTTCAACCATCCAAATCTGTCCGCCCCTCATAAACAGCAGGACATATTTTCCACCTTCTCATTTTAAATCTCAAACTTGCAAGCAAGAAAGCAAAGAAAACAAGAAAGAAAAAAATCTGTGACGCAAGTTTACGGGCACGGATTTCAGTCAATCCGAATCACTTCAATCCAACTGCATATACATACTGTTTATACATACTGTTCAATAGTTCAGGGTCAATAAGATATTTTTAATGAATACATTTATCCAACAAGGACACATTAAACTGATCAAAAAAAGACAGTTAGGACAATAATAATTTTACATAAATGCTGTTCTTTTGAACTTTCAGTTCATCAAATAACCCTGAAAAAAAAACATCGTTTCCACCAAAATATTAAGCAGCACAACCGTTTTTAAGACTGATAATAACAAGAAATGTTTTCAGCATATTACAATGATTTCTGAAGGATCATGTGACACTGAAGACTGGAGTAATGGATGGATGCTGAAAATTCAGCTTTGCATCACAGGAATAAATTACATTTTAAAATATATTACAACAAAAAGCAGTTATTTTAAATAATGATATTTCACAATATTACTGTTTTTATACTGTAATTTAAAGCCTTGGTGAGCTTAATATAATTCGAAAACATTAGGGATGGACCACATTTTCGGCCACCGAAATAAATCTTTTAAATCTGATTTTGTTGCATAGAACTGATTAAATAATAATATATTGATATATTTTGTGTCCAATTTTAATGTGTTACTTTCAGTAAAAGTGTGATTATTTTATTGGCTTGTATCATTAAAATTACTGATTTCATTAAAAAGTCTAAAATTAATACAATTATACAAAAAAAAAGCTCATTTAAAATAAGAAATAAAATATTACTCTAGAAAATATTACAAAATCTTGTCGATCCTAAACTTTTGAAGTGTAGAGCATGTAAAAAGACAAAAAAAAAAAAAAAAAAAAAATTCACATGCTTTCTGAATAAAAAAATTCTGTTAGCATTAAAAATTACCACAGAGTGAAAGCTTGTGAATCCTGTAAGAGAAAATGACCGATTCAGTTCACTTACAAAGATGATTCGGTGTAATTGTTATTTTTCTCCTTCTAACATTTCTAATATAAAAATATAGACACATAAAAAGTTGTTTCCCAATTTGATACTTTAACCTTTGATACTTTGAACAATTAATGTAGAATCAGATTATTCAAGGATTATTACAATGCACCAATCTGACTGTACAGCACTAGGTTTTCACGCGAGAGGATTATGGGTTACGACTTATCAAGAGCTATTCTTAGACTCAATGGTGGCAGTAAAACGGCATAAACAGAGATTGACTAAGGAGCAGGCAGGTTTGCAGCTGCACAGCCCGACTAAAAACAGTGACAGACTGCGATTACAAGTCTGCTGTAGGGGAGCTCGGTACACTGGCGTCTACATCTGGATCAAGTTGCTGCCCTGGGGCAAATACACCATTAGTGCCAGTTGTTTGGAGCAGTAAAGCCTGCAGACTAGCAGCCATGATGTCAGCCTGCTGGGCTAAACTGGGTAGTTCATGCAACTGGGTACACAGAAAGCAAAAACAAAAAGTGTCAAACAATGGGCTCCATCACCCAGTAACTCAACAGAATGGAACGGCCTAATATTCCCAAAGGAAGTCTGGACTTTGATACAGCCGGATCAAAACCCTGTTTGCCAATCCAGAAGGTCTGGAGAGAAATGAAAGTACATCAAGCTGTCCACCTTCAAATGCATGAAGGGCCAATGAGATCTCAGAGCCTCAGGCAAAAGCTTTTGAGGTACTGAAATAAATGCGAGCCCAGAGCGCTAGAGCGATATTCATCGTTACTGGCAAATCAGCCATTGCTTTTCATGTGGCTCCTAGGACGAGGGCGGCAAGCTGACAATCAAACAGCTGCTTTCGATGGCGCAAGCTCCGGGACCGAGCACAAGCGTTCACAAATGCTGTAGATTAGAAGAGCTGGGAGTAAAGGGATGAATGAGTGAAGAAACACCCTGCTGTACCAAATGAGGCCTGACCTGAATGAACTAGAGAACATAAACAAAATCTTTGTACACTAAATAATTTCTTTAAAAGCTAAAGTGTGCATTTTATTTTTCCTCAATGTTATCATAATTCCATACCAGCTTAGTATGCAGAGACAACAAGTTTAAAGGGTTAGTTCACCCAAAATTGAAAATTATCCCATGATTTATTCACCCTCAAGCCATCCTAGGTGTATATGACTTTCTTCTTTCAACCAAACACAATCAGAGTTTATTATTATTATTAAAAAATATTCTGGCTCTTCCAAGATTTATAATGGGAGTGAATGGTACCATTTTTTGGAAGTCCAAAAAAAGCACATCCATCCATCATAAAAGTAATTCATACGACTCCAGGGGGTTAATAAAGGCCTTCTGAAGCAAAGCGATGCGTTTTTGTAAGAAAAATATCCATATTTATAACTCTATAAACTATAATTACTGGCTTCTGGTAAGCCATCCACGAGTCGAGTTCCGGCGGGAGAGTGACCTCTGACCCGACGCATGATGTGTTGATGAACAAGGAAGAACAGAGGATACAGCAAAACACCGGTCACGAATTAGAAGTCTAAAACGAGAATTGAGCTTGAGTTTGCTGTCCAAAACTCAACTCTCTTGTGAACGCGTAGACGGACATTACCGGAAGCTAGTGATTACAGTTTATAAAGTTATAATCATGGATATTTTTCTTACAAAAACGCATCGCTTCGCTTTAAAAGACCTTTATTAACCCCCTTTATGATGGATGGATGCACTTTTTTGGGCTTCAAAAAAAATGGTCCCATTCACTCCTATTATAAAGTTTGGAAGAGCCATATATTTTTAATATAACTCTGATTGTGTTTGGCTGAAAGAAGAAAGCCATATACACCTAGGATGGCTTGAGGGTGAGTAAATCATGGGGTAATTTTCATTTTTGGGTGAACTAACCCTTTAAGAGTTTTTAGATTGATTTTTACACACAAAAGGCCAGTAGTTTAGATTTCTACTTGCTTTGCCCACATTTTCACTGGCCCTACCAAAAAAATATATAAATATTGTTTTTTTCTTATTAAATATTATTAAGTCCTAGACCAAATACTTGTCCAAATACTTTGTGCAGATGTGAAGGAGGGGTCTCGAGAAGAAAGTTCTCATTGTGGCACACTGGGTAATGTCAACAGATGCTGAATAAATGTGATGTGGAAGAAAATGCAGTGAGAGAGAGATCAGGGAATGACCTCCTTTGATGAGAAACACCAGATTAGACTGATGCTGGCGATCACCGGCTGAAATTGCTCTTTCGAACCAAAAGCGGATTAGTGGACGGGATGTGTGAGAGGTGACATCAGACCTCCAAATCTCCAATCCAGCTCGGAGAGTACAAAACTATTACATCAACCCTCGATTAGCAACACAGACCACCAACGGCCAAGTCTTTAACTCTTTAAGAAGATCAGGAGTGAGATGATTGGCTAATGTGTGTTGTTTCTGTAATCTACTAATGTGGAGCAAAACACTGCTCTCAACACCACATAAAACAATATTTTGATGAAAACCTCTCAATATTTCATGTAAAAATATTTTAATTTACACATACATAAACTGCTGTTCAAAAGTCTGGGGTCAGTAGGATTTAAAAAAAAAAAAAAAAAAAACCTATCCAGATAAATCGCGCCATCCGGATAGAGTGAATTTGATTGTGGTTGGATGAGAAGTATAAACATATACCATTCCGAGTGGATACACCAATTTTCTTGTCCGTTGCCCTCACAGATTCCTGCAGCTAAGCTTGGATGTACATTTACATTCCAATAAAGGTTACTGATAACATGCCTCTGAAGTTTGACTTTTTGCACCATTACAATACTTATAGGCAACTAGTCATCGTATCTTCCGCTCCATGAAACACGTTAACGCTCAGTAGTACACATATATGGTTTTTTAATGTATTTGCATTGTACTAAAATGCGTTCATTTTCAATAGGCATATATGCGGCTGAAACAGGTAGCCTAGTGCATCCCAAATTTTTCAACATTAACATTTTAATATAATATTATAGTCATTATGGTCTTTAGAAAAAATTTTTTTGAGGAGGTGGGGTAGTGCACTATAGGCCCCTGTGGCACAGCCTAAGCTTTTGTCCTTAATGGCATTTTTTTCCTTACATTACTTTTACTTTTATACTTTAAGTAGTTCTGAAACCAGTACTTTTACACTTTTACTTGAGTAAAAAGCTTGAGTTGATACTTCAACTTCTACAGAAGTCTTTTTAAACCCTAGTATCTATACTTCTACCTGAGTAATGAATGTGAATACTTTTGACACCTCTGGCAGTTACTTCTTTGCCCATTCTTCTTTGAATTGTCAGTCTATTAACTTACATCATTGTCTTCGGTGTAGCAGAATAATCCATCGTGTCATCGCTGTCGTGATCAGACGTACGGCTGTAGTATCAGTGTCCTTGTTTGCACATATATTTCATTTGAAGAAGACGTGATGAAATATGTGCGCATACACGCTGCTGTTTCATGTTTAGAGCACTACAGTATATGAAACATGTCCATAAAAAAAAACTTAAACACGCTCGCTCTGGTCTGTATCTGATCTATATGATCCATGTGGTGAGCGGTGTTAATCTTATTTGTCAGATCTCACCGCGTGTTGTTTGAATTCTCCGCTGTAATAATAGGCTGTAATGCAATCTTAGCTGTGCCCTCACTACAGTGCAACAGTGAAAAGGGACCCCTCTCAAACAGTGTCGCGCTGCGTTCCGAATGTTGTTTAAGCGACATATACCGCTACTGCGGTATAATCAAAATTCATATCATAACAAGAATAAACACCGGTATTCGGTATGAACCGGTATACCGCCCAGCACTAACTGAAGCTAAAGATACAAAAAAAGTTTTTAGGACGTATATTTTGTGACGGAACATCCAAAACAATGCCATGTGCTTGGCTAAATGCATTTGTTGTATGTGCATAGCCTGCATATGATGGTATCTCATGGAACTCATGAAGAGCTTATGAAATGTGTAAAGGAGTCAAAACAGCGGCAGGAATCCCTCCGTCACACACACAAACCAAGATCTGAGCGAGGAGACGCGGACGCAATGCCTGTACCGAACTGTGATGGGCAACATCACGACTACGACGAGAAAAAACAGGTATGCTTGAGCATTCGGTCATTTTTAGGTTGCATCTTGTGACATCATGTCCTGTTTTGGGGTCGTTTACGTGTCTTTGGTCCGTGTTGCGTTCATATTTCAGTCGAACCTCACCAGAGTTCGTTTGAACGGGGACCGAGACCCATCTTTTCATTTTTTAAAAGCAATAAGCCATCAGCGTCACAGTGATTTTACCTCAGTTAAGGCAGGTTAAGAACACCACGATCACGTAACGTTAGCCAAATTTTGCATGCAAAAAGGTTGAAATTGTCTATTGTCAATAGTGTATCAATGTATGAAGCACAGCTCAAACAGAAGTCACGTTCAAACCAAGCTGCGTTCTGTTGTCTGCAAGATCAACTTGAACACGTTGAACCCCTTGAACGCGAAATCTGCGTGTTGAAATCTTTCACCCTCACATAAAATTCACAATTGCGAAGATTCCTATTGAATTGCCTGGATTTCAACCACACCATTAATTGTTGCAAAATCCCTATAACTGACCTCTCATTGCTTTACTAACCCAATGGCTTACAGGATGAAGCAGTATGACTACTGAGTGCTCATCTGTCTAGCGGGTGATTCAATTAAAAGAAACCATCTGAAACTCTTTGACCTTTTCCTCTGCAAACACAAAAAGGAAAATATAAGCAGAAAGAGAGAAGAGAAAAGATAAAGGACGAGAGGAAGCCAGGGAGAAACAGCACAGCTTACAATTTTTTCCAAGAATAATCAAACTCCTCCTCGAACTGACAGTTGGACAAGGCGGCCTTGGCAAAGTCGAGGGGACAGATATTTGAGTGCGAATCAAAAAGCTGCGCAAAAGCCTTTTCTGGCATCTCAAGGCTGATTCTCAACCTTCGAAGCCCAATCACGTGCGACTCCTGTAGCAGAGAAACACTATCCTCCTTTACCGAGAAAAACGGGTTTGTAATGGCACATATCTGATCACAAAAGGTTTATTTACAGACAGATGTAATTGAAACCGGAGCAGAGCTGATTCCATAGTGTTTATCTTGTTCTGAGTGGGGTAACCTTAGATGAAAAGCACTGAAGGGCCACAAAGAGCTCTTACCTGGGCGGCTGTGGGAACTCATTGTGGCAGCGACGGCTCTTTCTGAAGTGACTGGGTTGATAATAAGAGGAGTGTGTCCTGGCAGATGAGGATGTGAGAAACACCTCACGGCTCCTCTGGGACTCGTTGGCTGGTCACCATCCACTGTTGAATGGAACGACGAGTCAAAAGAGATGCGGGATGGATAAGAAAGGACAATCTCAGAAACTCATAGCGCCCCCTCTGGTCGTAATCCAGCTCTGTGTGTAGGTTCCTCTTCACTAGGCTTGAACTGTCAAAAAAGCAACAAAAAAAAAAAAAAATCATGTAATGGCTGTGTTTCAATACCCAATGAGCTGCTTTGCTGACATCTTGAACTGAAATATAACCTTGACAGTGATTTTGAATGCTCTATACATACAATTAGCACAACATATGAAAAGCACATTTTGGGATTACCTTCAGTGTAACACATGCAATGTTACCTTAGCGTTTGGTCAACAGGACCACACGTCACTCAAGTGGGCTTTTCCTCTACAAAAGCATGACAAAGGCCAAAGCAGAAGGACGCCGTGACACATTTTTGACACGCGGCAGGACGGGTGTAAACCACCCTTTACCAATCTGCCACGCTGACACATTCCCTCCCAGCCTGCCATATTTGCTGTCACAAAGCTGAACTGAACTGACAATAACAATCACGTCAAGCAGACGTAACGCAGCTCGCCCCACAATACGTGTGTGTACATTTCTCCTTATGTCCACCTGGAACAAAGGAACCTGTCTGTCAGCATAACAACAATATCTGGAGCAGTCTAGCACACAGCAGGACTTCACAGCTTAGCCATGTTATGTAATCATAAACATCAGCTGTTCCAAGAGGAATGAGGCCTAGAGTAAAGGAAAATTACTCAGTCTGTGAGGGTAGGCTTATCCGAATACCAGGTTTCTGGCAAGTAGGGCTGGTAAGGCTAATAGGGTAAGGCTAAAAAGAATTTCTGATTTCAGGATCTTAACAATTCAAAACAGTTCTTTTGGGAGTTTTGAGGACGAAAATCCCATCACACAATAATTGGTCGCAAAGATAGGCTAAACAAAAATGGCTTAAGTACACAACACAATAACAGTATTCAGGTTCGTAGAGTTGAACGTGATGAACTAGGGGTGTGGCGAGATCTCGCGATATTAAAATGTGACGAGATTTCTCGTCGAGGTGAAAAGCTGTCTTGCGATATCGCTATAACGGAGCATGAGGGTGAAATTAGCATAGAATATGCCACCGCTACGTTTACATTGCATCACGGTGCCCACCATGGCACCGCCTCCACTGCCGTTTTGCTTTTTTATAAAAATAAAAAACATTTAATTCAGTTGGATAATGGTCACTTCAATTGTAAACTATTGTAAATGTTTAGATGTCGCACACAGTGCAGCAGGAATCACAGTTCACTAGGGGTGTAACGACATATCATTAATCGATATATCGCGATATAAAAATGTGAATACATATCGATGTAAACGATATGATTCGCGATATAGAGTTGTTTTATCCAAGGCTCAACTTGCTGTATTTATAAGGTATAATTTACCCAAAAATGTAAATTCTGTCATCATGTACTCACCCTCATGTCGTTTTGTTTAACTTCCAAACACAAATGAAGATATTTATAAATCCTGAGAGATTTCTGTCCCTCCATTTAAAGTCCATTACTCTCAAACTTAAAAGATGCAAAAAATGCAATAAAGGCATCGTAAAAATAACTAATCGAGTGTCTAATCTAAATCCAAGTCATCTGAAGAGACACGGTGGCTTTATATGATGAGCAGATTTACAACGACGCACATACTGTAGTAAACATGGATGTTCAAATGATTGCGTGACACGCGAAAACAACATGAGAGTGAGCAAATGCAGAATTAACATTTTTGGATGAGCTAAACATTTACAGTTTAAGAATGGTGATTTTGACACGCTTTCTTACTATTAGAACTGAGGCAGATTGCATTGCATCTGAAGTGCACGCGCTGGAACGGCACTCCTCAAAGCCAAAGCGCAAACATCATTTAAATCACCAGATCAGATTTAGTTTTAGTAGTATGATTATTCAAAGCATTTTAGATGGTTTATTCTTATATGTATAGTGCATTAATAGCGGGAGAGGCAGGACATAGCAAGCACCGGGAGAGTTGCGAGCACCGGGAGAGAATGCTGCCTGTATTGAATGCGCGAGTAATGCGTGAGAGAAAAAAATGAAAGTTTACGTGACATTAATTTCAGTGACATTACTACATTAAACGACTATATATAATGTTGAATATAATGTATAATAATGCAATGGGGGAATATTTGTGGGTCCTGATAATAATAATAATAATAATAATAATAATAATACACTAATAATAATAATAATAATAATATTTTAATAATAAGTAAAAAAAAATAAAATAAATTATTTTGGCTTAAAATATCGCGATACATATCGTATCGTGAGTTCAGTATCGTGATTTATATCGAATCGTGACACGAGTGTATCGTTACACCCCTACAGTTCACTGATCACGTGACGAGAGCAAGGCGAGATGACTGACAAGACTATGGCGGAGAATTCATTGCGCAACAGAGCTTAAGCGTCAGATAAATGTCTTATCTTGTAGAATGTGTGCTCAGCACCGCCGCTCCCTATACACAGAGTACGTGCAATCGCGAATTCGATTGCGAGCGCCCTGGTGCATGCAAATTAGGTTACATACAATAGCCTGTCTCCCAATATTAAAGCTATCTTAGGATGGGCTGTGTAGTTGTAACCACCTCTTAGCTCTGGGGTCCATTCTTTGTACCTCACTTAATACATCTGAGATGATTTGACAGATCCCAGATCTTCTAATCGTGATAACTGAACTCTGGCTAATTTGGTTTTTCAAATGAATTTGCGGATTGGATTAAAATATCTGGATTAAGTTGTCTGAGATTACTGCGCGTTCTTGTGTTCCCTGAAGAGGGCAAATGTATCGATACTCGAAACCACGATCAGCAATGCAGTAATTGGCTGGCGGCAAGACAGCAACGTAATGACATCATATAATTAAAAAAGACACCTGATGAAGAAAAAAAAAAAAAAAAAAAAAACGACGAATTTCTGGACCTTATATTGAAACAACCAAAACAACATAAAAGTTATAATAGATAAATGAAATGTGCACAATTTTTTTTTAAACATGATTCCCAATTATTTATATTCACGATTTTATAGTATTTGCACACCCTTTACATTTTTATTTCAATGTTGTAATTAGCAATTCATTTAATTTTAAATTCAATTTGAGGCAGATTTGTTACGTGACAGTATTAAAGTTTCTTAAGGGTCAAGATCAAGTTATCTGCATCTCCTGTGCCGCATCAAGCCACTCCCATAATATCCGTCATCACTCAAATTAATGCACGGCTCAGAGTAACTGTACAGCATGTGTGTAAACCTCCAATAAAATGATAAAGTAATTATTCCATCACAAATAAATCTCTCAATCAAGTGGTCTATAGTATTATACACAACATTATAATATTATTTTCAAATACATTTTTATATTATTATTATTAAAAATTATTATTGCCCCTGGTTCAGTAAGGAACTCTTGTAATAAAGTAGCAGTGGCTGGGACAGATTTTAAGTATCAACGCCGCTTAAAAAGATGCAATCTAATCCTGTTTACATGAAATAAGCTGCTCCCGAGCAGGTTTAAGCTTACGGACCTGTTGCTATGACAGCAAGTCCAGGATGAGCGTCGAAGAACCAAACAATCCAAGATCATGCCAAATCGTCAACAATCAAATCCAGTTGACTGAGTTAGCGACGTACGAAGAACCGACCCCTGGTCTCTGTTTGCACTTTGAATATTGAGAGAGTGCTTTGATTATGTTTGCACTTAAGATTCAGAAAAAACTGTTATTTATTTTTGTTATTTATACTGTTTTTATACTGTAAACCAAACATGCCAAGTGTGACACACACTAAAAAACAGGGTAAATTTTAATTTTATTGTGACTTAAATTAAGAAAACAATTAAGTGGCTGCATAAGATTCATATGTCAGCAAATCACAGACCATCATAAATTCTGAAAATGTATCCTAGCCCATGAATAATTGGGATATACACCTTAGTGCTGTTCTAAATTCAGTCAAACCCATTTAAAAAAAACCTGCTGCGATGAGGGAAACCTCATATAAGGAATGCCTGCTTCACATTTACACCAGACGACTCCAAACCACACATCTATGCCCTCAAAAAAAAAAAAAAAAAATCACAAACTGCAAGTACTCTATCCCAATTAAACGTGCCAAGAAAATGTGATTTAATCTTAGCAACTCCCAAAGCTGACGTGAATTTTTCCGCGCACACCAGGAAAAGGTGTTGCATCACAGGCCCCAGAATTGAGCGAAGCATAATACTCTATAAATCTGTTTGTTTTAGAGAAGGACGTCTCTGCAGAACCACACACAATCTTTACGGGACGTCTGATTTTCCAGCTTTCCTCTCAAAGTAAGTATGGCTTCTCACTGGGGCCAGGTGGCGTGGATTACATGTACTGAAGGGAGTTTAGTTCCAGTTCCTCCGGCAGGCTTTTGCACTTGCTGTCATCACATGTCTCACATGGCGCCATTCCCGCCCCATGAGCGCAATAAACAAAGAGCGAAAGTGGACGTGCATGGACACAGTGGATAAGGATCTTGAGTAAATGTGAGAAAGCATGGGAGGAGACTCAAGCCTCAATGACATATTTGAGTTGTAGGTAAAGTGTACAACCGAAGAAACGGCTATTATAATATTTTTATCAATGCATTTATAAAAAAGGAATGGGAATTTAACAATTTTGGTTCTGATTCTGAATCCATATAAGGATTCAGGTTACTTAATTTTTTTTTTTGTATCTCAGAGGAGATAAAAACTAAAATTATTTCTAAACATTTTTAACTTTATTTTTTAAGTTGAATTATCAT
The DNA here is from genome assembly GCA_039654105.1 of Coreius guichenoti. Classification (NCBI taxonomy): domain Eukaryota; kingdom Metazoa; phylum Chordata; class Actinopteri; order Cypriniformes; family Gobionidae; genus Coreius; species Coreius guichenoti. The sequence continues at coordinate 7,424,750 of CM077172.1, read as the reverse complement.
TATAACAGTAACAGTTCAAGTTACTTACTAAGAGATGTCAATAAATGTCAGGAATCGATTCAACCGATTCAGTGAGTAAGTTGAGTATGAGTCAAATCAATAACTTAATTTAACTCAGTTAATTAGAGACAGATTGACTCTTTTGGATTCATTAAAAAGAACCAGTTCAAAAGAACAAATCAGAGTTTTATTGGAATTTAACTTTTTTTATTTAAGAATAATTTATAACAGTAAGTAGGTCAAAATGCACTGAGAATTATTACTGATGTAATTGCTACTTTAGTTTTAAAAAGTTTTTTTGTTCAAAATTAACAATTTAAATAATGAGTCAATACACCATCAATCCTTCTAAAACGCATTTTTGTCTATTATAAGTAGGGCTGTCACTAACGATTATTTTGGTAATCGAGTAATCTATCGATTATTCTGATGATTAATCGAGTAATCAGATATTTTTTGTGGTAATAAAAATAGACCCAAGCAAACAATAGCCATTAAAATGACATTATAACAACGAGGCAATAATATTTGTTTTAAATAAAGTTTTAAAAGCAAATAATCTTATGGTTTTATAGAACAACACAGTTAAAATACATAATATAACATGCCTTATAAACAATCATCTTATGTACATTATGTATTATATATAACAAATGCCTGCAGAGGGCATCAATGTTGTTGTTCCACTTTACAGCAGATCAAATCCTTGTTCAATATTGACCAAACGTCATTTAATTCAAATGTTCACTTAATCTTTACTATTTGGCAACTTCTTTACAATAGAAATACTACAGCCATTGTAATTTCTTGAACAAGAATATGTGGACAACAAAACATGCAAACTCAGAGCGAGTGTTTAGACTTTTATTTTGAAATCGTGATGAACAGTTTCTATATTTAGAAACATATTTATGTATTCTCCTGTGTTGGCTAGGTTTATAAATGATTTACCTTACAAATATGATGAAATGGCATACATTGCGTTCCCAGACGAACGTTATAAGCAACCCAAACTCACAGCATATGCAGAGATGGAGTTTGAGACACTCCACGCATGTAAATGATAACAGTTCATATGGAGCAGAACGGAGCCGCACTGAGACGCACGTAACCGACACGCATGTACAGTGGGGAGAACAAGTATTTGATACACTGCCGATTTTGCAGGTTTTCCTACTTACAAAGCATGTAGAGGTCTGTAATTTTTATCATAGGTACACTTCAACTGTGACAGACGGATTCTAAAACAAAAATCCAGAAAATCACATTGTATGATTTTTAAATAACTAATTTGCATTTTATTGCATGACATAAGTATTTGATCACCTACCAACCAGTAAGAATTCCGGCTCTCACAGACCTGTTAGTTTTTCTTTAAGAAGCCCTCCTGTTCTCCACTCATTACCTGTATATTAACTGCACCTATTTGAACTCGTTACCTGTATAAAAGACACCTGTCCACACACTCAATCAAACAGACTCAGACCAGACCAGAGAGCTGTGTAAGGACAACATGGATAAAATTGTAGACCTGCACAAGGCTGGGATGGGCTACAGGACAATAGGCAAGCAGCTTGGTGAGAAGGCAACAACTGTTGGCGCAATTATTAGAAAATGGAAGAAGTTCAAGATGACGGTCAATCTCCCTCGGTCTGGGGCACCATGCAAGATCTCACCTCGTGGGGCATCAATGATCATGGGGAAGGTGAGGGATCAGCCCAGAACTACACGGCAGGACCTGGTCAATGACCTGAAGAGAGCTGGGACCACAGTCTCAAAGAAAACCATTAGTAACACACTACGCCGTCATGGATTAAAATCCTGCAGCGCACGCAAGGTCCCCCTGCTCAAGCCAGCGCATGTCCAGGCCCGTCTGAAGTTTGCCAATGACCATCTGGATGATCCAGAGGAGGAATGGGAGAAGGTCATGTGGTCTGATGAGACAAAAATAGAGCTTTTTGGTCTAAACTCCACTCGCCGTGTTTGGAGGAAGAAGAAGGATGAGTACAACCCCAAGAACACCATCCCAACCGTGAAGCATGGAGGTGGAAACATCATTCTTTGGGGATGCTTTTCTGCAAAGGGGACAGGACGACTGCAAATAAAAAAAAACCCCAGCAGAACAGATGAGCATCAGTCAGCATCAAGAGCAGTGAGAGATTTTGTTTTTCTTTTGTTGTTTGATTCATATTAACAGCATATACAGCAGTAAGTACTGCTTTCACTTTAATACACAGATCTAATATACACGTGTGATTTCTTTCCCTGCTGTTTATGTTCACAGACATAACCGACTGCGTTTATGAACAGTTTAAGCGCAATAATACGTGAATCAGAAATTAGTTTAATACTCACAGGACTCGCCGTCTGGCATCCAGCTTTCTGTGTGCATGCTTTGGATGTGTGCACTCAGAAAACCATATAGTTTAAACTGATATGGCTTTAAAACTCATGCACATAATAAACGTTCATTATGACGAAGAACTGCAAAGTCACGTGAGCATGGCCGCGATAGATAATCAAAACCAAACAGATGTATTCAAGTATTCGAGGCACAAGCTGTAAGCATATTTTTCCTTCCACTTAAAAATGGGCGTTTACAACATGGTATAATAAATGATCTGTGGGTTATTTTGAGCTGAAACTTCACAAACACATTCTGGGGACACCTGAGACTTATATTACATCTTGTAAAAAGGGGCATAATAGGTCCCCTTTAATGAGTATAGCTACAGTAACGTCTTCAGCTAGTCAACTTGAGATCTAAACTGGTTATCTCTCTTAAGGCTAGTAGTCAATGTTTTATGAGCAGTGTGATAACCATATTCATCCGCACAGTCACACAGAGCCAAATCACAACCAAAACAATGTTCTTCCGCAAAATGCATGCAGTTTTTTTTCTTTTTAACCGCTAGAGGGCCAAAAGTTACATAGTATCCCTTTAATGTGAACAAATACCTATTTGTGAACAAATGACCTATTATTATACATATTTGTGAAAAAATTGACTCTTTTGAACAGGTTCTATTTAAATGGAACTCATTGAATTATTTAAAGAGTTTCTTGACTTATTCATCAAACCACAAGTAACAAACCACAGTAAGTATGAATATAAAAAAAATTGACCAACGCATTATTTTTTTTTTGACAGACTGATTCTTTTTCATTCATTAAAAAGAACCATTTCAAAAAAAGTATTTTTTTTTTTTTTTTTTTTTCCTAAAAAAAAAAAAAAAAAAAATGAAAACTAAAAAACAATTACATTCTTAAGTGGGAAACAAGTCTCTCCAATATTTTGAATTAGGACTGCAGTACCATTTCAACTGCTAGCTGTCAATATTACATACTGCACCTTTAAATTCAGTGAATGAACAATTCTATTGAATAGTGTTTGAACAGTGGAAAACAGAAATTTCACAAAAATAACACACTTCACCTTTAAGAGCTGCCAAAGAAACCCACTTCTCTAACATCATTTGCAGTTCTGTCCGTCTACATGAGGCGTAATGTTTTCCTGAGAGTATTTAATGGAGTGAGCTTCCTCCCTGACCCGAAATGAACACTACAGCTCAGTCACTTACTCCCTCACGGCTCAGAGATCGCTGACCGACTACATTCGTCCCAAACCACAAATGGCCCCGGCAGCAAGACCAGCGTGACCGTGTGAACCGCAGTGACGCAGGGTTGACTTGAGGGAAACCCCTGATATAAAAGTCAAAGTGGCATTTGAAGAGCCGCAAAGAAAGAGACGTTTTCCCCCAGAATACCGCTGCTATTCTCAGCTCAGACCTATTTTAGTAAAAGGGTTTCTCTTGAATTTACATTGGACCGTATAAGTGTGTCAAAACATGTTAACTGCATGTAAGTGTTGATCTTTTCAAGCGGCTGGTTTCCACGCTCGCTAGCCATCACACTATGTTTGATATTTCAGTCATGTTGCTCACATACCAAATCATTGTCATTCCTACTAAGCGTCAGTGGTGTCTTCTAACACAGACACAGACGGATGAAAAAACATCTGATAAATAATAAGATAAAATCACACACAATGGATTTAAACGAAACATATCTGTCTAAAAGGGGTTTCTGACGTAAGTTGAAAGTGCACTAGACTTGGTATCCTTGATACCAAAATGCTGGCTTGGAAATGATTAGGAAATTTCAGATCAAGTCAAATAATAATAAAAACATTAATAATATATAAAAATATTACAGCATCATTCTTTTTTTTTTTTTCATTAATATTTGGTACCACAGTCTAAAGATGCATACAAGACAGCCACAACTAGAACATTATAAAAATACTACATTACATTTAATTTATTTAAATAAATAAATAAATATTTATTTATATATAACATACATACACAAAATATTATTGTTTCTACAATATAATTAATATATAGTTAATACCTGTCATCAGTCTAAAGATGCATTGTAAAGCCAACCAAAACAAAAATATTAAAATTATAGTAATCAACAGAAAAAGAGCAATTTTTTTGTTGTCAAATAATTATAATAAATATATAAAATAAATATAAATAATATAAATACAAAAAGAATTATTACAATATCATTCTACAATAGTCTGAAGATGCATAGTCAATTAATTTTTATTTTTAATTTAAAAAAAACTATGGCAATTCCCAGGAAAATTATTTTCAGTTGTCAAAAAAAAAAATATAAAAAACTAACATATAGAGTGATAAATATAATAATAATAAAAAATTATATATATATATATATATATATATAGAGAGAGAGAGAGAGAGAGAGAGAGAGATAAATATTACAGTATCCTTCTTTCTACAGTATCGTTAACTTGTCGATTACTTGTCACCACAGTATGAAGGTGCATGGTCAAGCCAGCCACAACTTACATTTTATTAAAAAATAAATTAATAAATAAAAATTCATATGAAAATGATGGTAATAGTCGGAAAGGAAAGGCAAGGAAAGAAGAAAAAGTTAACTTTTTCTCATCAAATACTTATAATAAAAATAAATATTAAAAATATTTATAAATATAGATCAAATAAAAAAAAAAAATATTAAAATGGCCTTCATATTTGCTATTAATAAACTGATATATCATCATTAGGGTGCTCCAGCTCTCTATCAGCCTTGGTCATTTAAAAACCCTTATTCCAAGTTTTCCAAGATGGGAACCCTGCAAACATAAAAACTAGACATACACAAATACATTTTTAAAAACAGGAATAGGAATGGTGGCCTACTTTTACATAAAAGTGTGTCAAGGAAGCGGGGCGCAATGTTAACAGATAGCTTCAGGCCAAAAATCAGCCAAAGTCGGTCAAGCGTCCACTGGCCCTGACTGCTCATGTCTGGGGCTGTGGGTTTAACCTGAGGGAAAGGGAAGAGACTGACTTACCCTCTGCGGCATTTCAGTCTTACATCATCCCGTCTGGGACAAAAAACCCAAACATGGCCGGCCGGTCAGCCGTCTAGGGTGACCATCACGGAGGAGCAGACCTGACACAGGCTGACAGGCCCGAACAGAAAAGCCGCTCTACCGAGCTCAGCAGGAAAACGACACCCAATCCAATATGACAGGACTGTCGCCTGTGTTTGTACAATACTCAATGCCGCTCGCTCATGTACGCTACAGGACGAAACACCAGCAGGCCAAATATAACACCAGCTAGCCATTACACCGCACTAGAGGAGCTAATGAATGTTTAAAAGCTAAATGACTATGCTTTCGATGAGGGTGACCATTTACTGTTTGGCAGGTTTGAATGAGTCTAAGCTGAGAATCAACAAAGAAAGCAATGCTTTTGGGATACCAGCTCCACAGTATCTTTTTCCTAGTGTCTTTGCCTCAGCTAAACCCCAGTTAAAGCTCTTTGTGTCACATTCCATAAAAAACAACAAAGTTGCGCAATTTTTGAGGGAACCGTATTGCAAAGAAACTCCACATCCACTACCAGACAGGCAGTGATTTTCAGCGTTTCTTTCCAGGACTGGCGTGGTAGCGTGTTCTGTGCCATTAAATTCACTCTCATGCCACTATGGCCAAATGCTTCATTTAGGAAATCGTTCAACCACTGACATCTTGTTTTGGCAGTGTAAACTAGTACAAGACATGTTTAAAAAATAAATAAATAAATAAAATAAATTGGGCTGGTGAGCAACAGATTGCGTATGTTTTAACTAGTGATTTGATGCAGTAAGTGTTCATTAAAGGACATATGTCACGACCGAACGTTAGCAATTGGTTATCCAGATCCAGAGTGGCTCTGGGCAGATCCAATAGTTTTAAACTTCAACAGAGTACCCACCTTCAAGGAAGTTAACGCTTGTCAATGGAGAGTGGCCAGACTCTCTGCACAAATTAAATGTACGAGAGTCTGGTAGGACCAGGCTAGTGTGTTATGCCCCCTTTAATAAAAAACTATAATAGTATAAAATAATACTAAAACAACACTGGCTGTCGTCAAGCTCCAAAATGGACAATAAAACACCATAGATACCGTATTTAAATGACTTTGTGCACTATAGTCCTTATGAAATCATATGATAGTTTTGTGTAGTAATAAATCAAAGTTGAAGCCATTTTTGAAATTCTTCAGAGATGATATGGCGCATGAGCTTTATGCATTAATTTATGCTTCCCATTCGTTCAACATTGACACCCTCATGTCGTATCCATCGGCATTTCTTTCTTCAGCGGAACACAGAGGACGATATTTTGAAGAATGTTTGCAGGGCTTGATGCTTACTTTTTTCTCCAAGAAGCACATGTGCTCGTAAGTTGAAAGATTTAGGGGCGCAATGCGAATTTTTTTAGCTTAACCAGGGAATATAAAGAGACATTATAAGGAGAATACAAAAAGTACACAAGGTTTTTAAATATTTCTGCTTTAAACTGTTTTTAATAATTTTTATGTAATTATTTATATAGTCCTACTTTAAACTATATAGGCATGTGACGGTATCAAATTGTCATTTAACGATAATTGCTGAAGCTTTTATCATGGGAAGGTATTATCACATATTGAATTAGGTTAGAATTAATTGTTGTCCTCCTAACAGGATTAATAACTTTTTTCTTACAATAAAAAGAACTCTGAACATTTAAATATACAATAAAACAATACACACACAAAAAAAAAAAATTATAAAGCAAACAAATGTTTGACAGATTAAAGTGCAAAAGAACTATAAAAAACAATAGGTACTAACAACACTTTACAATAAGGTCGCATTAGTTAATGCATTAAGTAGCCTAACATTAACTAACAATGAGCAATAGCTACATCTGATAGTTATTATTCTTGTTTAACATTCATTAATAAAAATACAACTGTTCATTGTTAGTTCATGTTAGCTCAAGTTCATTAATATTAGCAGATACAACTTTTGATTTTAATAATGTACACTGTAAAAAATATCGCCTTGATTTTACTCAAAAAAAAATTAGGCAACTATTTGCATCAGACTTCTAAGTATTTTGAACTCATTCATTTGTGTTTGACCAAATAGACTTTAAATGGCAACTCAATTTTCCTCGTAAACAAACCTCAAATACCCCCGTTCTCAAATGAGTAAGAAAGTAGTGCAGCAACTTTGTTTACGGGGTTACCGGGGTAACGGCTGCATTTCTGCTGTTCCATCAGCGCCATCTGCTGTCAGAGAGTGAATGTGCATTTTCATTCAGCGCGTCTCCTTCGCTCTTTCCGCAATGCGCTTCTCATCTGCGTTACTTACTAAACTTACTTATTAAAAAAAATTGCCTTTTAAAGTATAATAATTATATTAGGCTGTATTGTTTTTCCAGAACCAAACTTAATACCTCTTAAAACGATAAGACGTTTGTTATACCATTTAAGATATTTAAGAAGTTTTATTTTTTAATACTAAATACATTTAACATTTCGCACACATCTATTTTTAGTTGCAAATGTGAGTGAAATGCTCGCACTGTCAAGCCCTGGTTTGGACTTAAACTGCATGGACGGACAAAAAAAAAACAACAACACTCATTTGCCATCAAAATATATTCATATCCATGGAAGGAATGAAATTAAAAAGATGCGTGAGATTCAAAAATTCACCTTATGCATTCAACGGAGGGAAAAAAACAACAGCATACGGGTTTGGAACAACATGAGGGTGAGTAAATACTGACACAGTTTGCATTTTAGGGTCAACTATTCCTTAAATAGTCAGATGAGCATCGGTTGAGCAGCAAGAATTCAACATCTCCATTTCCATACAGGCCTGACTGTTTTCAGATCAACAGAGAGCAGGAAATGAGCCTTGTGACTGTGTGCCTGTCTGGACTTTATGAGGGGCAAAACAATCATCACTCACTGTCACTGCGGTCATTCACTTTCCCTCGGCTGTTGTCTGCCTTTTGAGTCCTCCGGTAGGTCTGCCAGCCCAGCGACGCGTTATAACAGCTTCAAGGGTCACAGTTAGGTGACAATGAGGTTCATACCACCTTGACCGACGCACTGCCCACAAACACTTAGTTTTCATTAAACCCATCATATAAACAGACAAGCTTTTCATTATTGCAATCCTGGGTTTAGGATAAACACGGATTGCCAAATGAACCCTGCCAAATGAAGCCTCGCCAAGTTCTGCCAGAGCACAATGGAAAACCAAACGGGCGCTTAAGCAAACCAAAAATGACACGGACACTAAACGATTCCACACTGGGGCGACAGCACTCAGACCACTGAATCGAATATCCAAAACATGCAAAGTCTGTCATTATTTACTCATCCTCATGTCGTTTCAAACCTGTATGAATCTGTGGAGCAAAGAATATATTTATTGCTCTTTTCCATATAGTAAAACTAAATTGTGATGGGTGCTGCAATGCTCTAAAATGATAAAGTAACACCATAAATAATTATATCACATAAATATCATAAAGGGATAGACTATTTGGGGGGGTATAAAAATTGCTATTGCAATTCAAATGTTTTTGCTGTGCTTGTTTGTACAATTTGGCCAAAAATGTGAGATTATATATCAATAATAACAATAACTACAATAATAATAATAATGATAATAATATTTTACTAAACATTTTAATAAGAAATATTACTAAAAAGAGTATTTAAGAAAATTAAAAATTGCGATTGTGATTAAAATGCCTTTGCTGTGCTTGTTTGTACAATTTGGCCAAAAATTTGAGATTATATATCAATATAACTGTAATAATAATAATAATAATAATAATAAAATGTTTTTTTTTTACTAAACAAAATATTAAAATAAAAAAATATTACTAAAAAGAGTATTTAAGAAAATAAAAAAATGTGATTGCGAATAAAAAGGCTTTTGCTGTGCTTGTTTATACAATTTGGCCAAAAATTTGAAATTATATATCAATAATAATAATAATAATAATAATAATTTTTTTTTACTAAACAAAATGTTAATATAAGAAATATTACTAAAATGAGTATTTAAGAAAATTTTAAATTGTAATTGCGATTAAAATGCCTTTGCTATGCTTATTTGTACAATTTGGCCAAAAATGTAATAATAATAATAATAAAAATAATAATAATATAATTATTATTTTTTTTACTAAACAAAATATTAAAATAAGAAATATTACTAAAAAGAGTATTTAAGAAAATTAAAAATTGTAATTGTGATTAAAATGCCTTTGCTATGCTTGTTTGTACAATTTGGCCAAAAATGTGAGATTATATCAATGATTTTAAAGTAGGCCTATAACTAAAATTAAAATAGTAATTATACATTTAAATTTAAGCACTACTCATTTAAAGCTTGGAAAGATGGCCGCGTTCCCAAATGCAGGTTATAAGCAACCCAAACTCAAGTTCATGTGAACCGAGCCGCTCTGAGACACTGAAAACACTGGATCATGAGCTGCTTGTTCCACGCTTCACTCTCATATACTTATTTCATTAAATCAGTTTCAAAGCCTTTGCCATTTCATAATCGCTCAAAGCAATATTGTGATTTTGGTTTTATTTTGATTTTTTTGTGCAGCCCTAACATCTGTCTGACTTACTTCCGTGGAACACAAAATGAGAAGTTTGAGTAAAACATTTCTTTAACATGGAAGTGAATGGGAAACAGAAACTGCCAAGCTCCAATAATGTCCAAAATAGTGCTACAAAAGAAGAAAAACAGCAATCCATATGACTCAGTATTGCAGTATATTTAGGTCTCATGGAGTCACATGAAAGCATTAGGTGAGGAATGGAATTAACTGAAAGTCAATATTCACTAAAATGTTGCTCGACTCGATTCATTTTCACTGTATGGAAAAGAGCAGCTTGCACATTCTGTGTAAATATCTCATTTTGCATTTCACAAAAGTCACAGAGGTTTGGAAAATGTGAATATATAAATGACAAAATATTCATTTTAGGGTGAAATATTTCTTTAAGCACCATCCTACAAGTATCCAGAGACATAGCAGACAACACAAGGCCTCAGGGACATTAAGACAATCCTCTAAATAACACTGCTTGTGACAAACACCCAATTTTCCAGTTAGGGAACAACCTTTCCACGGATCGCCAGTCACACTTGTCATCTGTCCAGCCGCATTTACCACCTACAGTTACGCCCCGTCTCGCGTTATCGCTTTTCCTCGCAGAGCGGCTGGAGCCAAATTCTCCCTCTCTTTCCTCTTCAGTCACAGATGCAGCAAACGGTGCAATCTGCCAATCTCCATGAGTCATCCAGCACTGTTAATTATGTACCCTAAGGAGTAGAATTGATTAGCGAGGGTCTCAAACTGATTTAAATTGTTATTTGAGACTATATAAAGCGTGGGCCTAAACATTGCCATTTAGTCACATTCACTAAGCGCTGTCGTTACTCAGAATCCTACTTTGCCAAGCCACACAGATTGGATCTGTGGAGAGAGAGAAGCACAGACAGGATAAATGATGCTGGGGCATTCACTGACAATGTGTTTCAAGGGGAGAAAGTTTTTCAATGAGAGGTGCTGTATAAATAATAATTCGATCATAGACGAGTCATTATGAGTTGAGTAAAACGCCAATCATTATGGCGACCCTACAATTAAACTGTTTGCACAAGAAAAGAGATGCAAACTTAATGAGAAAGTCATTAATGTCAGCGTAGAAAAAAAACATACGTTTATTTTTCCTCACCAAACCTGCATTTTTACTGTATTATTTTACTGATCAAAAACAGTAATATTTTGAAATATTAGTACAAAATAACGGTTTTCTATCTGAATATATGATTTGAGTGTCACATGATCCTTCAGAAATCATTCTAATATGCTGATTTGCTGCTCAAGAAACATTTCTTATTATTATTATTATTATTATTATTATTATTATCAACAGTTGTGCTGATTAATATTTTGTGGAAACGATGATAAATTTTTATCAGGATTTGTTAATAAATAGAAAGTTCAAAGAACAGCATTTATTTTCTAGGCCTAATTCTCATACTCAACAGACCTGCTTATTTAAGTCAGCAAATATGAAGCCAGTACAACGATTTTAAATTTGTATTTATTTATTTTTGCATTGCAGTAATGGAATGATATTGCTTTGCCATGAGAGTTGAGATGACAATGTATTTAATTGCCAAGAAAATAATGCAAAGCAGAAAATCCTAATGGACTTTAAAAAAAAGGCTTCATTTTCTTTCTATATACACTATATTGCCAAAAGTATTGGGACACCCCTCCAAATCATTGAATTCAGGTGTTCCAATCACTTCCATGGCCACGGGTGTATAAAATCAAGCACCTAGGCATGCAGACTGCTCCTACAAACATTTGTGAAAGAATGGGTCGCTCTCAGGAGCTCAGTGAATTCAAGCGTGGTACCGTGATAGGTTGCCACCTGTGCAATGAGTCCATTCACTACTAAATATTCCATGATCAACTGTTAGTGGTATTATAACAAAGTGGAAGCAATTGGGAACAACAGCAACTCAGACACGAAGTGGTAGGCCACATAAAAATCACAGAGCGGGGTCAGCGCATGCTGAGGCGCACAGAAGTCGCCAACTTTCTGCAGAGTCAACAGCTACAGACCTCCAAACTTCGTGTGGCCTTCAGATTAGCTCAAGAATAGTGCGCAGAGAGCTTCATGGAATGGGTTTCTATGGCCGAGCAGCTGCATCCAAGCCTTACATCACCAAGTGCAATGCAAAGCGTTGGATGCAGTGGTGTAAAGCACGCCGCCACTGGACTCTAGAGCAGTGGAGACGTGTTTTCTGGAGTAACCAATCACGCTTCTCTGTCTGGCAATCCGAAGGACGAGTCTGGGTTTGGCGGCTGTCAAGAGAACGGTACTTGCCTGACTGCATTGTGCCAAGTGTAAAGTTTGGTGGAGGGGGGATTATGGTGTGGGGTTGTTTTTCAGGGGTTGGGCTTGGCCCCTTAGTTCCAGTGAAAGGAACTCAATGTTTCAGCATACCAAGACATTTTGGACAATTTCATGCTCCCAACTTTGTGGGAACAGTTTGGGGATGGTCCCTTCCTGTTCCAACATGACTGCGCACCAGTGCACAAAGCAAGGTCCATAAAGACATGGATGAGCGAGTTTGGTGTGGAGGAACTTGACTGGCCTGCACAGAGTCCTGACCTTAACCCGATAGAACACCTTTGGGATGAATTAGAGCGGAGACTGCGAGCCAGGCCTTCTTGTCCAACATCAGTGCCTGACCTCACAAATGTGCTTCTAGAAGAATGGTCATAAACACACTCCTAAACCTTGTGGAAAGCCTTCCCAGAAGAGTTGAAGCTGTTCTAACTGCAAAGGGTTGGACAACATATTAAACCCTACGGATTAAGAATGGGATGTCATTAAAGTTCATGGGCATGCAAAGGCAGGCATCCCAAAACTTTTGGCAATATAGTGTAGCTATATATATATATATATATATATATATATATATATATATATATATATATATATATATATATATATATATATATATTTTTTTTTTTTTTTTTTTTTTTTTTTTAAGCAATATAAAACCCACACAAAATCACATGTGAACGTTATTTTTTCGTTTGTTTCCAGAAATCTGAAAGTGCACAGCTAAGGTCAAGCAAAACTAGATGAACTCTCTGCTGCCAAGTTCTCAGAAGGCTGCTTTGACCTTCTTTCTGTGGGGCCTGGAATTTACAAGGTCTGAGCACCGGTCCTTGAGAGCCGGAATGTGGAAGGAGGACGAGCGAGTTTCCTACAGGCTGTGATTAAAGACTGGATTTATATGCCTGTGCATGATGCCACATGTTAGAACTTCAACCACCAGCTACGTGTGACAGCAGCCCAGACCGACAGCATGATATAACCACCACCGGACAACACAGTCGTCATGACTCAGCTCAGAACATGAAAACAGCCCAGGGAACTTGTCAGCCCTCATGTTCTGTTTGGTCGTTTACGTCAAGACCGTTTTAAGAGCACAAAAACAAAATTTAAACCTAACATAATACACCCCAGCAACTTTTAATCTCCTGAGATTCTCTGATTGGTGCACAGGGAAACAGCACATTCCTGCCAGCTGTTTATTGACTCCAAACAAAAACAACATTACTATTAAATGCATACTCGTTTCTGAAAAGTATATGCCTATACTTTGTGATGCAACAGAAGGTTAAAGCATCAATAATGTCTGCTTAAACTATATTAAAAGAATTTAACGGGAAAGTAAATGTTAATTTCAAAATTAATTTTGTTTTTACAAATATAGAATTGAGGTTGCTGGTCGGTACTAATCAGAAAAGCAACAGAAATTCTACACAAGGAAATCTATGAATAATACAGAGTTTAAAAAAACCCTATCTAAATTCACTTTCAAAACAATTTCGCCCATTCATTCATGCACCATAGAACGACTCTTAAGGGGGAAAAAATTAACTAATGGATATCACCACACTTCTCCAGTATTAATTCTCCATTACATTAAGAATTGCAAACATTTTTGTATAACAAGTTCAAATGTTATGTTTAAATATGCAAATGAGGCATTATCTAATTAAAGGGATAGTTCACCCAAAAATTAAAATTATCCCATAATTTATTCACCCTCAAGCCATCCTAGGTATATATGACATTTTTCTTTCAGACGAATACAATCGTAGTTATATTAGAAAAAGTCCTGGCTCTTCCAAGCTTTATAACGGCAGCCCAAAATTTGAAGACCAAAAAAGTGCATCCATCCATTATAAAAGTAATCCACACGGCTCTGGGGGGTTAATAAAGGCCTTCTGAAGTGAATCGATGGGTTTTTGTAAGAAAAATATCCATATTTAACACGTTATAAAGTAAAATATCTAGCTTCCGACGGACCGCCTTCCGTATACAACTTACGAAGAAAGTGTAACGCCTCTCGCAGTTCAAAATGCTTACGCTACGTCCGACGTCATCTTCACGCCAGTTTTGTATGTTGAGAATGTATGTTAATTTGCATACGTTTCTAGAACAAAAATCTGAACATTGGATAAAGCCAGGATCAAAGGTTTTTACAGAGAGAATTTTGGATAGGCCTTTCTCTTTTCATCACTCCATAAATCAGAAAATACTGTAAACAGCCAGAAAAAATCTGTTTAGGAATAAAATGTGTAAAATCAGGCAAATTATATATGAGCAAAGCCCTATGTAAAAACCTTCAGAATATAGATAAGAATAAAACTGTAAAGTTTGGTGTAAGTGCTACTGAAGTGGAGATTTCTGACTCATTTTGAGAGAAACGGCCTACAAATCTACAGACGCAAATAGATAATGTGCTATAAAAGATAGTGTATTTTGGATGTTTTCTTTCCACTAGTCTGAAAAAACACTTTATAAAAAGCCCAAAATCTCAAAATTGACAGATGCATGAAAAACAGTGTTTTGGCTGCAGTGTCTCGCCTTAAGTGATGCATAACTGAGACAAGAATCATCAGTTATGCATATGACGTCAGAACTTCCATTGACAGAAAGGAACACTCTGTTTATTGTTGGAACTCCACAGGTAACACATGTATCTATAATGTTTAACCAGGAGTTGAAACAATGTAGCATTTTTTTTTATTATCAAATCCTGGACAATTTAAGTCATTCAAGGTGCACAAAACTACCAGGTCCTAAAATGTCTCATGAATGTGTGTAAAATGACAATGAAAAGCTGACAACTGTCATACTGATCATAGTTGACCCTGTCAAATATGTAAAACTGTCAAAATTATGTCAAATCAAACTTGTCAAACCAATGCACTGCTATGAAAACATACAAACACATTGTCAACATAAGAGTACAATATCATGATGAAACGCTGTAATTTAGCACTTCAAAACGTTTTCTGACAGACAAAATGTTCAAATCTTTCAAAAAATTTCAAAATTAAAAGCACACATTTTATGGAATAGCCATTATATAGTGGAGTAATATGCCTTAGTTATAATCTGAAATATCAGACTTTTACAAATATTCCTTTATTATTCTCCTGCAGGTATGAAGAAAATGAAACGTGACACAACTACTCCGAGAGTTACGATTCAAAACACACACACACACACACACACACACACACACACACACACACACACACACATATATATATATATATATATACACTGTTTTGATTGTTTCATCTGATCGCCCACAAGTTTCTTTCTCATACTGAAATAATCGCTGCCTTTAAGGAGAAAATCACCGGAGAACGCATGCGAATGGTAGCTGCTCACCTCTCCGCAGGTCCGCCGCGATCGGACGCAACGCTCCGGACTTTATTCCCGCTGGAGAGCGCGCCAACGACGGATCCACTCACCGACGGATTCCGCCATACTGGATTGTGGCGAGCGGATCACGTGTCGAGTCCCCGGCGCATGTCCTCCAGAGGCGGGCGCTCACAGTCAGTCGAGCCCGGCGTCTTCATGTTTCTCACATGGGATAAGAATCAAGAATTGAACGATTCCGATTCCTTAACAGTGCCAATAACGATTCTTTTGATGAACACATATTTGAAATGCAGTTCGTGTATAGGCTACTACATCCCTTATATAGAGATCAGACATAAAAACCAAATAGGAAATAAATTTAATATAATATTTTCAACATGTGAGGCTTTTCACAGACTTTTTAAAGGCGACATAGATTCAATAGAATAATTGGTCCTATATGTGAAATTCAATAACCGCTAAATGATTCACAAGTGTTTTCATTCCCTAAATAGAACCGATTCATTCGTTCGGGAGTCAGACTACACCAGTGGCCCCCGTATGTTTTTGATTCATAAAAAAGAATCGGTTCATAAGAGTCATTCGTTCGGGAATCGGACTACACTATTGGTGCTTTATGTTTTTGATTCATCAAAATAACCGTCATTTTCGGGAATCCAACTAGCTACACTTCTCGCTGTATTTAGTAGATTCATTGTATTGTAAGAAAAACATAAAGAATAGGCTAGATAACATTAAATATTATAAATTTTTGTTCATATAAATTGTAACTTTATTAATAAAAAAATAAATAAAAAAAAAACAGAAAGATTTGTTCTTTGTATTGTACAGTGTGCCTATTATCATGCAACACCTGGAAATATTAAGTCATTTTAAAATGATTATTTCCAGACCTGCAACCTGCAGTGCTCAGTTGAAAGAAACCTCTTATAAGAAAACCCACTTAGGCTACAATATAACCAAGCAGTTTATTAAGAGGTTTGGTGAAGTTGAGGGCTGGAAAAGACATGGAAATGAACCAAATCTTAAAAAGTTTATATGCACGTTTATATACTAATGCAGAAGCCTTAAAGAATTCTCTATATTGTCTTGAATGGTTTTCACTTTATGTTGCTCAAATAGGCCTACTTTTACTGTTATAATTTTACTATCTTTGGCTGAACGATTATTTAAAGTTGTATAATGCCAAGATCACCAGACATGACTTGTAAGATAATAGGTCTTTAGTCAAAGCATTTGATATATGCAATACACACATACACTATTGGTGAAATCTCTCTCTCTCTCTCTCTCTCTCTCTCTCTCTCTCTCTCTCTCTCACACACACACACACACACACACCTCTTCTTAGCTGAACGTGCCTGATGGAGCTTGACCCTCATGTGAATGTAAAGTGATGTTGTGGTGACCGCTGTTTCTCAGGTTCCCCCATCTAATACTCAAAGGACTATAGAGTTTCATTTAGTACAGAGATCCACTGATCATTTAGATTGTCTTGTATTGTACACCATGCCAAACAAATGTGCCTTTTTTGTGTACTAATCCTTATGTATACATGCTTTTCGTTCCTATGTTACACTAAAGTTTTTGAAGAATCATAATTCTTTTGCATTCAATAACAGTTTATAGTGACCATGCACATCTGATAAAGGCCATTCACACCAAGGACGATAACTATAAAGATAGCCATAAAGATATATAGTTCTAAAAGATATACAGTCCACACATCAATTATAACGATAACGGCACAGAGGAACGATATTGTTGGAATCACTTTCAGAACGATTTTTTTCCAGCTGATGAATGATAAAAACATTGACAGCCAATCAGAATCCATCCTGCTTTATAGCTCGCGCATTTAAAGCGGCAGATGACAAAACTTCAGCGTACGCTTATAATAAACAGAGGGATATTGTTGGATAGTGTGTATAATATAATAGGCTATATAATAATATAATATATAACAATATATAATAATATTATAGTTATCGCTATAGTTAACGTTCTGGCCTTTCATCTAAATCATAGATCTCCCTTACCTGTTGTGCATACGGTTTATTGGTGCTTTTCACAAAGCACTTTGATATCCCTGCGCTTTTTTTAAAAGCAATAGAGTCACAAATCCCATTTTAATTTTTTTAAGAACTATTAGATATGTTTGATAAACTATTATATAACATAAAATTAAACTAGTTTAAAAAAAATATGAAATGCATTCCCCTTAAAATGATGTTGGCCAGTTGCATCTTCAGAGGTCTTGACCATCTAGACTGTATTCAACAAATCATACAAAAATGTCGTAATTTTGACAATTGATATTCAATTCATCGTATAAAAAACTACTTAATTTTTAATTAATTTCAAAGTGTGCCTATTATGCTTTTTCAAATATTATCTTTCATGTGGTGTGTAATATAGCTGTTTGTGAATGTAAAATGTCTGAAAAGTTTTGAAGATCAAAGTGCAGATAAACGGAGTTATTGTCTCCTAGCAGAAAGAATCGATTCTGAACTGCCTGAAACAAGTCATCAGCAATTCCATGCTCACTTCCTGTTACATAATTTGCATAATGCCTACCTATGGTCTTCATTTGCTTCCCGCGAACAATGTCTACTTTGACGCCCTCAAACACTGTAGTTGTGGCAGAGGCCTGGAAGAGTTTGGTTCGTGTTGTCGACATGTCGAGAAGACGCTGTTTTCAGCGCTGCAAATCCACTTTGCATGCACTTCAAAAAGATGAAGACTTGGCTAGAATTGATATTGAAAAACCAATATAATCGTTCGATCAATGTGTATCAAGCGCAGAGGAAGCATCCGTAGCTGAAATTCAGATATGGTAATAGGTGTTTCATTTACGACACGCGCTGTAAGCAGTAGACCAATCACAACAGACTGGGCCAACTGACCAATCACAGCAGAGTAGGCTCGCAGAATTTTTAGATTTGTTTTACAATTTGCACGTCTGTGACCACATGATTATCTACCTATATATTTCTTAGACAATAAGGTTCTATATAGAATCTTAAAGGGTTCTGTCAGGTGCTTCATATATATATAACTTTTTAGGGTTCCATCATCATTTAGTTTCAATTTAGTTTTAATTCATTTTTTATTTTGATAATATATATATATATATATATATATATGAAAAACATTATGATGATAGGTGAAGTGAATAACACTGATTATCTCTTCATCACGGCACCTGTTAGTGGGTGGGATATATTAGGCAGCAAGTGAACATTTTGTCCTCAAAGTTGATGTGTTAGAAGCAGGAAAAATGGGCAAGCGTAAGGATTTGATCGAGTTTGACAAGGGACAAATTGTGATGGCTAGGCGACTGGGTCAGAGCATCTCCAAAACTGCAGCTCTTGTGGGGTGTTCCCGGTCTGCAGTGGTCAGTATCTATCAAAAGTGGTCCAAGGAAGGAACAGTGGTGAACCGGCGACAGGGTCATGGGCGGCCAAGGCTCATTGATGCACGTGGCGAGCGAAGGCTGGCCTGTGTGGTCCGATCAAACAGACGAGCTACTGTAGCTCAAATTGCTCAAGAAGTTAATGCTGGTTCTGATAGAAAGGTGTCAGAATACACAGTGCATCGCAGTTTGTTGCTTATGGGGCTGCATAGACGCAGACCAGTCAGGGTGCCCATGCTGTCCCCTGTCCACCGCCGAAAGCGCCAACAGTGCACACGTGAGCATCAGAACTGGACCACGGAGCAATGGAAGAAGGTGGCGTGGTCTGAGGAATCAAGTTTTCTTTTACATCACGTGGATGGCCGAGTGCGTGTGCGTCGATTACCTGGGCAACACATGGCACCAGGATGCACTATGGGAAGAAGGCAAGCCGGTGGAGGCAGTGTGATGCTTTGGGCAATGTTCTGCTGGGTCCTGCTATCCATGTGAATGTTACTTTGACACGTACCACTTACCTAAGCATTGTTGCAGACATGTTGTTTTTAATAGAACCGGTATTCCCTGATGGCTGTGGCCTCTTTCAGCAGGATAATGCGCCCTGCCACAAAGCAAAAATGGTTCAGGAATGGTTTGAGGAGCACAACAACGAGTTTGAGGTGTTGACTTGGCCTCCAAATTCCCCAGATCTCAATCCAATCGAGCATCTGTGGGATGTGCTGAACAAACAAGTCCGATCCATGGAGGCCCCACCTCACAACTTACAGGACTTAAAGGATAATCATAATTCATAAGTCATAATGTTATGCCTGATCGGTGTATATATATATATGCACATGGCCGCGCACAGGCAGAGTTGTTTTTAGTTAAGTCCTATATATATATATATATATATAAAATGTCTTTTTATGTCCTATTTTGAATCCTGTAAAATGCCTTTTACTAAAAATAGTGCTAGATATTTCTGGAGATCAGCCTTAATAAATTATGCAGTTTTTGATATTCTCGTGGATGTAGTGCTTGTGTTCAGAACAAGTTTGTTTGGCAGAATGAGCTGCTGCAGTTTGTGCGTCCTGTGTTTAGCAACAGAATTTCAAGCCATTACACCTGGCTTGGTGACAATAATTATCACTTCCAAGTAAATGTAACTAACCTAATTACTGTCTACAAAGTTGTCAAGCTTCAAAAGCTGAACATAAAAACAAAAACAAGAGGGCAAATTAACTCAATTAGATACCAAGAGGAAAAAAGCACTGCACTGTTGTTACGATACAAGTTATTTTTCACTACTATTACTTTTCATTTTTTCTCTCTGAGTTTTCTCTGTTCTTCATCAGACAGACTGCAATCACACTCGAACGCAAAAGAAAACATTCTGCACAAACTGATAAAAAGAGAATTCTTCTGTTGATAAAGCCAGCCAGACGCTTCTATGATGACAATCAGCCGTGCACTTTTCTGTTGATGGTGGGAAAACACACACGCACATTGTACAGAGGATTTTGATCCACTAAAGTCATTCACTGATCTGCATCTCTCCATCAATGGCACTTTTAAGTGTTCAAGAGGATCCCTGGCCTCCTCTTTGAGGTATAGCTAATGTTATGAAGCATAACTGAGGTTTGGAAACACTTACTGCTGTCATTCAAGTGTCTAGCGCTGCCATCGGAATGAAGCTTCATTTCTGAGGTATTAATGCAAAAGAAAAAAATATAAAGGCCATTGCGAGAACAGAGGGTTTCTTGTTTAAAGAAATAGTTCACAAAAAGAAAAAAGAAAATGTTGTCATCATTTACTCGCCATGTTGTTCTGACCCCATATTTTCTTTCATTAAATGCTACAGAGCAATGTCCAAATCTGTTATTTTACATACACTCACCTAAAGGATTATTAGGAACACCTGTTCAATTTCTCATTAATGCAATTATCTAATCAACCAATCACATGGCACTTGCTTCAATGCATTTAGGGGTGTGGTCCTGGTCAAGACAATCTCCTGAACTCCAAACTGAATGTCAGAATGGGAAAGAAAGGTGATTTAAGCCATTTTGAGCGTGGCATGGTTGTTGGTGCCAGACGGGCCGGTCTGAGTATTTCACAATCTGCTCAGTTACTGGGATTTTCACGCACAACCATTTCTAGAGTTTACAAAGAATGGTGTGAAAAGGGAAAAACATCCAGTATGCGGCAGTCCTGTGGGCGAAAATGCCTTGTTGATGCTAGAGGTCAGAGGAGAATGGGCCGACTGATTCAAGCTGATAGAAGAGCAACTTTGACTGAAATAACCACTCGTTACAACCGAGGTATGCAGCAAAGCATTTGTGAAGCCACAACACACACAACCTTGAGGCGGATGGGCTACAACAGCAGAAGACCCCACCGGGTACCACTCATCTCCACTACAAATAGGAAAAAGAGGCTACAATTTGCACAAGCTCACCAAAATTGGACAGCTGAAGACTGGAAAAATGTTGCCTGGTCTGATGAGTCTCGATTTCTGTTGAGACATTCAGATGGTAGAGTCAGAATTTGGCGTAAACAGAATGAGAACATGGATCCATCATGCCTTGTTACCACTGTGCAGGCTGGTGGTGGTGGTGTAATGGTGTGGGGGATGTTTTCTTGGCACACTTTAGGCCCCTTAGTGCCAATTGGGCATCGTTTAAATGCCACGGCCTACCTGAGCATTGTTTCTGACCATGTCCATCCCTTTATGACCACCATGTACCTATCCTCTGATGGCTACTTCCAGCAGGATAATGCACCATGTCACAAAGCTCGAATCATTTCAAATTGGTTTCTTGAACATGACAATGAGTTCACTGTACTAAAATGGCCCCCACAGTCACCAGATCTCAACCCAATAGAGCATCTTTGGGATGTGGTGAAACGGGGGCTTCGTGCCCTGGATGTGCATCCCACAAATCTCCATCAACTGCAAGATGCTATCCTATCAATATGGGCCAACATTTCTAAATAATGCTTTCAGCACCTTGTTGAATCAATGCCACGTAGAATTAAGGCAGTTCTGAAGGCGAAAGGGGGTCAAACACAGTATTAGTATGGTGTTCCTAATAATCCTTTAGGTGAGTGTACAATGACAAAACTTGTGCACAATATTCTATATAAGTCTGCTGGACTGCTAACTGATTGGAATGGAATTGGAACAGACCAAAAATTAAAGCTATTATTCATTAATAATCTTATTCATCTCAAATAATCATTTGAACTATTTTGAACAAAAAACAGCACATTTAGGCCCCGTCCACACGGAGACGCGTTTAGCTATATACGTAAAAAAATTGTATTGTATCAGCGTTTCGTCCAGACGGATCCGGCGTTTTGGGAGCCTGAAACCGGGTCCCAGAGTGGATAAATCTGAAACCGACACCCTTGCATTTTCGTGTGTACAGCCAATCCGTATATTTTGTGAAATGGTGATGTCATCACACCACGTCTTGCGCATGCTCCAAGTCTTCTTCTCCGTTTTTAGTGTATCTCTGTGGCAGAATTACAGCGCCACATACTGGTTTGGCATGTATACTACATTGTTTTGAGTCGGGTTCAGTGGTTTTGTGTGTACGCAGATATTTCTTGAGATGAGGGAAAAAAAAGATCGGATAGGGAAAGCTCTGGCTTCGTGTGGATGTGGCCTTAGAATAGAGCAAATATTGCCAACAAAAACACTACTGATTCTCATGTGTCGCAATACATATTGGTCAAAAGTTCAGTCAGTAAGGTTTTTTAAATGTCTTTGAAAGAAGCCTCTTAGTAATACTGTGAAATATTATTACAATTTAAAATAACTTTTTTAATATATTTTAAAATGTAATTTATTCCTGTGATGGTAAAGCATCGTCTTCATTGTCACGATCCTTCAGAAATCATTCTAATATGCTGATTTTCTGCTCAAGAGACAACTCTTATTTTTATGTGCTGCCTAATATTTTATGTGGATATATGGTCACTGTAAAAAAATGTTTGCAATTTTTACAGAGAAAAAGCAGTAAAAACATGTTAATTGGTTAACTGTAAGTGAAAAACAGCATGTTTAACAGCATATGAAGTTTTACTGTAAAATATATCACATTTATGTTTTAAACTATGAATAGTTTCATAGTTTTACTAGTTAAACTATGAATTACCATATAATTTACAGTAGAAAACAGTAAAAGGACATTCCCAGAAATCCCTGCATTACACATGACATATGATTACATTTTATAAATAATTTTGTTTCTTATTTTTGTTATCAGTAATGTACATTAGTGTGCTCTGTCACACTTTTTATGTTATTTAGTAAAAGGTGCAGTAAGTGATCTGGGAGATGCTAACTTTAGCATTCACCGGTGAGAAAACTTTACAGTACAGTGAGTAACAGTACTACAATAACAAACGTAAACAACTGTTTGCTTGCCATTCTTGCTCTGATGACGTATGATGTCTGTGTGAACAGGCTGCGCAGTGGTATGCAAACACACATTGACTGACAGGGAACACGATTTCATTTCATTCGGACTGAATGCAATGATTGAACAAACATTTTATGGTCCTACGCCTTCCACAGACAATGTATATTTTTATAATTACATTTAGATTGCTTAAAATAGTGATTGCTATCAGAATATGAGGAGACTTTCAACCAGCATAATAAAAAAATGTTCCTGTATAGAGAATCACCTATTGCACCTTTAGGGCCCTAACATACACCCGGCGCAATGCGACGCCAGGCGCGACGCAAGTGTTTTTTGCTAGTTTCAGCCCGACACAGTTATCATTTTCTCGTCCAGCACCACGTTGTTTAAATAGCAAATGCACTTGCGCCCATCTGTTCGCCCATGGGCGTGCTGGTCTGAAAATGAGGTGTGTTCAGGCTCATTGTTGGCGCATTGCTATTTTGAGGCAACACTTTTTGTATTATTTAAAGGGCGCGTTAGTAATATGCGCCCATAGGTGGATGCACAATGCGTGTACACTCTGCTTGTTACACACACAGGGACGCGCTGCAGCACAGAAACATTTTTAAATATTAAAAATAAAAGGATTCCTCTCTGGAGAAGTATTCAGTCTTTCCCCTCGCAAATTCCGCCATGTAAATAGCGAATCCGCCATGGTGCAAGCGCAACTGGCTTTTAAAGTGGAATGGGAGATGAGACTCTGATTGGTTTATTGCACGTTACACCCAAAACACACCCATGACTCATTAAGAGACTAGGGACAACCCTTTTGGACCATGCGCCTGGCTTTGGCGTTTGCGTTTGGACCATGCCGCCGACCGGTTTTCCGTCGTTAAACTAGAAAAAGTGGATTCCGATACACCCTAAGTGCACCTGCGCCATGCGCTTCAGACCATGCGCTCAGATTGTTAAAAGGGGGCCCTTAATGTTAATTGCATTATTTTAGTGTCACGTGTGTTGGTGTTTTGCTTTGTATGTAAGACCTTGTACACCGTCTATATACAAGTACTGACCATGTTTTATGATCAGGCCGTTTACGATGAACTGATTCATCATGTGGCTTTCTATTGTGCCACCTGTATTACTGTTGTGGTTATCGGTACATATTAAGGTAAAAAGGCAGATTTGGGTAAAGTAGGTATATTAACATTATATCATTTAATGAAATATATGGTTTTAAATTGTAAAATATACTGGCATCCTGTAAAACTGGAAACACTGTCACGGTACTTTTACAGTGAATTTCTGGCAACCATAGTTGTTTTTTTTTACCGTAAACGTAACAGGGTTTTTTTTTTTACTGTGTATATTCATTTGTGTTCACTTTGAGAATAATATCACATTGTCACACTGTAGTTTTGTCCCAAGTTGTGGTGATGTTAGTTCATATGTCAGAAAGCAAAATGATCTCACCCAGGGTGTTTCTGCTGTTTGCTGCACTATGTGCACGAGCGCTCCAGGTAGTAATTAGATTACAGTGATTCCAGGAATTTGTTTACGTGCAAAAATGAGCCTGTCACATTTTCAACTGCACGGTGCACTTTTGGGGCCCGTCTGCCATTTGTCACTGTAATTAACTGGAGAGAGTCAACTCTGAGCATGTACAGCCCGTTATGTACCTTGCGCCTGAGAAGTTCAGACGTCCTCTCGATTAATGACACCGGATGTGAGCAATTCAGACTGATGAATCTCTGATCCAGTAAATGTCAGTGTTATGCAGAGCAGCCACATCACAGACAAAAACGGCTTTTAGCATCCGACCACATAGGTCACCGGAGATGGCGGGTGGGGGTTTGCATGTGAAACGCATGCACTGCGTGGAACGACCTGATAAACCGCTGTCTGCGCCAAACTATTTATCTCTTCTTTGCAGGGACCATATACAAGCCCCATTATGCTGTGGTCATTGTGGAAGAATTCATGTAATTCATGACAAATTGTAAGCTTTTGTTGGAGAATTGCTCATTGATCAGTTTATTTATTAGTTGTAGAGATTAGGTGGTTAAAAGCCTAGTTGAGAAGTTTTATCTAACTGATACACTTTAATATTTCACCATAAATAGGCACAGACACTATATAAGAGCTAACAGTAATAATACAAAAGTAAATAGAAAGGCAAGGTTTATCCAGAAGAATATTGAATGACAAAATCTTGTTTGTAAGTTTAAAACGTCTGACAGGTATTTTTAGGTGGTTGCTAAGAATTTGTACAATATTTGTACAAAAGTGTAAGAAGTTACAAGAAAAGTTACGAAAACCTAAACCTAGTATTCTAAAACTATTATGTAGTGTGATAGATAGATAGATAGATAGATAGATAGATAGATAGATAGATAGATAGATAGATAGATAGATAGATAGATAGATAGATAGATAGATAGATAGATAGATAGATAGACAGAAAGACAGACAGAAAGACAGACAGACAGAAAGACAGACAGGTGTTGCTATAGACTGTTTATAGAGAGACAGATGGAACTCATAAAACTCAAGTTTATACAAAAGTTTGTTGACTTTGTCAAAACTCTAATGGAGTGTGACAGGGCGTCTAGAGCAGGACTGTGGTTTTGTCTCTGGATGTTGTGCACCTTTAAAGAGATGCAACAAGAAAGGCAGTTTTACCTATTTGTGTTTTGTCTCACTAGGGGCATTTTTTGTCTCAAATGCTCTTCTAATCCTTTCCCAAAGAGGAAGGACATTTTTTAGAAATGGACATCTATTAACCCCTCAACAGCGTGGAACGCACAGGGGCTAAATCCCCAAGCACTCATTTTG
This sequence comes from Coreius guichenoti, assembly GCA_039654105.1. Lineage (NCBI taxonomy): Eukaryota > Metazoa > Chordata > Actinopteri > Cypriniformes > Gobionidae > Coreius > Coreius guichenoti. Next base: position 7,398,423 of record CM077172.1, on the reverse strand, counting down.
ATGTTGGACAGGGAATCTCTTCAAGCTTTCATCTTGTCTCTGCTGTTCCTGGTGACTGTGCTGAAAGCTCCTCGGGGACAGCTTGTTGCCAGCTATTTCTGTGCCGTGCCGGCCTCTGCTGTTTGTTTGTTCTACACATCTGACAATTCAAATTCCAGTCTCCCACAGGTTTCTTTTATATAAGGGAGCCAATTAGTGCAGACACTCCTAACAGGATGTGAACAGGACTGTCCCAACATTAGGCTGTAGGCATCTGATAAAGGATAAAGACTAATACTGGGCTCATTAAAAGAGTTATAGCACATTTACATAATTAGATTGCATAATTCAGTCTTACTGTGCAAGAGAGCACTGAACAGCATGGGTTTACAAAGATGCTGTTGAAACATCCCAGCTAAAAATAATGTTCTGAGAAAATTCCCATCATTTTCATATCGTTCTCATGAAGTTTTGAAAATGTTATTTCTGAATGTTCTGTTAAAATTCCAAAGATTCAGGCTATGTCCACTCTAGTATGTTTTCATTTCTATCTATCTATCATTCAGACCAGTCGTTGAGGTAGCGTAACGGTCATATGATAGGTGCTTGACGAATCAGGGAAGGATACGCAATGATCCAGAAGACCCAATCTGGGAGCGAATGTGGGCAGCCATGCCTTCATTTTCAAAAGTGTCAGTTCTGGTCTGTCAACACTGAAACGCAACCCCAGAGTTTTCAAACCAAAACGGGGTCTGCAGCGTTTACAAAAGTCTCCTTTTTTAAGGGTAGAAACCTCTGGAAAAGTGTGGATGCCAGGCATAACCGTAGCAAAAATTATGCATTTAACGAAAACGCACCAACGTTCTGACTAACATTATCTTAACATTAAATTGCTCAACAAGTATAAAATGTAAGATTAAAATAGTAATAGCGTCGGTTGTACCGTATCAATTCGAGCCCGAGGCCTCATACAAAGAGAATTTGCTTTCACAGTGCAGAAAAAAGTGTCTTCTCGACATGTACACAACACCAACCAAACTCAAGTGAAGGCGGGTCAAAGTAGATGTTATTCACGGGCAGCCAATGAAGACCATAGGCTGGCATTATGCAAATTTGTTACAAACCTACATAGGTTTCACGCAAGACTGGAATTACTGAAAACTCATTTCAGGCAGTTCAAAATCGATTCGTTCTTTTGGGAGACAGTAAGTCCATTTATCTGCACTTTGATCTTTGCCGACCTTTTACATTCAGCTATATTACACACTACATGAAAGGTAAAATCTGAAAAAGAATAATAGGGGCACTTTAAATCAGAAACTAAAAAAAGAAAAATACTTACTTTCGACCTTTACTTTATGGTTTCTGTCTTTCTTGGAGAAGATTTAGACACATCACTGTTTAGAAAAGAGTGGCGCATGGTTCTTCACAATTTTTTTTTTAGAAAAATAACAACAAATGGCAAACAACATTGGAGTGAATAAATAATGGAAGAATTTTCATTTACTGCTTTAAAGCAAATTTTCGGAGCAGCTAGCAATAGCAAGCTAAGGGATAAGATCCCACCCTCCCTTCAGAGCGTCTCCAGAGCCACGCCTCCTTCAAAACACATGAACGCACACAGCAGAGTCTGCAAAGCATCACGAGACAGCATTAAACTACCTCATGTCTCAAAGCACATAACATTACAATAATAATGAACATAAACAACTTAAAAGAGCACTGACCTGTACCACCTGACTGCTGCAGGCTTTGATAGTGTTGCGTCGGAAGCTAGTAATTTTAGAAAAGTTATACATTTTAAAAGTTATAAATATTTAAAATATTTTTCTTACACAAATGCATCGCTTTGCTTCAGAAATCCTTTATTAACCCCCCGAAGCCGTGTAGAGTACTTTTATAATGGATGGATGTACTTTTTTGGGCTTCAAAATCTCAACCCCCATTCACTGCCATTATAAAGATTAGAGGAGCCAGGATATTTTTTAATATAACTCCAATTGTGTTCGTCTGAAAGAAGAAAGTCATATACACCTAGGATGGCTTGAGGGTGAGTAAATCATGGGATAATTTTCATTTTTGGGTGAACTATCCCTACTTATTGATTGCTGTCAGGACGTGAAGAGACTTTCAACCCGCAAAACAAAAACCATAACAGCAATAAATGTATTAAAATGTTCTGCTTTTGTGACAGAACCTCTCATAGTCAAACACCTGTCTAAAATCACATCACTGTCTGCTGTACATACAATAGCCATTGTGTTTTTTAAAGGGCAAGCAATTGTGACTGATGACACTGATCTGTTAATGCATTAAGCAAAGCTGAACGTCAGATCTTATTTGCAGGGTAGTCTTGCAAAGATGTACAAAATGAGACTTAAATCAAGCAAAAAGCTCAAAAAATAAAACCTGTTTTTGTGATTCTGGAATGAGAACACAGCTAAAATGCTGTTTTTTGTAAATTGGAATGTAATTTGCATGACTGTAAATCTTAATGGGATAAATTCTATATCAAAAAGCTTTCATGCTGATGTTGCATGTTGTCTTCAAGGTAAAAGGGGGAAATTGCCATAAAGTGGCTCTGACAAATGCACAATATTCATAACAGTGAATAATCGCTCCCCTCCACACCTAAAGGATCCTTTCAAAAAAGACACGTTGACGATATTCTGCTCGTTATGAGAGTCAGAATCAGAAAGAGCGCATCCCTTGAGACAGAGATTTAACCTCTCAGGAGATAACCAAATTGGCTCATTTGTACACAAAGAATAATGCCGTCTAGGCAAGGAGGATGTCAGGATGCATGCTGTGTTCACTATTAACAAGTAAATGCAACACTCAGGGCCATAACACATCCGATCCACACAAATAAGATGTTGCTTTTGCTCCCATAATCTAATAACACCCTTTCTGAATTACCTAATTAAGATTTTATACATGGAGAAAAGAAGCAAAAAAACAAGTAAAGTGCCTGCACATCCTGCTAACCTTATTACCGCTTCAGGTTTGTTTGTTTTGCGCAGATTTTATTAGCGTGCTCAGACTAGCGTCTGTTCTCACATACAGCAATAGGCCACTTGAGGCTGTCCGTTACAGGGATTTTACCATGTGTAATCTGTAAAACAGCACTAAAGTGGCAACACCACTATGATAAAAAACATCAATGATCAATAAAAAGTTAAATGTTGATACTTAGGAATAAACTATAGGGAAACTAGAGTTTTCTTTCCCATTACAGTGATATTGTCCACTAGCGTGTAGCCGGTTCAGTAGTGCTCTTCTGTTGGAGCCTACACCAAACAGCATGATCTCTGATTACTCATCCAAAACCATCTGATACCACCAGAAATCATTCCGCAAAGACAGCTGGGCCATACAGATAATGGCAGCATTTAAGCCTAATTGTCTACTGTGTTTAGCAGATTTAAACACTGCTGTGCTTTCCACTATTCCCATTCTACCACCCCTCTATCCAATAACCTCAAACCAATCATTACTGACGAGATCGTATTAACTTGATCATAGGGATCATATCATAGACATACATTTTTGTATTATTTTTCCATCCTGTTACCAAATGAAATGTCGAACCCATGAAGAGGAAACTACTGTGAAGCTTTGTCTGCGTTGATGGACTCGATCTATTCCATCTGTGTTTTGATCATCATTCTGAATCTGATCAAGGCGTAGTCTTTGACAAAAATGCGATTTTCTCAACTTTTTGTTTAAAATGTTGCCTTTCTTTATGAAACTTACCCACATTCAAGGGTTGATAAAAAATGATGCATGAAGCTAGAATAAAATGTTTTTAAAATTAGTTAAAGTAGAGTTATAGGTAGGAGTTCAAGTATAAAAAAATTAATATCTACATTTGAACATAGTAGTATACCGAAAGTGCAAAAATAATATATTAATAGTAAACTATAAGTATAATGTTATGTTAACTTAAAGAAAACTTACAAGTATACTTGCAGTATAAACTACTAAACTAGAGGTGCGTTCCATTCGACCGGGTCCCTTCGCAGTGTTCACTGCTCCCTACTATAATTGTAGCTGTCTCATCTCGTGCACTTTCTTTCCCACGTGCAGCTGCATAGTAAACATTTCTGAGGTAAATAAAGTAAAAACAATTTTTTTTTTTAAAAATGACAGCGCCTCAGCTGCTTCTCAACACTTTTAATTTGTTTACATATTCATATATTCATACAATAGACTAGTGAATGTAACAGTCATTCCCATAACCATTTATAAATACTCTAGTTTGTATAATAACAATATTTATGAATATTCAAATGCATCCGTAAACTCCTCCATCGCAGCACCATTTAAAAACTCTTCCAACGGCTCTGCTCCATCGTTAGTTCAGACTGGTGATGCGACACGCAATGACAGTTGGGTGATTTTCACTCTCCACTTCCTGTGAAGTGTTGTATCGATGTTCCCTTCTTCCCTATGCCGTTCGCAGTGCCCTTCGAACTGAACATGTTCGCTCCCTTCGGATTGGAATCTCACTTAATTAAGATGGCGGAATACCCTGTGAAGTCCATTCGCAGTCCACTTACGGTCGAATGGAAAACACACCTTAGTAGTTTACTGAGAGTACACTTCAAAGTGTACTTTCATAAACTAAAAAATGTACTACTTGTATCAAAATAGTAAACTACTAGTATACTTATAAGTTCACTTGTAGTACAGATACAGTACAAATGAGAAACCTAGTTGTGCACTTAAAGTTTACTACTGTTACACTTATAGTACACTTAAACGTATACTTTTATATACTAAAAGTGGGCCAATTTAGTCCTATGCAGTATTAAAATAGTACACTTACAAGTTTACTACTAGTACACATTGATATTAATATACTTACTACATAAAGTATACTTAAAAATATACTTGAACATTACTTACAGTGGGGAGAACAAGTATTTGATACACTGCCGATTTTGCAGGTTTTCCTACTTACAAAGCATGTAGAAGTCTGTAATTTTTATCATAGGTACACTTCAACTGTGAGTGACGGAATCTAAAACAAAAATCCAGAAAATCACATTGTATGATTTTTAAATAATTAATTTGCATTTTATTGCATGACATAAGTATTTGATCACCTACCAACCAGTAAGAATTCCGGCTCTCACAGACCTGTTAGTTTTTCTTTAAGAAGCCCTCCTGTTCTCCACTCATTACCTGTATTAACTGCACCTGTTTGAACTCGTTACCTGTATAAAAGACACCTGTCCACACACTCAATCAAACAGACTCCAACCTCTCCACAATGGCCAAGACCAGAGAGCTGTGTAAGGACATCAGGGATAAAATTGTAGACCTGCACAAGGCTGGGATGGGCTACAGGACATTAGGCAAGCAGCTTGGTGAGAAGGCAACAATTGTTGGCGCAATTATTAGAAAATGGAAGAAGTTCAAGATGACGGTCAATCTCCCTCGGTCTGGGGCACCATGCAAGATCTCACCTCGTGGGGCATCAATGATCATGAGGAAGGTGAGGGATCAGCCCAGAACTACATGGCAGGACCTGGTCAATGACCTGAAGAGAGCTGGGACCACAGTCTCAAAGAAAACCATTAGTAACACACTACGCCGTCATGGATTAAAATCCTGCAGCGCACGCAAGGTCCCCCTGCTCAAGCCAGCGCATGTCCAGGCCCGTCTGAAGTTTGCCAATGACCATCTGGATGATCCAGAGGAGGAATGGGAGAAGGTCTGATGAGACAAAAATAGAGCTTTTTGGTTTAAACTCCACTCGCCATGTTTGGAGGAAGAAGAAGGATGAGTACAACCCCAAGAACACCATCCCATCCGTGAAGCATGGAGGTGGAAACATCATTCTTTGGGGATGCTTTTCTGCAAAGGGGACAGGACGACTGCACCGTATTGAGGGGAGGATGGATAGGGCCATGTATCACGAGATCTTGGCCAACAACCTCCTTCCCTCAGTAAGAGTATTGAAGATGGGCCGTGGCTGGGTCTTCCAGCATGACAACGACCTGAAACACACAGCCAGGGCAACTAAGGAGTGGCTCCGTAAGAAGCATCTCAAGGTCCTGGAGTGGCCTAGCCAGTCTCCAGACCTGAACCCAATAGAAAATCTTTGGAGGGAGCTGAAAGTCCGTATTGCCCAGCGACAGCCCCGAAACCTGAAGGATCTGGAGAAGGTCTGTATGGAGGAGTGGGCCAAAATCCCTGCTGCAGTGTGTGCAAACCTGGTCAAGAACTACAGGAAACGTATGATCTCTGTAATTGCAAACAAAGGTTTCTGTACCAAATATTAAGTTCTGCTTTTCTGATGTATCAAATACTTATGTCATGCAATAAAATGCAAATTAATTATTTAAAAATCATACAATGTGATTTTCTGGATTTTTGTTTTAGATTCCGTCTCTCACAGTTGAAGTGTACCTATGATAAAAATTACAGACTTCTACATGCTTTGTAAGTGGGCAAACCTGCAAAATCGGCAGTGTATCAAATACTTCTTCTCCCCACTGTAAGTATACTTCATAAAATGAACTTGAAGTATACTTCTTTTTCGTAAGGGTTAGGAAGCCACTGTTAACTTTATCTTACATGTTATATTGTTAAATTGCAATGCTATCATATTTTGTTCAGGCTATTAGCTTATTTCGTTGTAAATTAAAAAAAAGCCTGACAATGTCACTGCTAAATGCCTATGTATTGTTGTATTGCCATGTTTCTTACTGACACGCCCCCAACTTGTAAAGATCGGGGCTTAAAGGGATAGTTCACCCAAAAATGAAAATTATCCCGTGATTTACTCACCCTCAAGCCATCCTAGGTGTATATGACATTCTTCTTTCAGACGAATACAATCGAAGTTATATACGCTGGAGCGCCAGTCTCGTGAATGCGTGTACGACAGTCAGCGGAAATTAGAGATTACAGTTTAAAGTTTTAAATATGGATATTTTTCTTACACAAATGCATCGTTTCACTTCAGAAGGCCTTTATTAACCCCCGGAGCCGTGTGGAGCACTTTTATAATGGATGGATGCACTTTTATGGACTTCAAAACAGAAACAGCCATTCACTGCCATTATAAAGCTTGGAGGAGCCAGGACATTTTTTAATATAACTCAGATTGTATTCGTCTGAAAGAAGAAAGTCATATACACCTAGGATGGCTTGAGGGTGAGTAAATCATGGGCTAATTTTCATTTTTGGGTGAACTATCCCTTTAACAAAATCCCAAGCTTCCTACTGGTATTTATGACTATGTGTCTTCAACTCGTAAATACGTTCTTTCCAACATGACTTGAACGCACCATATGAATGTATGAGACTTCCAATTTATTAGCCACTATAGGGAAATAACGAGAAGTAAATCAAAGTACAGTAAATCAAAAACCAGTGTGTTTAGCATTACAAGGTGTTTTGTACAGCTAAAAATAACTGGAAGTAAATGACACAGGAAGCCAGACTCATTCAATTTACAAATGGCCGTGCACGCTCTTACGTGAAAAATAAGGTGGATATAGAAGTTTTTTATTTTATTTTTTATACTAAAATGACAAAAGCACATACAATTATTTAAAATTAAAATTGAAAATATAAAAATAAAAGCCAATTCAAAACCAATAATAAATACTATAATAGTATATAAATAATACTAATATATAACACTGCAAACAGAGCTAAATTTAAGTGAAAATAATCTTTCTCTCCACTTAAACTTGCATCAAGCCTACATTGAATGCCCAGATAATTTGCCATTTTAGCCCTGCTGCACTAGGCACACAATCAAGGGAAAGGGGAATATCAGTGAAAAACAACTTTTCAATCTGTTTCTGACACTAAGCTATTGTATGACTTCAGAAGACTTGGAATATAGTGAATATAGTTGTATGGACTAATTTTTTTTCTTTTAGGAGCTTAATGGATGTGGTTACTAGGAACTGTTGTTGTATGGAAAAGAGCTGCATAAAGATTCTTCAAAAACTTTTACTTCTCTGTTCCACTAAAAAATAACAGCATTCAGGTTTGGAAAGACTTGAGTGTGAGTAAATAATGACAAAATTATTTTTTTGGTGTGAACTGTACCTTTACGTCCCCTCTAGATGGTTTCATTTGTAAAACTTGGTCCCTGTGATTGTATGTTGTGAGTTGCCGCTGGCAGTTGGCACAAATGCTCTGCTTTCTCTGCTTTGCTTTGCTCCGCTATAGGTGCTGTAATTGGATAAGAGGGAAGAAAGATTAATGGCTCAGTCCCCAGTCCATCAGCCAATCCCGTTAAATGCAGCAGGCCACAGAACAGCGCAGTGTAGGAGCTCTTGGCTCCAAATCGCCAACAAGTGATATGACCTCCTGGCACCTTCCTTACACACACTGACACTCTCCTGAGCATCTGCCAGAAGCCTCTCAGCTCTTCGTCCTCTCTCTCTCTTCATTTGCTAATCAAACTCAATTGGATTTCTTAATTTCAAGCTCATGATCTTTGTGAGGTGTTTGTCCGAATCTGCCTGTCTCTAAATCAATAAATAGACAAAAGAGAATATAAATAAGGAACAAAGAGGAAATCATAACATCAGACTCATAAATAAAAATAAAAACATGTAACAACTAATTAAGTTTTCATAGAATGTAGAGAGCAATATGACCAAATGTAAGGATTTTGTATATTTTGTATAATCACTATATATACACATAGTGATTTTACAAAATATATATATACATACAGTGGGGAGAACAAGTATTTGATACACTGCCGATTTTGCAGGTTTTCCTACTTACAAAGCATGTAGAGGTCTGTAATTTTTATCATAAGGTACACTTCAACTGTGAGAGACGGAATCTAAAACAAAAATCCAGAAAATCACATTGTATGATTTTTAAATAATTAATTTGCATTTTATTGCATGACATAAGTATTTGATCACCTACCAACCAGTAAGAATTCCGACTCTCACAGACCTGTTAGTTTTTCTTTAAGAAGCCCTCCTGTTCTCCACTCATTACCTGTATTAACTGCACCTGTTTGAACTCGTTACCTGTATAAAAGACACCTGTCCACACACTCAATCAAACAGACTCCAACCTCTCCACAATGGCCAGAGAGCTGTGTAAGGATATCAGGGATAAAACTGTAGACCTGCACAAGGCTGGGATGGGCTACAGGACAATAGGCAAGCAGCTTGGTGAGAAGGCAACAACTGTTGGCGCAATTATTAGAAAATGGAAGAAATTCAAGATGACGGTCAATCTCCCTTGGTCTGGGGCACCATGCAAGATCTCACCTCGTGGTGCATCAATGATCATGAGGAAGGTGAGGGATCAGCCCAGAACTACACAGCAGGACCTGGTCAATGACCTGAAGAGAGCTGGGACCACAGTCTCAAAGAAAACCATTAGTAACACACTACGCCGTCATGGATTAAAATCCTGCAGCGCACGCAAGGTCCCCCTGCTCAAGCCAGCGCATGTCCAGGCCCGTCTGAAGTTTGCCAATGACCATCTGGATGATCCTGAGGAGGAATGGTAGAAGGTCATGTGATCTGATGAGACAAAAATAGAGCTTTTTGGTCTAAACTCCACTCGCCGTGTTTGGAGGACGAAGAAGGATGAGTACAACCCCAAGAACACCATCCCAACCATGAAGCATGGAGGTGGAAACATCATTCTTTGGGGATGCTTTTCTGCAAAGGGGACAGGACGACTGCACCGTATTGAGGGGAGGATGGATGGGGCCATGTATCGCGAGATCTTGGCCAACAACCTCCTTCCCTCAGTAAGAGCATTGAAGATGGGTCGTGGCTGGGTCTTCCAGCATGACAACGACCCGAAACACACAGCCAGGGCAACTAAGGAGTGGCTCCGTAAGAAGCATCTCAAGGTCCTGGAGTGGCCTAGCCAGTCTCCAGACCTGAACCCAATAGAAAATCTTTGGAGGGAGCTGAAAGTCCGTATTGCCCAGCGACAGCCCCGAAACCTGAAGGATCTGGAGAAGGTCTGTATGGAGGAGTGGGCCAAAATCCCTGCTGCAGTGTGTGCAAACCTGGTCAAGAACTACAGGAATACCAAATATTAAGTTCTGCTTTTCTGATGTATCAAATTCTTATGTCATGCAATAAAATGCAAATGAATTACTTAAAAATCATACAATGTGATTTTCTGTCACTCACAGTTGAAGAGTACCTATGATAAAAATTACAGACTTCTACATGCTTTGTAAGTGGGCAAACCTGTAAAATCGGCAGTGTATCAAATACTTGTTCTCCCCACTGTATGTGTGTGTGTGTGTGTGAGTGTTTTAGTAACTTCTGTGCACGTTTTTGTCATTTTTTTTTTGTTACTGTTTTTTAAGTATACACTATATTGCCAAAAGTATTGGGACACCCCTCCAAATCATTGAATTCAGGTGTTCCAATCACTTCCATGGCCACGGGTGTATAAAATCAAGCACCTAGGCATGCAGACTGCTTCTACAAACATTTGTGAAAGAATGGGTCGCTCTTAGGAGCTCAGTGAGTTCAAGCGTGGTACCGTGATAGGTTGCCACCTGTGCAATAAGTCCATTCATGAAATTTCCTCACTACTAAATATTCCATGATCAACTGCTAGTGGTATTATAACAAAGTGGAAGCAATTGGGAACAACAACTCAGACACGAAGTGGTAGGCAACGTAAAATCACAGAGCGGGGTCAGCGCATGCTGAGGCGCACAGTGCGCAGAAGTCGCCAACTTTCTGCAGAGTTAATAGCTACAGACCTCCAAACTTCGTGTGGCCTTCAGATTAGCTCAAGAACAGTGTGCAGAGAGCTTCATAGAATGGGTTTCCATGGCCGAGCAGCTGCATCCAAGCCTTACATCACCAAGTGTAATGCAAAGCATCGGATGCAGTGGTGTAAATCACGCCGCCACTGGACTCTAGAGCAGTGGAGACGTGTTCTCTGGAGTGACCAATCACGCTTCTCTGTCTGGCAATCCGATGGACGAGTCTGGGTTTGGCGGTTGCCAGGAGAACGGTACTTGCCTGACTGCATTGTGCCAAGTGTAAAGTTTGGTGGAGGGGGGATTATGGTGTGGGGTTGTTTTTCAGGGGTTGGGCTTGGCCCCTTAGTTCCAGTGAAAGGAACTCTTAATGCTTCAGCATACCAAGACATTTTGGACAATTTCATGCTCCCAACTTTGTGGGAACAGTTTGGGGATGGCCCCTTCCTGTTCCAACATGACTGCGCACCAGTGCAAAAAGCAAGGTCCATAAAGACATGGATGAGCGAGTTTGGTGTGGAGGAACTTGACTGGCCTGCACAGAGTCCTGACCTCAACCCGACAGAACCCTTTGGGATGAATTAGAGCGGAGACTGCGAGCCAGGCCTTCTCGTCCAACATCAGTGCCTGACCTCACAAATGCGCTTCAGAAGAATGGTCAAAAATTCCCATAAACACACTCCTAAACCTTGTGGAAAGCCTTCCCAGAAGAGTTGAAGCTGTTCTAGCTGCAAAGGGTGGGCCAACTCCATATTAAACCCAACGGATTAAGAATGGGATGTCATTAAAGTTCATGTGCATGTAAAGGCAGGCGTCCCAAAACTTTTGACAATATGTGTATGTCTATACCATTTTTATTAATATTTATTTCCATTTTAGTTGTTTTAGTATAAGTTAAACTTAATAAAAATGAGAAATATGTAATTATCTAAAATCTTTTATCAGTCATTTTTTTAATTGCTGTATGCAACACATATCTATATACATTTCATATACTGTACTGTATATATATATACATACACATACAGAATGGAAAAAAAATGTTGTGGTAAATAATCTAAATACTTTAATTAAATACTTTACAAAAGGAACTTCATCTCGTTTGATTATTTTTTTTTCATCTTTGTAGAAAAAAAGTAATATATTTAAAGTTATTAAGTTTAATTTATTTATTTAAATGGCTGGACAAAGCACGAGTATGCATATACATCAAAAGTTGCACTTTTAATAAACTTTTATTTATTTATTTATTTTTATAAAAAGATTTTCTGTCATTCTTTGGGACATCCGGCTCTGTATTTTCACATTTCTCACATTTTTTCACTTTCATATTAAAGGATTAGTTAGCCCAAAAATGAAAATTCTGTCATTAATTACTCACCCTCATGTCGTTCCAAACTCGTTAGACTTTTGTTTCAGCTTTGGAATACAAATGAAGATCTTTTTGATGAAATCTGAGTGCTTTCTGTCACTCCACTGACAGCTACGCAACTACCACTTTGACACTTTATAAAGTTCATAAAGAGATCATAAAGCCATTTAGCCCAAATTTTCTTCTAGAGAGATGTGATTGATTTACATGATGATCAGATTGAATGTAGGCTTTTAGAAATAAAACTACATTGCTCCAATAGTCATGTAAAATATAAACAATACAGTAAAATATCTGGCAGAACGTTTCATATTTTTGACAGGTCACTAGACTCATTCCTGAAGCAGCTGACCTTTATAAATGTACTATGTGGTCTTTGTGTTCAAAGGCTCTAAAATCATCATTGCTGTTATTCTCCGGTATGACCTCCACATTTATTTTGTCCAAAAAGTCACAACCTTCCTCTTTATCTCTTTTATATTTCCATCAGCCTCTTTCTTTCTCTCCCGACGTTCCCTTCATACACAGAAACGCATATACACACATAGTCCTTTCTCTCTGAAGGGAAATAAGAGGACCTCCACCTGTCAAACCTTCATCACGGCACAGTTTGTCTCCTGCCCCCTCAGACCTTTCAAACAGCGTTGCTGTTCCTCTCACAATCCCCCAAGCTCATTGTCTCTGTCAACAGGCACAATAATGAAACGCAAATGCCATAGTACTAACTATTTATTCCGCTCAGGCACAACCTTATCTCTGTGTGTTCAACGCTTTTAGCAAGGTGAGGCGCTTTCTGCCACAATGAAAGGAAATCACTTTTTTTCTGCCAATGTGTTTTGGGGTTTTCATTAAGATTGGCTTAGCAGCCTCACAAGGAAAATATATGATTATACAAAGATGTAACACTGTTCACATTTGTCTTTGTAAACATGCATTAAGCCCCTGAGAAAACCCCAAAATCTGATTCCTCCCACTACAACATCTGATCCGAGCATCAGGGCGTAGACTTTACACTTCTGAGGTATAATTTGCATATTACATTAAAATTCGATGTACACAAGATTGTTGGAGAGAAAAGGATGGGTGCTTAGCTACGGCTCTGAAAGATGCTCCCACGGTACAAAGAAGATGCCAAGCACACAATATTGCGCCTATCCGCCGAAAACGACTACTGGCATCAAAAGGACAAGCTTTTTGAGAGTGACGGTTTGAATGTGTACCTTTCTTAAAGTCAGTTGGGGATGTGGTAACCATAGTAACAGTGGATTATGATGTCTTACATAACCATGCCTGAGCACTTAAACCCCCTGGATGAACCACGCCACATTGATTTCATAACGAGCATGTGTCTTTTGGGCATGTTTGAGTGTGGAAAAAATATCTCATTACTGTAATGTGAACAAAAATCATGTATTATTTAAACTGCAAAGTATGTATGCATTGTTATAGCCTTTTGTACTGACTCAATAAAATAGAATTACAGTAATATGAATGACCATATAAAATTTGATGAGGAAAAAATTAAAAGTGAATTACAATAAATTGTAAAAAATTATTAACTGCACATTACAATAATGAGAAACTACGGTAAAATGTGCATGTGCATGTGCATAATCACAAAAAATCAATTAATGCAAAATAAGGAGGGGGGGGGACCCTAAAGTATGCTTAATTTACTTTAATGCAAAACATAAATTTTAATTTGCAATGTAACCTGGTCAAGTTGTATTTAAAGAGATACATAAAAAAAAAAAAAAAAAAGCAATGACAAAATTTCTTTCTTTTTTTTTCAACTTTGATTTGCGGTGTGATCTGGGCTGTGTTTCCCAAAAGTATCTTCAGCCTAAGTAGATCATAGAGACCATTGGTGCCAATGTTTTCTATGATCTTTTCTTTTCAAAATGTTCTCCTAGAGTTACGTTATTGTTTGGACACTTTAAAGCATGTCAATACAGTGCAGACATTACAGTTTCTAAGGACACAGGCAACATGTTCAATAATACGCTTCATCATTTACATTTATGCATTTGGCAGGTGCGTTAATTGCCAGCATGTGTGTTGCCTGGGAATCACAGCCATGACTGTGGCATTGTTAGCGACATGCTTTATGCACCTTTTATCATTGTCCATTATTCAAAATAAAGGTAATCTTTGAGCCAAAGTGCTGGAAGAAGCTCAGAGTTAAACTCACCAAAATCGCATCAAGATTTCAAAGATTCTTGATGAACCGCCATCACCTCATCCTGACTTTCATTGATCTGAGGCCTGTTGACAAGACGGAATGAAATTCAGACTGTTAAAAAATGAAATGGGTAACTTCTGCCTCACAAGCAGGACAGACATGTGTCATTTAGAGCATTTGTTTGCAGAAAATGGTCAAAATAACAAAAAAGAGGCCATGTTTTCAGACCTCGAATAATGCAAAGAAAGCAAGTTTATATTCATTTTTAAACAACACAATACTAATGTTTTAACCTAGGATGAGTTCAGAAATCAATATTTGGTGGAATAACCCTGATTTCCAATCACAGCTTTTATGCGTCTTGGCATGCTCCCTATCAGTCGGTCACATTGCTGTTGGGCGACTTTATTAAAAATTAAAAAATTCAAGCAGCATGGCTTTATTTAACTCTCATCCTTCCCTCGCACTTTGTAACAAATCCTTCCCTCCCGAAACCCTAAAATTATACTTAATTTTTTCTTTGTCCAGAAAGGACACATTTACTTATTTTATTCCATTTTGATAATATTTTTTCTATTTTTAATGCAATTTTTTTGGAGTTTTTTGTTATTTTTATTTTATTTACCCTTAAATGACTAGATTTTATCAATAAATTATAAATAAATAATAATTTAAGCACATTCTTCACATTCTTTCCTTCAATTCAAAATAACTCACAATTTTATGCATAACCCTTTTAATTCAGCTCAAAATATCTTACATTGGGTATCTTTACCAACCTCTTGTGGGAAAAAAAGATAATATAACATGATATTTCATGACTCTTGCCACTAGATGGTCTTATAGCTCTATATGGAGCAAATGAGCTATTCCGCTGGGTCCTAAAGTCAGTTTCTCTTCGGTATGCATTCAGATACAAATATAGACATTATAAAATAATTTTTGGGTAGTTTTCTGTGTACTGAAGCATTCCTCGCATTCCATTCATTCCTATGGGGGTCAAATTGACCCGCGAGGGAAAGGATTTGTTACTTTTTTTTTATTTCAACCACAAAACTCCACAAATCCATTTTTTTGTGCATTCGTGGTTCAAGGCGACAAAAGTCCTAGGGTCTTGGGTCTTCATCTCAGATGAATTTTTTCGGGTCAAAATGATTCATGCCTTGTTACCACTGTGCAGGCTGGTGGTGGTGGTGTAATGGTGTGGGGGATGTTTTCTTGGCACACTTTAGGCCCCTTAGTGCCAATTGGGCATCGTTTAAATGCCACGGCCTACCTGAGCATTGTTTCTGACCATGTCCATTCCTTTATGACCACCATGTACCCATCCTCTGATGGCTACTTCCAGCAGGATAATGCACCATGTCACAAAGCTCGAATCATTTCAAATTGGTTTCTTGAACATGACAATGAGTTCACTGTACTTAAATGGCCCCCACAGTCACCAGATCTCAACCCAATAGAGCATCTTTGGGATGTGGTGGAACGGGAGCTTCGTGCCCTGGATGTGCATCCCACAAATCTCCATCAACTGCAAGATGCTATCCTATCAATATGGGCCAACATTTCTAAAGAATGCTTTCAGCACCTTGTTGAATCAATGCCACGTAGAATTAAGGCAGTTCTGAAGGCGAAAGGGGGTCAAACACAGTATTAGTATGGTGTTCCTAATAATCCTTTAGGTGAGTGTATATAGCCGTAAAAAGTCGATGGTTCTGGTTCTGTGTGATAAACAGACCAGAATACGAGACATTATTAATAAATAATGATTTTTGATCAAAATATTACTGCATACTGGTTTTAAACTATGTGAGGGTGAGTAAATAAGGTTTTTGCATGAAATATCCTATCTTGACACAACCAAGTGGCACTTGTGTCAACATGGCAGACTTTGGCATCGCCTCAGTAGAAATTGGTGTTTGAGTATCTTAAGATGTTTTGTGACTCACAGACGTAAAGCACAACAGCTATTTTATTGAGAACAATTTGCCATTACTGGCCCAAACCAGTTCCTTCCTCTGCCTGTTGTATCTCATATCTGGGCTCTTTCCAGAACCGCCATCTGTTGGTCTTTGTTAATGACACAGTTTGTCTCAGCGTGTTGTGCATCTCCATTCTGCAGCATGGCTCTAAAGTCACAATGTGCAATTTTGTGCCGCCGATAGGCAGCTTGTGTTTTCAGAGTTTTGTCTTGATAACATGGGATGCTGAGCGCTCTCACGGTGGAGGGGGAAGGTGTTCGGTCATGAATTAGACAGTGGGAGAGAAACTGTGTGGGTTGGAATACTCTCTCTCTCTTCCTTATTTTTGCTTATTGCTTTAGTTTGACTGAAATTGACCATTAAAAGTACATTTAAATGCAATAACTTTCTTTTCAAGCTGTTGCCTCATTTGGAGACGAGTAATGATAACTCACAGTTCAGTAAGTCAGTCAGAAGTTGATTCAGCAACTCTGATTGATTCAAACTCTTTTTTTACAACCTGTTCAGAAGAGTCATTTGTTCATGAATGAAACTACACTAGTTGTGCTATTCTACAGAACTATGTTTTTTTGTAGCACATGCTCTTTGCACCAGTGTTATTTTATATTATTATAGTTTTTGTAAATATTTTGAACTAGATTTTATTATTATATTTTCTGTTTTAATTTTAATTTTAGCTAAAAACTTTTAGTCATTTAGTGTAATTTTTATTAGCTTTTGTTTTTTATTAGTGCTGTCAAATTGATTAATCATGATTAATCGCATCTAACAAAAGTTTATGTGTGTGTCTGTACATATTTAATATATATGTATACACTCACCTAAAGGATTATTAGGAACACCATACTAATACTGTGTTTGACCCCCTTTCGCCTTCAGAACTGCCTTAATTCTACGTGGCATTGATTCAACAAGGTGCTGAAAGCATTCTTTAGAAATGTTGGCCCATATTGATAGGATAGCATCTTTCAGTTGATGGAGATTTGTGGGATGCACATCCAGGGCACGAAGCTCCCGTTCCACCACATCCCAAAGATGCTCTATTGGGTTGAGATCTGGTGACTGTGGGGGCCATTTTAGTACAGTGAACTCATTGTCATGTTCAAGAAACCAATTTGAAATGATTCGAGCTTTGTGACATGGTGCATTATCCTGCTGGAAGTAGCCATCAGAGGATGGGTACATGGTGGTCATAAAGGGATGGACATGGTCAGAAACAATGCTCAGGTAGGCCGTGGCATTTAAACGATGCCCAATTGGCACTAAGGGGCCTAAAGTGTGCCAAGAAAACATCCCCCACACCATTACACCACCACCACCACCGCCTGCACAGTGGTAACAAGGCATGATGGATCCATGTTCTCATTCTGTTTACGCCAAATTCTGACTCTACCATCTGAATGTCTCAACAGAAATCGAGACTCATCAGACCAGGCAACATTTTTCCAGTCTTCAACTGTCCAATTTTGGTGAGCTTGTGCAAATTGTAGCCTCTTTTTCCTATTTGTAGTGGAGATGAGTGGTACCCGGTGGGGTCTTCTGCTGTTGTAGCCCATCCGCCTCAAGGTTGTGCGTGTTGTGGCTTCACAAATGCTTTGCTGCATACCTCGGTTGTAACGAGTGGTTATTTCAGTCAAAGTTGCTCTTCTATCAGCTTGAATCAGTCGGCCCATTCTCCTCTGACCTCTAGCATCAACAAGGCATTTTCGCCCACAGGACTGCCGCATACTGGATGTTTTTCCCTTTTCACACCATTCTTTGTAAACTCTAGAAATGGTTGTGCGTGAAAATCCCAGTAACTGAGCAGATTGTGAAATACTCAGACCGGCCCGTCTGGCACCAACAACCATGCCACGCTCAAAATTGCTTAAATCACCTTTCTTTCCCATTCTGACATTCAGTTTGGAGTTCAGGAGATTGTCTTGACCAGGACCACACCCCTAAATGCATTGAAGCAACTGCCATGTGATTGGTTGATTAGATAATTGCATTAATGAGAAATTGAACAGGTGTTCCTAATAATCCTTTAGGTGAGTGTATACACCGATCAGGCATAACATTATGACTGCCTTCCTAATATTGTGTTGGTCACCCTTTTGCTGCCAAAACAGCCCTGACCCGTTGAGGCATGGACTCCACTAGACCCCTGAAGGTGTGCTGTGGTATCTGGCACAAAGATGTTAGCAGCAGATCCTTTAAGTCCTGTAAGTTGCGAGGTGGGGCCTCCATGGATCGGACTTGTTTGTTCAGCACATCCCAAAGATGCTCGATTGGATTGAGATCTGGGGAATTTGGAGGCAAAGTCATCACCTCAAACTCGTTTTTTTGTGCTCCTCAAACCATTTCTGAACCATTTTTGCTTTGTGGCAGGGCGCATTATCCTGCTGAAAGAGACCACAGTCACCAGGGAATACCGTTTCCATTAAAGGGTGTACATGGTCTGCAACAATGCTTAGGTGGTACCTGTCAAAGTAACATCCCAATGGATGACAGGACCCAAGGTTTCCCAGCAGAACATTGCCCAAAGCATCACACTGCCTCCGCCAGCTTGCCTTCTTCCCATAGTGCATCCTGGTGCCATGTGTTCCCCAGGTAAGCGACACACACGCACCCGGCCATCTATGTGATGTAAAAGAAAAACGTGATTCATCAGACCAGGCCACCTTCTTCCATTGCTCCGTGGTCCAGTTCTGATGCTCACGTGCCCACTGTTGGCGCTTTCGGCGGTGGACAGGGGTCAGCATCGGTACCCTGACTGGTCTGCGGCTATGCAGCCCCATACACAACAAACTGCGATGCACTGTGTATTCTGACACCTTTCTATCAGAACCAGCATTAACTTCTTGAGCAATTTGAGCTACAGTAGCTCGTCTGTTTGATCGGACCACACAGGCCAGCCTTCGCTCCCCACGTGCATCAGTGAGCCTTGGCCGCCCATGACCCTGTCGCCGGTTCACCACTGTTCCTTCTTTGGACCACTTTTGATAGATACTGACCACTGCAGACCGGGAACACCCCACAAGAGCTGCAGTTTTGGAGATGGGCCACAATTTGGCCCTTGTCAATCATGCTC
This sequence comes from Coreius guichenoti, assembly GCA_039654105.1. Classification (NCBI taxonomy): domain Eukaryota; kingdom Metazoa; phylum Chordata; class Actinopteri; order Cypriniformes; family Gobionidae; genus Coreius; species Coreius guichenoti. The sequence goes on along the minus strand of CM077172.1, from coordinate 7,379,088 downwards.
AAAATCCTTACGCTTGCCCATTTTTCCTGCTTCTAACGCATCAACTTTGAGGACAAAATGTTCACTTGCTGCCTGATATATCCCACCCACTAACAGGTGCCGTGACTTCACCTAATGGTCATAATGTTATGCTTAATCTGTGTATATACAGTTGCAAGAAAAAGTATGTGAACCACTTGCAGAATCTGTGAAAATGTGAATAAGTTTAACAAAATAAAAGAGATCATACAAAATGCATTATTTTTTATTTAGTACTGTCCTGAATAAGATATTTTACATAATTTTTTTTTCATATATAGTCCACAAGACAAAAAAATAGCTGAATTTATTAAAATGACCCATTCAAAAGTTTATGAACCAATGATTCTTAATACTGTGTGTCGTTCCCTGGATGATCCACGGCTGTTTTTTTGTTTTGTGATGGTTGTTCATGAGTCCCATGTTTGTCCTGAGCAGTTAAACTGTCCAATGTTCTTCAGAAAAATCCTTCCGATGTTCTTCAGAAAAATCAGGTCCTGCAAATTCTTCAGTTTTCCAGCAGCTTTTGCATATTTGAACCCTCTCCAGCAGTGACTGTATGATTTTGAGAGCCATCTTTTCACACTGAGGACAATTGAGGGACTCAAACACAACTATTAAAAAAGGTTCAAACATTTTATTTAGTTAAAATTATTCACATTTTCACAGATTCTGCAAGTGGTTCACATACTTATATATATATATATATATATATATATATATTTACAAACTTTTGTTAGATGAGATTAATTTGACTGCACTATTTTTTAAATATATATTGTTTATAGTAGTGCTGTCAACGTTAACATGTTAACGCATGCGTTTAATTTTTTTCAGCTTAACGCATTAAAAATATTTAACGCAATGAACGCAGCATCCGTTTTCCTGTCATACTTTGATTAGCGGTACATTATATGATTATGCTCTTATTCATGCAAATGCTTTTAAACCATTCAAGCGTGACAATAACACACACAATTATGCTAAAATGTACGTTTTGTCGAGTATCCTCATAAGAGCAGTCTTAAATGAGTTAAATAAAGTCTTATATGAATGTGTCTTGCAGCAGCGGCAGGTCTTAAAGTGACAGCAGCCACATGCTGTCTGTCATGTTAATAAAAGAACAAAGGTAACAGAGAAAATTACTCCCTGCTCTTGACTAAAGAACTTTTGTAGCTTTAATAAGGATTAATCTATATTTAATTTATAATTTATGTAGTGCAGACTGTTTGATAACTTTATTAAATTTCTGTAGGGCACAGGTAAATATGACATTTATTAATAAACTAATAAATGTTAACATTAATAGCTTTCAATTACAATGTAATGTTGAATGGCTATAATTAATGTTTAAAATGGGGAAAAAATCATGTTCATCGAGACATCAGTAGCTGTATTAATATCAGTGATACTGGCCTTCTTTCATAAAAAGATGGCATTAAACAAGTTTTTAAAATATACTGTCTTTATTTTGTTTCTACATTAATTTGGAGATTAACTGTGAAATTATTACATTATAAAATATATTAAAAACGTATAAAAACTTTAATGTTATTATCGTGATTAATCACAGAAAAAAATGTGTGATTAATTCGTTTTTTTTTTTTAAATCAATTGACAGTACTAGTTTATAGTTTTTGTTAAGTTGCAGTTTTTACTTTTTTAGTTTAATTAGTTTTAGTTATTTTATTACTTCAATTGAAACTAAGCAAAAATGATAAATGTTGCCTTGGCAACTAGCTGAAATAAAAGAAGGTAAAAAAATATATATTTTATTTTCAGTTAATGTTTATTTTATTTCAAGTAATGAAAAAGTTTTCTCATAGTTTTAATTTTAGTTAACAATAACAACCCTTTTTTACATCTCATCACATTCAATTCAGATTGCAAATTCACATTAAGAACACATTTCTTTTGCCGTGAAGCTAAAGATTCAGCCATGGAGGCATAGATTCTCCACCTCTGAAAAGTGGTGCATCAAACACTGGACAGGAATATACTGTACGAAACACATGAACCAATTTGAAGACGCTTTATGGTTCTTTTTTGAGCTTGGCATTATAAATCATCCACTTACGTATGGAAAACAAACAGCTGCTTGGACAATCCACTTGCATTTCCTATTGTGTTACTGAAATCAGAAATGAATACAGAGTTAAAATGGCATCAGTATATGACGTACTTAATTCATTTAGGCATGAAATATTCCTTTAAACATCAAGCACGTATTGAGAGAAATGCAATAGCTATAGCCTTTAAAGTTTTACATCAGAGTTGACAAAACAGGAATAATGTGAACAGGCAGTGCTGACTATAATGGCACTGTCTTAATAATTACATTTAACAGGAGAACATTACGTAACACAAAACAACAGCAGACATATTGCATTAAAGGAGCAGCATCCGGTGCCCCCAAGACGTTTCCATTCTTAACATTTTATTACCACTTGTTTATCACAGGATTACGTGCCTCTGTGAAAATCCATAGCAGGTTATTGCGAACACCTGGGATTTAATCAACTTCAGTTGAAGCAATTTTACTTTTTGCATTCAGCCATTAGAGAGTAACTGTGTAAATGATGTGTTACCATGAAGGAAACGTAAGCAAAGTTACAGCGTTCCTTTAAAATTGAAAATGAATGCAGACTAATGAACAACAGAGTATTCATCTGCAAACATTTTGTTAAACTAGTTCCTAATTTATGTTAATTTCTGATTGAGTGAAGCAGACCAAAAATGAGCCTAAAAATGTGTAGATGACTAGATCATGGCAGCCTGATAATTTGTGAGCACCGAAGCGGTTAAATTTTATTAATATTTAATTGTTTTGGGGGCGTGTCTGAATCACCATCATGATGACTTAAGTACAGGATTTAGTCAAACTCTCCTCGTCACTTTGATGGAAAGTTTGCTGAAAGAATAAAAAGCTTGTTACTCCGAAAATGGTTCATCAAATCGACGGCAGTTTAGCCCTTTATAGCAGAAATCTGACAGCATATTGGCGTCGCTCAACTTTGGCAGGCCCATCAAAACAGCCGATCGGGTTTCGCTCTTAACTGACATTGACATGACATACATGATTTATCTGAATTGTGACAGTCCTGCAGGAGCGCAGACATTTCCTCTGACAGCTAAATTACTACGTGGCAAGTCAGGCTGAATGTGTCTCATCTGCCGCTTCTCTCTCTCTCGCAGCCCTGAAATAACAGCGAGCAGCACTGTGAAAAGTGTGCTATTTTCTGTCGAGTCCATAAAAATCACTGCATAGAAAGTCAGAAATAAGGTATAGAAAGCAAAGGTAAGATAAAAAAAGTTGGAATGAAGATCTTTTTGATGAAATCTGAGAGCTTTCTGTCCCTCCATAGACAGCTACACAACTACCATTTTGACGCTTCAAAAAGTTCATAAAGAAAGCGATCGTAGAGCTAATCCATATGAATTGAGCGGTTGACGTGGTAACACGAGAATGAACCTCATTGGTTCTTGCAGAAGCTCAAACGTGCTGCGAAACACAAGAATGAACCTCACTGGTTCTTGCGGAAGCTCAAACGTAATGCGTAACACACGAAAATGAACCTCATTGGTTCTTGAGGAAGCTCAAACTGCTGCGTAACACAAGAATGAACCTCATTGGTTCTCGCGGAAGCTCAAACGTGCTGCGTAACACGAGAATGAACCTCATTGATTCTTGCGGAAGCTCAAATGTGCTGCGTAACACGAGAATGAACCTCACTGGTTCTTGCTGAAGCTCAAACGTGCTGCGTGACACGAGAATGAACCTCATTGGCTCTTGCGGAAGCTCAAACGTGCTGCGTAACACGAGAATGAACCTCATTGGTTCTTGCGGAAGCTCAAATGTGCTGCGTAACACGAGAATGAACCTCATTGGATCTTGCGGAAGCTCAAATGTGCTGCGTAACACGAGAATGAACCTCATTGGTTCTTGCGGAAGCTCAAACGTGCTGCGTAACACGAGAATGAACCTCATTGGCTCTTGCGGAAGCTCAAATGTGCTGCGTAACACGAGAATGAACCTCATTGGTTCTTGCTGAAGCTCAAACGTGCTGCGTAACACGAGAATGAACGTCATTGGTTCTCGCGGAAGCTCAAATGTGCTGCGTAACACGAGAATGAACCTCACTGGTTCTTGCGGAAGCTCAAATGTGCTGCGTAACATGAGAATGAACCTCATTGGTTCTTGCGGAAGCTCGAATGTGCTGCGTAACATGAGAATAAACCTCATTGGTTCTCGCAGAAGCTCAAAGTGCTGCGTAACACAAGAATGAACCTCATTGGTTCTTGCGGAAGCTCAAACGTGATATGTAACACACGAGAATGAACCTCATTGGTTCTTGTGGAAGCTCAAAAGTGCTGTGTAACACAAGAATGAAGCTCATTTGTTCTTGCAGAAGCTCAAACGTGCTGCGTAACATGAGAATGAACCTCATTGGTTCTTGCGGAAGCTCAAACGTGCTGCGTAACACGAGAATGAACCTCATTGGTTCTTGCGGAAGCTCAAACGTGCTGCATAACATGAGAATGAACCTCATTGGTTCTTGAGGAAGCTCAAACGTGCTGCGTAACACAAGAATGAACCTCATTGGTTCTTGCGGAAGCTCAAACGTGCTGCGTAACACGAGAATGAACCTCACTGGTTCTTGCGGAAGCTCAAACGTGCTGCATAACACGAGAATGAACCTCATTGGTTCTTGCGGAAGCTCAAACGTGCTGCGTAACACGAGAATGAACCTCATTGGTTCTTGCGGAAGGTCAAACGTGTTGCGTAACACGAGAATGAACCTCATTTGTTCTTGCGGAAGCTCAAACGTGCTGCATAACATGAGAATGAACCTCATTGGTTCTTGCGGAAGCTCAAACGTGCTGCATAACATGAGAATGAACCTCATTGGTTCTTGAGGAAGCTCAAAAGTGCTGCGTAACACAAGAATGAACCTCATTGTTTCTCGCACGACAAGAGAACATGCTTGAGCTTCCGTTTACCACAATACCACAACTGATGTGTGAGTTGATGAATGTTTATACAGTGGGGAGAACAAGTATTTGATACACTGCCGATTTTGCAGGTTTTCCTACTTACAAAGCATGTAGAGGTCTGTAATTTTTATCATAGGTACACTTCAACTGTGAGAGACGGAATCTAAAACAAAAATCCAGAAAATCACATTGTATGATTTTTAAATAATTAATTTGCATTTTATTGCATGACATAAGTATTTGATCACCTACCAACCAGTAAGAATTCCGGCTCTCACAGACCTGTTAGTTTTTCTTTAAGAAGCCCTCCTGTTCTCCACTCATTACCTGTATTAACTGCACCTGTTTGAACTCGTTACCTGTATAAAAGACACCTGTCCACACACTCAATCAAACAGACTCCAACCTCTCCACAATGGCCAAGACCAGAGAGCTGTGTAAGGACATCAGGGATAAAATTGTAGACCTGCACAAGGCTGGGATGGGCTACAGGACAATAGGCAAGCAGCTTGGTGAGAAGGCAACAACTGTTGGTGCAATTATTAGAAAATGGAAGAAGTTCAAGATGATGGTCAATCTCCCTCGGTCTGGGGCACCATGCAAGATCTCACCTCGTGGGGCATCAGTGATCATGAGGAAGGTGAGGGATCAGCCCAGAACTACACGGCAGGACCTGGTCAATGACCTGAAGAGAGCTGGGACCACAGTCTCAAAGAAAACCATTAGTAACACACTACGCCGTCATGGATTAAAATCCTACAGCGCACGCAAGGTCCCCCTGCTCAAGCCAGCGCATGTCCAGGCCCGTCTGAAGTTTGCCAATGACCATCTGGATGATCCAGAGGAGGAATGGGAGAAGGTCATGTGGTCTGATGAGACAAAAATAGAGCTTTTTGGTCTAAACACTCATCGTGTTTGGAGGAAGAAGAAGGATGAGTACAACCCCAAGAACACCATCCCAACCGTGAAGCATGGAAGTGGAAACATCATTCTTTGGGGATGCTTTTCTGCAAAGGGGACAGGACGACTGCACCGTATTGAGGGGAGTATGGATGGGGCCATGTATCGCGAGATCTTGGCCAACAACCTCCTTCCCTCAGTAAGAGCATTGAAGATGGGTCGTGGCTGGGTCTTCCAGCATGACAACGAGCCGAAACACACAGCCAGGGCAACTAAGGAGTGGCTCCGTAAGAAGCATCTCAAGGTCCTGGAGTGGCCTAGCCAGTCTCCAGACCTGAACCCAATAGAAAATCTTTGGAGGGAGCTGAAAGTCCGTATTGCCCAGCGACAGCCCCGAAACCTGAAGGATCTGGAGAAGGTCTGTATGGAGGAGTGGGCCAAAATCCCTGCTGCAGTGTGTGCAAACCTGGTCAAGAACTACAGGAAACGTATGATCTCTGTAATTGCAAACAAAGGTTTCTGTACCAAATATTAAGTTCTGCTTTTCTGATGTATCAAATACTTATGTCATGCAATAAAATGCAAATTAATTATTTAAAAATCATACAATGTGATTTTCTGGATTTTTGTTTTAGATTCCGTCACTCACAGTTGAAGTGTACCTATGATAAAAATTACAGACTTCTACATGCTTTGTAAGTGGGCAAACCTGCAAAATCGGCAGTGTATCAAATACTTGTTCTCCCCACTGTATGTGAATAAAAGCCTAAATTAAATCTGTTCATCATATAAAGCAATCGTGTCTCTTCAGAAAATTTGGACTAAACTGCTCAATTCATATGGATTAATTGTACGATCTCTGTAGTTGTCTATGGAGAGTATCTTGCTCCAACCGAAGTGATCTGAACACACCTGACATCATAATTACAAATTCCTAACTCGTAAATACAAACTTCCCAAGAGGACTTGAACGCACCATAAGACAGACAAAGCATGAAATATGCACCTGATGCACATCAGTTGCTCTTAATGTTGTTCCACTAGCGCTAAATGACTCCTGTATTTGTATGGAAGTAAAACAGAGAGAAAGAAAAATTAAAATGCCATGCGAGTTCATTTCATTAGAATTAAAAAATCACTTGAACGCACATCCCATTATGGCTGTGTCAACGGCAAAGCATCTCTGATGCAGCATTTTACTTACACAGAACCAAAGATATAAGTTTAGCTAAAACCTTTTTTTCAGCTTTGCATGCACTGGTATTTCCTTACAGATGAAGTGGAAGCTTAAAAAAAGCACTACATTTCTTAAAGTAGGTCTCACATTCACAGGATTTAATAACACACTTTGGCCTACAAAAGAAGTGAATTAGGTATTACTATTAATAAAACTGTTAAAATCAGTTTTGTATATAAACAATAAAACTGTTAAAATCAAGTGTAGAGAAGTTTTTCCACATTCTTCGCCTCATGCAACAGGGCTAAATTATTCAAGGCACGGTTTAAAACGGTGTCGTGCTGCGAGGGTTTAAGGTTCCATTGTCCATTGCTAGAGAGGGTTGGGAGGGATGTTCTTCACATCCTCTCATATTCCAGGCTGCTGGACTGAAACAAGAGAGCTCGAAGAGGGTGGGGATCAAGGGACCAGAGGCCCCGGGGACCGAGAGACACTACACCTAGAATACGTTCACACTGTCAGTCCAAATCCGATTATTTGTCTATCCGATTGGAATCTGATCTAAAATTATTGACTGTCCACATTGTGCATCGCCACTGTTCAGATCCGATTTGTGTGTCCCATGCCGCTTATTCGTTTTCTAGAATATCTGCATTGTTTTCTATGGCAAAGACGTTGCAGTGGTAGGCACACGCCAAAAACAACAACAACAACTGCAACATTGAGGGGTTTGCAATACAGATGTTGTCTTATTTACAACATGACAATGTGTAGCTATTGCGCTAGACTACTACGACTTCAACTTTCAGCTCTGAAATATCATTTAACGTCTCAATCATTTTAATAAGTTAAAAAAAAGTGTTTTTGTTAAACTACTCCCTCTCATGTGATATTGCTTACATATATACATTTTCTATACATTTAATATATACATTATAGGACCACCAGGACCCCAATCTGCCCTATTAATGGCCTGGATCCATAATCTCCTTCTGTTTTTAGCAAAGGCATGTGATCTCTGTGATCACGTTGCACAGAAACCCGTCTAACAACGTCTGACATTTACGTTTTACGTAGCGTGAGAAAGTCACATGTGAAATCCGATCTGGGGTACATTTCCTGAAGACATCGTTAGCCAACTATGGTCGCAAGTTCCGTTGTTATCAGCATAATTCAACAAGTCGGTGTTTCCCAAAAAATAGTTCCAAAGAGCATTCGCAGGCAGCATCGCAAAGTTGTGTGGTTTGAACGACAGCTCTCGACCTGTGGTTAGAAGCATAGTTTCATGTTTGCATGACGTGGACATAATAAATCATTATCTTGAGCAAAATAAGCAAGCTGACATTCATCACAATCTATATATTTTATTTTGAATACATGCAAATGTCATTTATTTCTTTTAGTTTGTCAAGAGATTTAAAGCACAGTTTTTAAAGAGTGTGTTTGTGTACGTGCTCTAGTACGTAAGAAAGAGCCTATGATTGAATCTGGAAATAAAGCAAAAAAACTGAGAAAAATAAGAACTAGTCCTCAGCCGTAATATATATATATAAAAAAAATCTGGCATTAATTCGATCTCAAACGAAAGTTATTACTCCACCACCTGCGTGGCATCATTAATCAAAGTGGTTGAACAACAATACGGTTTTGGGAAACAGTCATGACTAGCTAGTTGATTTCTTCAACGATGCAGTGAGTTACATCGTTGTACGGGAAACACACCCCAGAGCGGTCAGACTGAAACGGATTTCCAGAAATGCGAAACCACATATGAATGTAGTTTGAAATGGATTTGTAAAAATTGCATTTCATGTGATTTTTTGCCATTCACACTTGCTATATCTGATCGGATTTCAATCTGATATGTACAAAAATCTGATTTGTACTGACAGTCTGAACATAGCCATAAATTCTCACACCAGAACTGAACCTGCACAGACTGCCATTCCTTTCCTTTAAGTCATCATGAAATCAAAATTGCCTCTATGCTCTTGGTCTTATTCTGCTCAATGGTGAATTTTATTCTACATTAAAATGCTTTCCCTCTAAAATGACTTTCCTTGACATGACAAATCCCTCTTACTTTTCACTGACCCCTCCAACCACCACCATTTTGTTATATAACATCCGTTTATCATGATCTAATCAATTTCCAATGAATAAATGGTACATTTTTGCTCTCATATCCTGTTTCACTTGGAAATATGTTTTATGATTATGAAAGCAAAATGGTTTGCGAATGTCACGTCATGTTTACTTTAATGGCTTCTCTCCATTACCTGGCACACAAAAATTAAGATGATCTTGCTAATGAAATACAAAATATTTACCAGCAATCCAAACTTCATGGAAAAGACTGACTGCATTTTTATCTCATATTTTTAATTGGCATATCTGCCCAAATGCTTTGTGGCACAAGATCCAAATCTCTACATTAGACACAAGCTGAAACACATGTAAAGCAGAAGGAGATGATGACCAAATTTTAGGGGAAACCAAAGGTTAAAAGGCTAAAACTTGGTCAATGAAAAAAAAAAACTATTAAAGGCCCACTGAAGTGCCTTGAAACGAGCAGCATTATTCAATGTGCTGACGTAATTTCCACTGAAACAGGAAGACAGGGCAGCACATATCGATCAGCCCCTTCCATTTTTTAAAATAGCCAATAGCGTTTAGTTTATATCACAGCTCGGCCAGAGTCGAGTAAGCCGCAGTTTCCTCCTAATCTCTAACCGTTTCTCCTCCTAATATCCTCCATTATCGCTTTAAAATATAGAATTCTGTGCCAACTTGTGCATATAATCCACACTGTGCTATCTTGTCTCTGGACCGGAGCTGCGGAGGTTCACGTGACATTAACGCGAAACCAGACTTCATTCGCCCCAAAGGAAAGCATATTTACAGTGTCTGAATCGTTCCCTATCCCCTATATAGTGCACTATGTGCCATTCACCATGTATAAAATAGTAAATGTGTGAACAAGTGACTGATTTCAGTCGCAGCTTCAGTGTCTATTTATAATGTAGGCTTCAGATTCTAGAGAGCATTTGATTGGACAGAAAATCTGATGAGAAGCTGAAGTGCAGCGTGATGTCATCAAAATCATTGATCCATATTGGCGGAAGTGAGAGAAGTTTTGAATGCTTATATCTTCTAAATATGAATTTTGTCATTGTTTTGGAGCACACTAGCTTATAGATAACAATAAGGCTAACATATTCATTCTTAAAGCCAACACACACTACAATTTTGATTTCATGTTGACTTTAAGCTCAAAACTATTAATCTGAATATTTAGGGTGAAACTTTCCCTTAAATATCTGACTATTTACTACAATTCAAAAGTTTGGGGTCGGTAAAATTTTTTATGTTATTGAGGAAAGTCTCATATGCGCACCAAGACTGCATTTATTTGATCAAAAACAGTGTTGAAAACAGTTGTGCTGCTTAATAATTTCTTTAGTTTTTAACAAAAACTTATAGCTCATCAATTTCCTCACTTTCCAGATGAAAATATAGATGTTCAGAGGTTGCTCTTCATCTCTTTTTCCACTTCGTCTCACTGAAGTATCAACTTTGGGATACACTTTATTTTTAGGTGATGGTGTACTTCCTCAAATAAGTACTGAGTAATATTAATTAACTACATTTAGGTTAGGTACTTGAAATTATGCATCATTTACTGTTATTACTATGGTAAGTACATGCAGTAACGTGTAACTACGTCACCTTAAATAAAGTGTTACCCAACTTTGTTGCCAGTGTTGGGGGTAACGCATTACAAGTAATGCAAGTTACGTAATCAGATTACTTTCTTCAATAACTAGTAATGCATTAAATTTACAACAAAATATCTGAGTTACTTTTTCAAATAAGTAATGCAAGTTACTTTGTTTTCCCATTTATAGACTGATACCTCTTTTGTCCCCATGTTGAAAAAAATCAGGAGTAAGTGCATAGAAATAAATAGAAATAAAAACAGAAACAAATGTGACCATTGCTGACATATGACCATACTCATACCAAGATCTGACTATATTGTAGACTACGGTATCCTGGCAAATCTGAGCACATTTTGTGACATTGTTGAGATCTTTTCTGAAACTCTACAGGAGACACATGAGATTTCTAGTATTTTACTCGGGAGGAACATCTAAGATAGCAAAAGTCTTCATTTGCTTTCCACTATCATCTAACTGCTGTTTGGGAGAAACAATGGAGATATTAGAGAGATTTCATTTGTGATTTTTCCTTTCAATGTGCCTTCATGTGCCAGTTAACAGAGAATTTAATCTTTTCCAATCATTTGTGCTGCATTACAGTACCTGAGAGATCTTTTGAGAATTTTCTGGAAATTAGAGGTTAGCATTTGCAACACCTCAGGTATTTAACATTCCATGCCGCATTAAACACGGCAGTACAACTCCATAAAATCTGAACAAGGAGCAAATGTTAATCTATTTGAGTCATACTTTTTTGAATTTGCTAATTAACACAAAATTATCCTATTTACATATTTAGCACCAGAGCGAGAAATCTCCTCAGCTCAGAGTCTTGCATATGATTAAACCAGAGCACTTTGTCAGTGTTAATGACATCCTTTTGTCATGAAGGGTCATTCTGATGGAACCTCAGAAGACAGAAGAAGCTAATGACCAAATAAATGTAATATTTCTTCTACGTCTAGAGAAAAAAAATCCATCCAGCAAATTATTTCTGTCTAAAAAGGACAGTGAAAAGGCTTATATAATACCCATATTAATTAGCAATGTCTTTCCTGGTGCAAAGATGACAATTAACGGTTGTCACTTTTGGAAAATTGTGTTTTTATCGCTCCTATAGACTGAAAAGTGTCTGTTATGGTTGTTTTGTAATGGCAGTACAGATATTACTTATAATGTTGCAACAATTTTAAGTCATTTTTATGACCATTTTACACCATGGTTTGATAAACGTTCCCACATTTTCAGTGTGTGGTCACACTTTAGATTAGGGTCCAATTCTCACTATTAAAGGGATAGTTCACCCAAAAATGAAAATTAGTCCATGATTTACTCACCCTCAAGTCATCCTAGATGTATATGACATTCTTCTTTCAGACGAATACAATCAGAGTTATATTAAAAATGTCCTGGCTCCTCCAAGCTTTATAATGGCAGTGAATGGCTGTTTCTGTTTTGAAGTCCATAAAACTGCATCTATCCATCATAAAAGATATCCACATGGCTCCGGGGGTTAATAAAGGCCTTCTGAAGCGAAGCAATGCGTTTGTGTAAGAAAAATATCCATATTTAAACCTTTACAAACTGTAATCTCTAACTTCCGCTAACTGTCGTACGCGCGTTCACGAGAGACTGGCGTTCCAGCGCATGATGTAGGACGCAGGCGTAGCTTAATTCCGGGGACGAACGCGGAAGTGCAGAGGATAGAGCAAAACAAAACTTGGTTCTTGCGAGAATAGCATATTCTCACCGGAGCGTCCTACGTCATACGCTGGAACACCAGTCTCTCGTGAACGCGCGTACGACAGTTAGCGAAAGTTAGAGACTACAGTTTGTAAAATTTATATGGATATTTTTCTTACACAAACGCATTGCTTCACTTCAGAAGGCCTTTATTAACCCCCGGAGCCGTGTGGAGCACTTTTATGATGGATGCATGCACTTTTATGGACTTCAAAACAGAAACAGCCATTCACTGCCATTATAAAGCTTGGAGGAGTCAGGACATTTTTTAATATAACTCTGATTGTATTCGTCTGAAAGAAGAAAGCCATATATACCTAGGATGACTTGAGGGTGAGTAAATCATGGGCTAATTTTCATTTTTGGTGAACTATCCCTTTAACTACAACTTAATTACTTCTTATTAATAATAAGGTAGTTGTTAAGTTTAGGTATTGGGTAGGATTAAGGGATGTAGAATATGGCCATGCAGAATAAGGCATTAATATGTGCTTATAGCCAATATCCTAGTAATATGCATGCTAATAAGCAACTAGTTAATAGTGAGAATTGGACCCAGTGTGTTTATACAGCTCTGAAAAAACACTATGCTTGAAAACGGATTCATTGCATGAAACAGAAAGGCTGACTGAACTTCAAATAATCCAAGTGGATTGGGTTAAACTTTGGGTAAATCCATTTAACGATATGTTGTAAATGTGCATCTCTCTTGTCTGAGGGTAAGTGGTGCGCAACATCAAATATCTCTCCATCCTCTGAAGTGCTCTTTTTCACCATAATTGTGCCAGTATTTTCCGTGCAACAAGGCAAACACGCTCAAGCTGTAACAGAACCCTGTGTGTGTATAAATAGCCCTTTTATCACATGCTTGTGTCCGTTGCTAAGTGAAATCCAAGTCGAAAATTTTAACATCAGCTTAGCTTGAATAATTTGATACACTGCCATTTCTCCAACTTGGCAAGATCAATTTTCTCTAAATCAAATCACTGTAATTACAAAGAGAAAAGTCTGCAGTTGCAACATTGCAGTTTCAGCTAAATAAATAAATAAAAGTGTCTGTTTCAACCGCTGTAAAACCCATTTAAGAATTCAAAGGATATACAAATAGAACCCATGATCAGTGCAATCTGATCACTCGTACGTGAGGAATGATGGCCATCAACTATAAATGCTTTTGTGTTTATCATCAGATAAATCATGATGGAAAAGAGTGTTACGCTTTATTTAGATAGTCCACTTTAGACATTCTCTAACAAGTAACTTTGCAACTACTACATGTCAACTAACTCTCACTATTTTGAAACTACATATCTGCTAACTTTCTTTAGAGTACTAGGCTGTTAAGTTAGGGTTTGGGTTAGTAGAATAATTTAACATGTACTTACAAAGTTATAAGATGGGGACCATCAAAACAAAGTATTAGCAGTTATCAAGCAGACAGTCTAAAAATACTCTAATGAATGGTAGCTGACATGTATTTGCAAAGGTTCTTATAGTTAGTAAAATGTCTAATGTGGACTGTCGAAATAAAGTGTTACCGAAAAGAGTAAGGAGTGGTTTATGATACATGGATGGAAAAGTTTAAAAACTTGCCAGAGGTTTACTTCATGAGACTTATTTGACTTACTACTGCTTATTATTTATTATCTATGAATATGGGTATGTTTTTGCTTAGTTTTAGCAGTTTTTCAAGCAGATTTAAAGAATAGTTCTCAAAAATGATTTACTCAGCCACGTTGCTCCAAAATCCATTGAATGTTTTTGGAAATTTGAAGAATCCTACAGCTCTTTTCCATAGTGACCGCAACTGTCAAGCTAAAAAATGTATAAAACACTATAAAATAAAAGTAAAAATTGCAAAAGATTTAAACTGATTTAAATTGTCACTGATAATCTCAGATCTCTGCATTTGTGTTACCATTCGGATTCAAAAATGTCATTAGCTATGTTTCCATCCAAAGTTGCAAATTTAACTTGGAATATCGCATAAAACATTCCATGTGTTGAAGATAACAAAATCGTCACTTCCTGGGAAAATGGCCCAAAATATCTGTAATAAAAATGGAAGTAACTACAATTGGGGAAGCCACTGTGGCTCTTTTTTTCCTCCATCACAAATGACTTGCATCTAAGAATGCACAGACGAAATGCAATTAACATATTTGGGTGGTGTTTGGAAATGCAATCGTGTGGCGTGAGGAAATTAAACCAAAACATTTTGATTTTAGACTCTGGCTCAGGCATTTCAGACTGATCAAACCAACATTTGAGATGCTGTGCAATGAAATTGCCCCGCTGGTTAGTCCACTTTGTCACAAACTGCTCCGAGACTTGGGTGAAGATCCAAACGCTGCTTTATTAGGGTAATCCAAAATTACCATAATCCATGTAACAGGCAGTGGGTCAAAACCAAGGCGAACAATACAAACAATATGTAAGGGAATTTCAGATCAAATAACTCAACGGCGATTGAATTACAGTGAATAAGAACCGAATTACATATAAATGACTCAGAATTAATATTTAAAACTTTATCAACTATTCGTCCAGCGATAAATTGAGATTAGAGTATTTACTAATTCTGGTCAGGATATTACTCCGTGGCCAACAGTAATAATATAATTAAATTTATGATCACTGTTTATGAGCAAGGTAACAAAAATCGAACAGTTTAAGGTAGTAACTTGTAAGCACACCGCACAAGACACTTGTATATGTGAAAAATTAAACAAGACTTTATTGAACTACTCTAATACACACAAACTAATCTAACGAAAACACATACACACACACATATTCATTCATACAATGACAGGGAAATGGGATATTGTTAAAGGAGGATGAATGGAGTCCCAAATGTCTAGCGTTAGACACTGTTTCTTGACCGCGACCTGAAAGAATCAATATACTAGCAATTCAACCTTAGTTCGTTTGCTTAATAAGATTTGCACCAGTTCAGCCAGAATGAGGAGAAATTGTGTACTTGTGTTTGGATGCTCCTGTGAGTGCGGATCCCCTTTTGTGATGAGGTTGCTGAAGGAATCCCTGCGGTGCTGATTGGCTGATGTTGCGCTTGAGGAACAAACACTCGGTCGTTGAATGGATGGTTGGCTTTGCAGGGTGGAGCCTCGTTTGCTGGTTCCTGGGTAGCGCGTTGCTATGCAACGGAGATTTCTCTGCGTCTCTGTGAGTTGCGGGATGCACGGACTTTAAGATGTTTCTTCGGCGAGGTTCAAACAGAGTTGATGAGTTCTGGAAAGAGTTCTTGGTGGCTCGAAAGAGCAGGTAAACGTGCAGGCAGGACGATGGAAAGGTCAGCACGAATCACAGCAAGAACAAAAGTCACTGCAAAACCAAGGCAAAAAGCAAAGCCAAACCACTTGTCATTCGTTTATAAGCATGTAAATCTGGTCCGTCCTTGAAGGTGTTCCAACCAATCAGATATTGTCTTGGGCGGGTCCTATGCCCACTTCTCCTGTTTATGCAGGTAATTAGCATAATGTCCGCATAGTCCGCATAGAGTTTTAGTAAACACTTTAGAAACCCAACTTTGTGTGTAAATATGGTGCATCCTACACAAATCTACTTTACATCAAAATACTGGAAATCTTTTACCCATCAAACAGATACCAAATAACATATATTTCCCGTAATTGAGGTAGAAGTTAATAAGACTTTAGCTGTGGTAAATGTCTAAGAACTCCACAGGATATATAAAACACATATGATACATTGAGATATATTTTAGATCAACTTCTGTGCTTACTTCCTATAACTGAGGTGAGAACATACAAATCGCTTGTAACAAATGTGTGACACACAGAGAGAACTTCACGGTGTAACGCTCGGTCCGAGGAGGGCTGGCAGAAACAGGCAGGCAGGCAGACAGACAGGCAGGCAGATCGGCAGGCGGGCAGAGCTTCCATGGACGAACTGGAGGGAGTGTCCTTGGAAGCGCTGACGGGAGGAGTGGCCAGATGGAACGGACCCAGAGCACAGGATTGACGACAGCCCACGGTGGCGTCAACAGAGGGAGGAGCCATGGAGTGGGCGTGGCCGACGACCTCCGTGGGACAACCGACGAAGACGAGACCGATGTTGGGGGATCCTCAGGCGAAGACAGAGAGCCGATGGTCCCGAGCGGCGCCACTAGCACTGGAGACCTGGGCGGAGCCGTAGTGACGAGCCCCCGAGGGGATACCAGAACTGCCGAGGTCGGAGGCAGAACCGGTGTGACTGAAGTACCCGGCGAGTCCGAGGGGAAGGAGGATCCCACTGCAGCCCTAGGGGTGGAGATCCGGAGCGCAGGGGGATCGTAGGTCCGAGGCGGAAGTGAGGTGACGACTGACCAAGGGGGAGCCGGAGGGATGGGGGGACCCGGTGAAGCCGCAGGGGTGAGGATTCTGGTGGTTCCGAGGGTTGGAGGAGCCACGGTGTAGCCAACAGGTCCTAGGGCCGAGGTGACACGAGAGGATCCGAGGCTGGAGGCAGAGCCCACGGATCCCCTCGGCTGGGTGAGGCTGACCCCACGGATCCCCTCGACTGGGTGAGGCTGACCCCACGGATCCCCTCGACTGGGTGAGGCTGACGAGTGTTGGACCTGAGGCTTGACCACGCTGTCGGGAGACACAGGGGAAGGTAAAGGACAACAAGAAGACGGCTGAAACAGGGCTGGAGGACAGAAGGAAGAGGGATCACAGGAGACAGTTTACATAAATCAGGGTGGGTCAGGGTGGGAGGCTGTATTTTAGTGTCCCAGTCAATGACCCAGTCCTCCCCAGTGTCAAGTTCCACCAGAATTCCCTCCGGGACGGCTGTTGCCGGCTCACACCCCTGGTCAGACTCACTTGGGATCTTCGGCTCCGGGGCTGCGGTGGGCGCTGTCGTCACAGGCTCCGTGTCAGAGGCGGGCGGAAGCGCTCCGTCTGCGGGGGGCTCAGGCGTTGTCGTCTCCGTGGTGCAGGGTGTTGGTGGGCTGTGCTCTGGGTCGGCCTGCGAAACGTCTGTGGGGTGTGGCTGAACGAGGGTGTTGTCGCCCTCCGCTTCACTCACTGTGACCGTGGCTCCCCACGTTCACAGCGCGAAGTTGATGTATCCCTTCAGTGTCCAGACGGGATCGCCGGGGGGCATGATGAAGCGGAGGGCCTCGTCCAGGCCACACCGGAATCCCTCCATAAGACAGACGTCGTCGCAGGTGGCTTGATGGCAGAGGTCGAGGTCACTGCCACGCTGAAACACAAACACTGTCACTCCCTTCAAAAGTTGGTTGCCCCTCATCGGGGTAACGTTGATGGATGCGAGATCCATTCTTGTTCTTTTTTAGGTCTGGTATTCTGTAACGCTCGGTTCGAGGATGAGGAAGAAGATTAAGATGAGGATCAGGTGGTGAAACTAACTCAAATGACGAACAGCTGATGATGATGATCAGTGTCCATGGTGACTGATGATGGCGGGAAAACAGAACAAAGGAAGACATGTGACAGATGATAACAAACAGAATGTCCAAGAAGACTAGACTAAACAGAACGTGGTTGTGACACACGGGTTCTATAAGACGTACATTATACATCAGGTATATATATCAGGCACCTACTGGTGATTAATTCATACTATTTGGCAGCGATTTTAAGACCATTGTTTGTTAAGAGCATGAGGAAGTTCTTTGAAGTCTCTGTTGGGTTTTAGAGAGATTCTTCTGGAATGTACAGATTGAGAGGGAGGAGGTGTCCTGCGTAGGATCTGTGGTGATTTCAGGACTTTCGTTTCCTGATAAGATACTGGATTTGCATGAGGGTCACAGCGGGGTTTATGTTGTGGAACAAAGAAAAGTCTTTTTTATGGACCAAAGCTGTCCTTGCAAGTTGGTGTGAGATTAGGCAGGCCTGGGCCAAAAGGTCCCCCCTTTGGTCATCTCGGCTCCATGGATTAGTTTTACGACTCACTGATTTAGTGAAGGGGGTATCTGTGATCATTGGAATGTGATGTTGTGTTCGTCTGATGAGCTTTGTTCATGAATAATCCTACAAAAAACAGAGTCCAAGACACAGGCAAACAGGGAAATCCAGGGACACGGGCAGGAGATCAAGACCATAAACCATGACAAAAGGAAACAAGTGAGAACGCTCAGAAATGCAGTGTGACAACAACAAGACTTTGCAAAGAGTGAGAGAAAACACAGGGCTTATATACACAGACATTAACAAGCTAAAGACACACAGGATGTAATCACATGATAATGATTCCAGGCAAAGGTTTATGGGAAATGTAGTTCATGATGGAATGACAAAGGATTAGGGAGGAGTGCCCTCTGTTGGCTATCATAGGCACTCCGGCTGGCAGGAGTGACACATTTATCCAATCAGACCCACTGTTGAGGTAAAGTTGTTTTGTTGTGCATCGAGGCATTTATTCAATAAATGTGTTTCCATCGTAGGTTTTTCACGTCCTCTTATCGGATAAAAAAATGTATTCACCTCAATTAAGCACATGTTTTTTAAGCACATTTTCAGAATCCATGCGCATCTTGGCATTTCCATCCAGCGTTTTTTTTTAATGCGAAATCCAAAATGTGCATAAAAATAGGTAGATGGAAACATAGCTATTGACACCAAAAACACCATGTGTCGCATATCTCATAACCAAATGCAACATATTATAGTTTCAAATAATGGATCATGAGATTTGAAAGCTGCAGTAGCGGAGAAGATTTCCAGTAAATAACTTAAATTTCATCTTTTTCCCACACAAAGCTATCAAAAGACACAAGTGAAATGGGCTACTTATTTTGGTATATTTAGAAAAGAATCTTGATAGAATCATTCAGTTTCATATGTTTTCACAATAGAACTTGGGGTCATGAACTATCTGAAGGATTTAAACACAAGTGAAACTCTATTTACCTATCTTGGTTTATAGTGTGTCAGTTTTATGATATGCCATGGTGTAGATTAATAACGGTGGATGTAGAAATGTAGTACAAAGCCAACAGCGTGCCAACATGAACCTTCAGGGAAAAAAAGAAAAGAAAAACACTTGCTAAATTATAGAGATTTTTGCACTCAAGCATACCCCTGAAGTTCAGATGATTACTTACTATTGGTTTGAAAGCTGAATCAATATAAAGCAACCTAAAGAGGTTTCTCGTCAGCACATAAAGGTTACAGCTATTTTTCTTGAAAAACAAGAAATCAGTCAGGGTGTGATATCCCGCGAGCAATCGTTCATATTGGTAGATTAACCTTTTCAAAAATAGAGTGCACATAATTCCAGAGCAAACACAATAGTGACGATTGCTTTGATCCATGGGGTTTTCCCTCTGAAGAAAGAGGAGAGATTCAAAATAGGAATGTTTTTAGGATGTCGCTAATTAAATCATTTAGAGTCTCAATAAATCAAAAATAGTCTCACCAGCTAGACTTTTTGACTATTGCCATAATGTTCAGAGTACACTGCTGTTTAAAAGTTTTTGATCGGTAAGATTTTTAATGTTTTTAGAAGAAGTCTCTTATGCTCACCAAGGCTGCATTTATTTTATTAAAAATACAAAAAAACAGTAATATTGTGAAATATTATTAAAATGTAAAATAACTGTTTTCTATTTGAATATATTTTAAAATGTAATTTATTTCTGTGATGCAAAGCTGAATTTTCAGCATTTGAAAATTCAGGGAAGAACAAAGAAATTAATACATCTATTCAGCAAGGATGCATTAAATTGATCAAAAGTGACAGTAAAGATATTTGTAATGTTACAAAAGATTCTATTTAAAATAAATGCTATTCTTTTGAACTTTCTATTCATCAAAGAATCCTGAAAAAATGTTTTACACAACTGTTTTCAACATTGATAATAATCATAAATGTTTCTTGAGCAGCAAATCATCATATTACAATGATTTCTGAAGGATCATGTGACACTAAAGACTGGAGTAATGATGCTGAAAATTCAGCTTTGCATCACAGGAATAAATTACATTTTAAAATATATTCAAATAGAAAACAGTTATTTTACATTTTAATGATATTTCACAATATTACTGTTTTTTTTTTGTTTTGTTTTGTTTGTTTTTTAATAAAATAAATGCAGCCTTGGTGAGCATAAGAGTCTTCTTCTAAAAACATTACAAAAATCTTACCAATCAAAAACTTTTGAACAGCAGTGTATATTGTAGTTTATTCTGAAAGAAACTGAAAGCTCATTTAAGTTATAGCATAATGTTGCATCCTACAAATAGCAATGGAGAAATTAGAGAGAACAATGTATTGATTTTTTTTTTTTTGGCTAGGCTTTCTTGTCATCAATATAAGTAAATTTCAGAGATATACTGTACATCTGCTGTACAGTGCTGCAAGGATGACTACACACCCATATCAAAAATGTGAATTTTGAAGCTGTTATGTTTATTTAAAAAAAAAAAAAAAAAAAAATACCCTGCATGTTTCTAATAAGTAAATAGATAAGAACAGCTGGGGTGTGCGCAGATCCTTTATTAAACCACAAAGTGATAGATAGATATATAGATACAGTGGGGAGAACAAGTATTTGATACACTGCCGATTTTGCAGGTTTTCCTACTTACAAAGCATGTAGAAGTCTGTAATTTTTATCATAGGTGCACTTCAACTGTGAGTGACGGAATCTAAAACAAAAATCCAGAAAATCACATTGTATGATTTTTAAATAATTAATTTGCATTTTATTGCATGACATAAGTATTTGATCACCTACCAACCAGTAAGAATTCCGGCTCTCACAGACCTGTTAGTTTTTCTTTAAGAAGCCCTCCTGTTCTCCTGAAGTCGTTACCTGTATGAAAGACACCTGTCCACACACTCAATCAAACAGACTCCAACCTCTCCACAATGGCCAAGACCAGAGAGCTGTGTAAGGACATCAGGGATAAAATTGTAGACCTGCACAAGGCTGGGATGGGCTACAGGACATTAGGCAAGCAGCTTGGTGAGAAGGCAACAACTGTTGGCGCAATTATTAGAAAATGGAAGAAGTTCAAGATGACGGTCAATCTCCCTCGGTCTGGGGCACCATGCAAGATCTCACCTCGTGGGGCATCAATGATCATGAGGAAGGTGAGGGATCAGCCCAGAACTACACGGCAGGACCTGGTCAATGACCTGAAGAGAGCTGGGACCACAGTCTCAAAGAAAACCATTAGTAACACACTACGCCGTCATGGATTAAAATCCTGCAGGGCACGCAAGGTCCCCCTGCTCAAGCCAGCACATGTCCAGGCCCGTCTGAAGTTTGCCAATGACCATCTGGATGATCCAGAGGAGGAATGGGAGAAGGTCATGTGGTCTGATGAGACAAAAATAGAGCTTTTTGGTCTAAACTCCACTCGCCGTGTTTGGAGGAAGAAGAAGGATGAGTACAACCCCAAGAACACCATCCCAACCGTGAAGCATGGAGGTGGAAACATCATTCTTTGGGGATGCTTTTCTGCAAAGGGGACAGGACGACTGCACCGTATTGAGGGGAGGATGGATGGGGCCATGTATCGCGAGATCTTGGCCAACAATCTCCTTCCCTCAGTAAGAGCATTGAAGATGGGTCGTGGCTGGGTCTTCCAGCATGACAATGACCTGAAACACACAGCCAGGGCAACTAAGGAGTGGCTCCGTAAGAAGCATCTCAAGGTCCTGGAGTGGCCTAGCCAGTCTCCAGACCTGAACCCAATAGAAAATCTTTGGAGGGAGCTGAAAGTCTGTATTGCCCAGCGACAGCCCCGAAACCTGAAGGATCTGGAGAAGGTCTGTATGGAGGAGTGGGCCAAAATCCCTGCTGCAGTGTGTGTGCAAACCTGGTCAAGAACTACAGGAAACGTATGATCTCTGTAATTGCAAACAAAGGTTTCTGTACCAAAGGTTTCTTACCACTTAAGTTCTGCTTTTCTGATGTATCAAATACTTATGTCATGCAATAAAATGCAAATTAATTACTTAAAAATCATACAATATGATTTTCTGGATTTTTGTTTTAGATTCCGTCTCTCACAGTTGAAGAGTACTTATGATAAAAATTACAGACTTCTACATGCTTTGTAAGTGGGCAAACCTGCAAAATCGGCAGTGTATCTTATTCTCCCCACTGTATAAAGAACAGTGCAGATGTAACATTTTACCATCTATTATAAATAAGTCTATTGTATTTTCATCACTAAGGATGGCCTCATACACAGAGGTCTGGGCTGAACCTTGAATATCCACTGTAATTTTACATGTGGTTCTGCACTGACGTGAAATAAATTGTTTCGCCCTCTTGTTGCAGACACTGTCAAAGTCTATATTTCTAAACGATGAGCCTGAAAAATACTGTTGTGGTGAAGCCAAGCAATTTGCAGAGCAGATCGCTCACTCACCGGCTTCAGCTCTCCGGGTCATTGGCCAGAGAGCAAGAGTCAATGCCAACTGGCCAACAGAACAGAATACAATCCAAAAATAAATGAAGAAAGAGAAAAACCTTAAAGGAATAGTGCACACCAAAAAAAAAATTGTAATTGTACAGTCTTAGAAGAAAAGGTTCTGTCAGGTGCTTCATATACAGAACCTTCATGGGTTCCCATTATGGGATCATTTTATGGATTTCGTTTTAATTAATTTTGTTTTAATTAATTTTTAATTTTAATTAAACTTTGTTTACTAGCTTTTTACTTCATACTTTATCACTAGAAAAAAATGAAATAACATGTTAAAATGAAAGTATTATTTGAGACAATTTTTGCATATAGGGTTCTTTAAATTTGAGGCAAAAACTCTAAGGTTCTCAATAGAACTCCACTGAAACTTTTCTAAGTTATATTCTAGTTATTTCTAGCATTACACACACAATGAGATGTTATGTAGAATGTCCAAGCTGCAGAAATTGTGTGTACATTTTGCAAATAAGATTCTTGTATAATGTTGCATTTTAGTTTACGTAAAATGATGGAACATGGCTATTTTTACTTAAGCAATACCTGTGAGATAATCGCACCTTCAGGTTGATGTTATCCACAATTATACTTTATGGCCATGCGTAGGTTGCCGCGAGGGAAGCTTTGAAGGTATGGTGTATTCATGAAAGAAAAGGGGATTGTGAATCAACCTCATCATGGTGAGCCGAAGGAATGTTTGAATAACTGTATCGTCACAGCCTTGAATGGTGGAGTGCGCCTGCCCTTTCACGATATCTGTAGAAGTAAGCGTCTGAGGAATACATGAATGCCAAGCAGAGACACTGATTCTGTGGTGGATGTGGTAATCAGAATGCATGCATAATTCAGGCAGTTATATGAGTAGGTGAACTTGGAGAAAAAGAACGTGGGCGATGATGAACGCTAATTTAGTGCTTTTCGAGAGCACCATTCAAAAAGCATCAAGATGAAGCCAAGAAACTTTTTCCACTTAATTATATGGGTTTTTCTTTTTCACAATATGCAGCAATTTGACACACAAAGCCTAAAGAAGGTGTTCTGGCATGAAAGGTATCTAAACTAAAGCTGTACTGTATCTGGATGACTATGGGGAAACTAAGGGGTCTAGATTTGGCTGGTTAGCTGGTAGGTGTCATAACTACATCATTCTGCGACCAAAAAGCTTATTTTGCCACAGTGTTATTGTTAACTAAAATAAAAAATATTACAAATTGTTTTCGGTAAATGAAATGACACTGAAATAAAATAAAAAATAAATATTAGATGAAAAAAAAAAATAGAAATATTGACTTGGCCACTAACTGAAATAAATAAATTCTAAAATTACTAAAACTACAACTGAAATAAATTAAAGCTAAATAGAAATAATAACTAATAAAAATGACAAAAGCGCATACAATACCAGTCAAAAGTTTGAAATAAATTGGATGTCTCTTATGCTCACCAAGGCTGCGTTTATTTTATTAAAAGATATAGTAAAAACAGTAATATTGTGAAATATTTTTTATTTTAATCTATTTTAGAATATCATCATTTATTCGTGTGATGGCAAACCACAAAGAGATGGATAGAATGACCATTAGATTGGATGGATGGATGGATGGATGGATGGATGGATGGATGGGTGGGTGGATAGAGACAGACAGACAGATAGAATAACCAATAGATAGATAGAATGATAGATGGATGGATAGATAGATAGATAGATAGATAGATAGATAGATAGATAGATAGATAGATAGATAGATAGATAGATAGATAGATAGATAGATAGATAGATAGATAGATAGATAGATAGAATAACCAATGGATAGATAGATAGATAGATATATAGATAGATAGATAGATAGATAGATAGATAGAGACAGAGAGATAGAATAACCGATAGATAGATAGATAGATAGATAGATAGATAGATAGATAGATAGATAGATAGATAGATAGATACTGACAGAATAACCAATAGAACGATAGAACGATGGATATAGAACTATAGATAGATAGAAAGAACGAATGAATGATAGATAGATAGAGCGATATAGATTGATAGATAGATCGATAGATAGAATAACCGATGGATGGATGGATGGATGACTGACGGATAGATAGATAGATAGATAGATAGAACAAATACTATAATAGTATAAATAGTGCTAAAATAACACTATTCAAAAGTGTGTACGGCTCTTTTCAGGTATAAACCTCCTTAGGTCAAAAATGTCAGTTATCTTTTTTTCCCCAGAAAACTTCCTTTGAAGGCCGCATTTTGCCCAAGCAGCCCCTTCAGCTGGAAACATTCTTCTAGTATCATGTTCAGATTATTGAAGTGAAAATATTCGCCCCTCGAGTTTGGACTGCAGATTCCACGTCCCACCCTGCGCCATTCCTTTACAATAATGTTTTCATGATCTCGCATTACAAAAGGGAAGATTTCAGGCTGTTTCCAAGAAAAGGGAGTATGCCAGACATCCAACACTGCAGATAGAGGGAAAACATGCCACAGCTGAGACGTCCATGGGGTTTGGTTATCCACTTTGTTTATAAATATTCCCCTGAAATTTGGTGAAAAATGCATCCAATCCAGATTTATTATAATGCGAGAAGAAAAAGCCCAGAAATACATGTGGAACTGCTCAGAAGTACAGTGAAAATGATGGCTGTTTATTTGATATTTTTATAGCATGCGATTTCACTTTATTGAAAAATGTGTGCTCATGCATGTCAAGTGGGAACAGACCCATTAAACAGGCAGTATAGTGGAACGCAATCGGCACTCTTTATACAAAAAGAGAGCAATTCTCTATCCTGGGAGTATTATTGGTTTAGAGCACTTTGCAATCACAATTTCTCAGAATATGTGACACCAAGGTGCAGTTATACGCAGCAAGCATTTGATTAAGCAACAGAGCAAGCGTTTCATCTTTCTTGTGGCACAAAGAAAAAGGATAAACATTCACCTTGCTGCATTATTGTTGTAATTCTGCAGAAATCATTGGGTGTGTTGTCTTTTAGTTACTGTGGACAGAAGGTGTCCTAGGGGGTCATTTACAGAGCAGGGGTTTATCTGACGTCAAAGCATCCCAGGCAACATTACTGCCACCTGGGCCCTTGCTAATAATGCCCCAGACAAATCGACTAACTCTTATGTTGCCCAGCGCAGGGCTGCAAAAACGTCACCAAAGGCTGACAGTGCCGTCCGCGGGGACTCGCTGATGACGCTCAACGAGATCTGATTTCGATTGTCTAAGATTAGACTTCATACTCACAGGGAATGAGCGAGTCTCCATTGAATCACACTCCCAGCTTGGGCCCTGCTTTTAGGGGGAGAGCACAACAAAGAATATTAAGCGCTACAAATGTTTTAAAAAGAAATGAACACTTTTATTCAGCAAGGACTCAGAGGCATTAAATTGATCAAAGTGTCAGTAAAGACAATTATAATGTTACGTGATTTCAAGAAAATATTTTCATTTTAAATAAATGCTGTCCTTTTGAACTTTCTATTCATCAAGGAATCCTGAAAACGGTTTCCACAAAAATATTAAAGGGTTAGTTCACCCAAAATTGAAATTTCTGTCATTAATTACTCACCCTCATGTGGTTCCAAACCCGTAAGACCCGTAAGTATCTTCGGAACACAAATTAAGATATTTTTGATGAAATCCGAGAGCTCTCTGACCTCTCCATAGACAGCAATTTAATTAACACTTTAAAGGCCCAGAAAGTAATAGTAATAGTAATAGTAAAAACATTGTTAAAATAGTCCATGTGACTGGTTCAACCTTAATTTTATGAAGCGTTGAGAATACTTTTTGTGCGCAAAAAACAAACAAAAATAACAACTTTATTCAACAATTTCTTCTTGTCTGTGTCAGTCTTCTATGCAGTTTACATTGGCCAGCTCCTGCATCAGCATCACACGCATGCGTCGTGGTGCTCACGTGAACAGCATTGGCCAATGGTAAGCCGGTGTTCTGGCGCAGCTCTGACATAACTCGGAAGCGCTGGACTGTATTTACTATGTCAACAACTTAGGAGACTGACACAGACATGAAGAAATTGTTGAATAAAGTCGTTATTTTTGTTTGTTTTTTTGCGCACAAAAAGTATTCTCGACGCTTCATTAAATTAAGGTCGAACCACTGGAGTCACATGGACTATTTTAACGATGTCTTTACTACCTTTCTGGACCTTGAAAGTGTTAATTAAATAGCTGTCTATAGAGGGGTCAGAGAGCTCTCGGATTTCATCAAAAATATCTTAATTTGTGTTCCGAAGATGAATGAAGGTCTTACGGGTTTGGAACGACATGAGGGTGAGTAATTAATGAAAGAATTTTCATTTTTGGGTGAACTAACCCTTTAAGCGGCACAACTGTTCATGGATCATGTGACATTGAAGACTGAAGTAATGGCTGCTGAAAATTCAGCTTTGCATCACAGGAATAAATTACATTTTAAAGTATATTAAAATAAATTGTAAATAAATTGTAATAAATAATATTTTAAATTGTAAAAAATATTTCCTTAATAGGTCCTTAACTCAATCTGCTTGCAATCATATCATTCTCAATAGGGCACAGCTGATTGGTTTCTGCTGTATCAGTAGCCAATGAGCTCGCTGCTAAACCTTCAATTACTTGGTCAGCTTTACTATAGCAGTTGCAGCGTGCTTTCAGAAACCCTCCACCTTCCCCATCTCCAACTGTATGTATCTGCTACGGGTAATTCATGTATGCTATATTGCTATAATTCATGTATGCTCATTGTACAGCAGTGTATGTATTAGCAGTAGCAAGTCCCGTACTAACCTACAGCAGCAGCAATAACAGATACAAAAGCAAAAGCTATCTATTTCACCAAGACCAAACATATCAACATTGTCATATCCATTACCATGCCAAACACTCAGTGAGTTGTCATGACAGAATTAGAGTTTTGTGCACCATGTACACTATATTGCCAAAAGTTTTGGGACGTCTGCTTTTACATGCACATGAACTTTAATGACATCCCATTCTTAATTCGTAGGGTTTAATATGGAGTTGAAATTGTCCAAAATGTCTTGGTATGCTGAAGCATTAAGAGTTCCTTTCACTGGAACTAAGGGGCCAAGCACAACCCCTGAAAAACAACCCTACACCATAATCTATCTATCTAATCCACCCTCCACCAATTTCAAGAAGACAATTTCATTCCGTGAAGCTCTCTACACATTGTTCTTGAGCTAATCTAAAGGCTACACAAAGTTTGGAGGTCTGTAGCTATTGACTCTGTAGAAAGTTTGCGACTTCTGCGCACTGTGCGCCTCAGCATGCGCTGACCCCGCTCTGTGATTTTACGTGGCCTACCACTTCGTGTCTGAGTTGTTGTTCCCAATTGATTCCACTTTGTTATAATACCACTAACAGTTGATCATGGAATATTTAGTAGTGAGGAAATTTCATGAATGGACTCATTGCACAGGTGGCAACCTATCACGGTACCACGCTTGAATTCACTGAGCTCCTGAGGGCGACCCATTCTTTCACAAATGTTTGTAGAAGCAGTCTGCATGCCTAGGTGCTTGATTTTATACACCTGTGGCCATGGAAGTGATTGGAACACCTGCATTCAATGATTTGGAGGGGTGTCCCAATACTTTTGGCAATATAGTGTATGTTAGCTTTGAGGTCATCTATATGCCAGTGTGCTACTAATGGTAGTAATATGAATGCAAAAGTAGATATATGCATTTAAATTAAAGGTAGGGTAGGCCATTTTTTAAAAACACTTTTTGTTATACTGGTTGAAACACTCTTTACATCCTGATAGCAATCAATAATAACAGTGGTCTAAATATTAAAACTTGTATATACAGTATATCTTCTGTTGAAGTCTCAGGACCAAAAATTGTTTGTCCATTTGATACAATGTCCTACGTGCCAGTCAACATATGTATTTACATATCTCCACGCACCCTGCAGAGTTGTAGACAGAGTCACCGAGCAGTAGCCGCCTTTTACAGTTCCTCCTGAACCAAAACAAAGAGCTTATGCTGCTTTCATGCCATGTCATAACCGTAATTACGAGATGGCAACCCGTGATGTTCTAACCGGAGCTGTTCACATGCTCAGACTTGGATTTATGCGTTTCTAAGTCAACACTATAAACGGCGAAATGAATCTGCAGCAGTCAGGTGGTACAGTCAGAACTCTGTAAGTTGTTTATGTTCATTATTATTGTAATGTTATGTGCTTTGAGACATGAGGTAGTTTAACGCTGTCTCTCGTGACGCTTTGCAGAATCTGCTCTGACTGTGCACATTCATGTGCTTTGAAGGAGGCTTGGCTTTAGAGAAGCTCTGAAGGGAGGGTGGGATCTCATGCTTTTAAAGATAGCTTGCTATTGCTAGCCTCTCCGAAATTGCCTATTTAAGAGTAAAAGATTAAGGGCCAGATTTACTAAACAAGACAAGAGCAGCGCAAATTAGCGTCTTGTTGCTTTTTTGAGGCAGTAAATAATGGTGCAAATACCAGTAAATTGACAAGCGCAAACTTAGCAACTTAGTAAATCACCTTGCATGATTAATTTAAATACTCTCCTCCCATAAATTTTGCGTCTGAAAGGGAAACTCCTACAAATGCATATGCAATAAGGTCAGCCACAAAAATAACCCTGTCCACGCCTTTTCAGTGCTAATTTTTCTTTCGTAAATCCTGACAGTAGTTTTTTAACGCCAAAAGAGGGTTTGCACTGGTGCAAGCTGTTAGTAAATCTGGCCCTAACGATTTTTTAGCCATTTTAGCTATTTTGCCAACTACCGCCAAACTCTCCAAAATTCCAAATCAAAACTTTAAACCACATTTGCAAACTCAGCATCAGCAAATCCCAAACATTCAAAATGAGCAGGCAGACAATACCTGTAAATTCCATCGGCTAAATAACAGTGACCTGTCATCAGATTCTTCTTTGCTGTTTCCAGAGTTTAGACCTGTCACAGAGACGGGTGTGATTTCCCAGGACACCTATTTCAATGATAGCTGTTAGGACAGGCAGTGAAGACATTTTATGTGTGGTATTCCACAAAAATAAATAAATAAATAAAATTCACTTCAAACCCAGCAAGACATGGCACAGCAGTCGAAGATGTCACTCCAACACATAAGTACAACAATTATAAAACAAAAATAGCACAGAAAGAAGCAACAGACTCAAACAAATATGTGACCCTGGACCACAAAACCAGTCATAAGGGTACATTTTTTGAAATTGAGATTTATACATCATCTGAAAGCTGAATAAATAAGCTTTCCATTGATGTATGGTTTGTTAGGAAAGGACAATATTTGGCTACAACTATTTGAAAATCTGGAATCTGAGGGTGCAAAAAAAAATCTAAATATTGAGAAAATCGCCTTTAAAGTTGTCCAAATGAAGTCCTTAGCAACAAATAATACTAATAATAATTCATTTTTGATATATTTACAGTAGAAAATTTACAAAATATCTTCATGGAACATGATCTTTACTTAATATCCTAATGATTTTTGGCATAAAAGAAAAATCGATAATTTTGACCCATACAATGTATTGTTGGCTATTGCCACAAATATACCCGTGCGACTTATGACTGGTTTTGAGGTCCAGAGTCACATATATAAATGACTTGGTCAGTTTCTATTCTCACATACATAGACAACTGTAATGCAAGTATGCATACAGTTTTTATGTAAGATTAATTTTGTGCCTGCCTTCTAGAATCTTAGGGAATCTTAGGGGCCGGTTACACAACACAATTTTCAACTAAAAACGAAAAACTTTTTATGCATTTTGGCCGCTCATTTACATGCAGATGGCATTTTGGGGGCCTGAAAACGCAAACTTTTGAAAACGATATGTCATGTGCATTCATATTACGTGTTCAGTCTATAGGCACATAGTTTTTCTTTACAAAGTGACATCACCAACTACTGTCCTGGCAGCAGAATACAGCGTTTTTAATCATTTTTGCAGATCCATGTGAACAGGATCGTTTTAAAATCGTTGTCATCTTTACATGGAAAACATTCTTTGTAAAGAAACACAACACGCTATGGACTAAAGACGTAATACACATGCGCATGGCATCACAGTTTTCACAGATTTGCATTTTTGTAGTTTACGGAGATGATAATGTATCGTTTTTAAAAACGTGCACTTTGAAACCCGTTTTCAAAAGTTTGCATTTTCAGGCCCCCAAAATGGTTTTGTCATGCAAATGAACGGCCAAAACACATAAGTTTGCTAGAGCCATAACTACATTAATAATTGTGTAATATTTTGCCTTATATTAAGAGTGTTATTTGTATTGTATCACGTGATTTTGACTAGTTTATACTTGTTATGTATGCGTAATAATTCTGAAGAAGAAAAAGGAAGAAGGAAGGGTTGGTGCTAGACAGTCTTTTGACCGTGGACACGAATAGAATTTATGTTTTTGAACATGAATAAGTGTAAATAGTTTTTGAGCTTGATTTCTTGTAAAATGTAACTTGACCCAAGAAAAAAGTAACGCTTTGCAAGTAAAGTTATGGATTCACGCATCAAATCCTTTGTGCTACACCCTTGTGGAAATGGCGAACAACGGAAAATGGCCATTACAAAGTTTTTAGCTGAAAACGATGTCATGTAAACAGCGCCTAAATGAACGGTCAAAACGCATGAATGTTTTCTGTTTTTAGTTGAAAGCGGTGTTGTGTAAAGGACCCCTAAGTGGAATGCACTATTGGCATGCATGTTTAATGGGTTGACTGGGTGATTAGGAGCTCACTTACAGCAAATCATCCACCTGTGGTTAATTGATGTGATCTTTCCTTTCAAAAGAAGTTGCTCTGGAGACCAATCACGACCTCCTGGGCAGGGAGTTAAAAGCACACTTCAGAATATGCAACAAGGCAGTCATTTGAACAAGATTAATAAAAGCAAGGGCAGATTAGGGTCCTGCGAGGCCACGGGGCTCTTTGGAGGCCCTTTCTTGCCGCAATTGTGATTTGTCATATCTAAAGGCCTGTTTGCACTGACAGCAATTCAATCGCTGGAGGTCAGCGAGCCTCTGTGCTGTTGGTTTCTAGTAGCCGTTCATACTCTTCTGTCATGGTTTTCCACCTGTATCATGACGAATCCCTTTCTGCCACATCATGTTGCTGCTCATTTGCATCAACCAACATTCTGTCACTCATGTCGCTGGAAATCACCAACTCTCAATGTCGCTGCAGATCGCTGTCAGTCCTATTATAAAAAAAAAAATGATAGAGAGAATACAAGAAATAAAGTTGCAGTTACAATAATAAACACACCATGTGTGAAATAAAGTATATGGCAAAAAAACTAAACAAAACAGTTTACCAGACCTACTATACACCATCTAAAATGCAATATTGTGTTCAGAAGGGTTATTTCATATAGTACCAACAGACATGTTTTACGTTAAAGGAATAGTTCACCCGAAAATGAAAATTCTGTCATCATTTACTCACCCTCAAGTTGTTCCAAACCTGTATGAGTTTCTTTCTTCTGCTGAACACAAAAGAAGATATGGACCCCATTGCTTTCCATAGTATTTTTTTCCCTACTATGGAAGTCAATGGGGTCCATCAACTGTTTAGTGCCCCATATTCTTCAAAATATCATTTTTTTTTTTGTGTTCAGCAGAAGAAAGAAACTCATACAGGTTTGGAATAACTTGAGGGTGAGTAAATGATGACAGAATTGTCATTTTTGTGTGAACTATCCCTTTAAACTTGAAATATATATGTTTAAACCTCAAAAGCCGAGTAGAGAGCACAATGAAATCAATTTGACATGAATCCTACAATGCTTACATACATATTAAAGCGGGTCGATACAGACTAGTTCCTTCAAGATTCAGAGGTGAGTAAACAAGCAAAGTGCATGTGATTGTAGTGCAGGTGTGGACCTGATGAAGATGTTCAAATAGAGTGAGTTTGAAGAGATGCATCTGTGTGGTTGTGTCTGAATGCAACTCAATATAAAGGGAAAAAAGTATTTTTGGTTTTTTTTTGTAGTTTGAAAACATAAAAGTTTATCGGATACTAGTAAGTTAAAAGACTGTGGTTTTGTTTTGAGTGTCAGGACTACAGAGGTTTTATTTTTACAAAATGAAACACTGTATTTAATATAAGGTAGCATCTTTTTGTGATTTGAATTGGTTCCCAACTTGCTGGTTTAAGTCTATATAAAAAGGAACATAGCAGAGTTATTGACAGCTGAAAAATAAAAGTATGTGAATTTATTATTATTACTTTTTCTATTAAGTGTGTATATTATAGTAATGTATATTAGTAGTACCTTTCTCTCCAAACATATCTCAGATAATGGATAAAGTTTGTGTGAAGTGAGACAGTGGTGTTACATCGCCACCTAGTGGACAACAGATAGCAGCAACCAGGTATTATCACTTGCATGTATTAAACCGTACTGAAAAGTACATAATGTTAGTTTGAAACCTAAATAAAACGTTCCACAAACGTCTGTCTAACAAAGACCAGTGATACGGCATTTCATACTTCTTTAGATCAGTTAATTCAAAACTCACAAACCTACCTTATTCTGTCAGCCTGTGCTTTATTTTTTTAGCCTGTCACTAATTTGTGAGAACTAGCAAAGATTTTTAGTCACATATCTTGATATTAGACAATCACCTGCCTTGGTTTGTATACACAAATAAAGAATGAAGATAATGGCTATATTAAAATTTCATGCTAAAAGAAATACATTCACACAGATGCATAATCTAGTTTACTGGCATCTAGAGAAGATTATTTGATTTATTAGAGCTTAACATATTTGCACATTGGAAATGAGAATCTTTTCTCATGTGCAGCAGCATTTCTAGAGTAGTTACATGGACATTGATATGTGTATTTATTTAGTATTTACAGTTGTTACGTAATTACAAATGGAAGCCAAAAGCTATATAAATAAGCTAGCATGTCACGCTGTCCTTATTGCAACCTTTGATAAGGCCTGTGTGTGGATAAATACTGGATAACTAACTGTTGCATTTTGCCCTGTTGCATAATATTGTGCATGTTCTTGCAAATCAACAATCACAATTTTCCAGCTGTCATTTGGACCCCAACTAAATGTTGGTTAGACATTTGAACTTACTAATAAATTATAGAAATTATACTTTTTATACAGGTTAACATTTGATAAAAAATATAAAGCTTTAAGGTGTATATATACAGTATATGCAATATAATGCAGTGACATGATGCCATGATTACAGAATCAGCACATCACAGGAAAATGAGACACTGCCTCCATCTAGCCACTGGTGTCGCTGTTGGACAGTCTAAAAATGAATGGTTCACACAGTATTTGATCTCATCTTTGGTAATATGTGTTTTGTTTGTTTGTTTCATATTGCAATTATTTTCTCATCCAAATTCTTGAGGAGACCCTTCCAACTTTGAGAAAACATCCTGCATGCTGTGTGTGGTCCACAAAAATATTAACATGACAAATTATACAAAATGTACGAACCACAATATTAATAAATATACTAATATAAACATCATATATAAATATAGTTTAAGTTATGAAGTTGGTTTGGCTATAACCAATATAAATATAAGTTACTGATGAATAGGCAGTAATATTCACGTGTTATTAAGTGTTAATTGTCATTAACATTATGTGCAAATTGATTGTACATACCTGAAAAATAGAGAACATTGCGGTAGTTTAGTATCTTGTAAGGGAAAGTTTAGCAAATTAGCATAGCATAAGCGCGTTTAGCATAGCATAAGCACATTGCTTTTACTGCTCGTTTGCATTTATTATTGGCATGTAATTATTACAATTACAATTTATTATTGGCATGTCCCCCACTCACGGGAACACGTATTTGTTCACTGTTCTGTAAATTGACTATTTCATTACATACTCACATATTGTGAGTAGCCTATGTGATGTGCCTATTCCTATAATACGCAGGAATTACGTGCAAATTGATTGTGCATACCTGAAAAATAGAGAACATCGCGGTAATTTAGTATCTTGTAAGGGGAAATTTAGCAAATTAGCATAGCATAAGCGCATTGTTTTTATTGCTCGTTTGCATTTATTATTCACATGTAAAGGTTTACTTGGTAATCATTCACTCACAGGAACACGTATATGAATTTAGAGTTGTTTTTGGAAGAGCTAAACCAGTTTTTCCTCTTATTTAACTGCTTGGTTATATGTGCGCTTCTGAACATGTCTGAGGCGTAGCAAATTAGTATGCATATGATTCATCCGAGTGAGTCACAGATGTGTTCACTTTCCGTAAATTTACTATTTCATTACATACTCGCATATTGTGAGTATGTGATGAGCCTATTCCTATAAAGTTTAGCAAATTAGCATAGCATAAGCGCATTGCTTTTACTGCTCGTTTGAATTTATTATTTGCATGTAAAGGTTTACTTGGTAATCATTCACTCATGGGAAAACGTATATGAATTTAGAGTTGTTTTTGGAAGAGCTAAACCAGTTTTTCTTCTTATTTACTGATGGTTATGTGTGCGCTTCTGAACATGTCTGAGGCGTAGCGAATCAGTAATGCATATGATTCATCCGAGTGAATCACAGATTTGGTCACTGTTCCGTAAATTGACTATTTCATTACATACTCGCATATTGTGAGTATGTGATGTGCCTATTCCGACAGGGTTGCCAACTCTCACGCATTTGGCATGAGACACAAGCTTTCCGGCTCTATCTCACGCTCTCACCCTGCCCAAGTAAATCTCACGCCAAATTGCCAAACCTGCTTTTGATATGAAACAAAGTCTAAGCTTTTAAATTTTGTAAAGTTTTAATACGAAATTCAAACAATAAATACCGTTTTTTTGGCTCACTTAATGTGGCATAACAGTTAAAGCCAGAGCCGTTGAAAAACAGAGTTGCGACATGCTTTCATCTCGCAATTTTTGGTAAACAGTACAGCATAGTGTGCATTGATTATTACGTCAACCACATTTACAGTATCGTTTTATTATGGAGAGTGATGGAGATGCAACATTGTTAACATTAATGTTAGTGTTTTTCTTGTATTTAGCCCCCAGGCCCTCAGGTATTCCTTACTAATTGGTCACACTCATACTCATTGGTGGTCAAATGTGACCATACACCTTAACCATTTTTCAATTAAATAAATGTTCCATATTTTAGTTCAATAATATTTTTTGAATATTTGAGGAGATCTTTTGGTATTAAATACTATTTGTGCAATAATTATGGTCCATTAATGACCACTTAAAATATTTTTCTTCTAATATTTTTATTATTTATATTACAATTAGTGTAGTAATTAAAGTTAAAATAGAGAATTCCTTTGCAAAGAGGCAAATTAGAGTCATTTTGTGGCTGGAAAAATAATAATTTTAATTTGTAATGCCATTACCCACTTGGTGCCTGTATGGCTCTTTAATAAATGTATCTAGTCTAGTTGCTCAAAAAAGTATTGCAGATCATAACTGCTTACTTATTTTTAGGTTTTGCATTTGAATAAATATTTAGACATGATCAAACACTAGATTTCTTTAAATGTGAAATTTTAAAACGTTAATAACTTACATCCTAATATTTTTAATGATACTTATATAAGCACACACAAGTGAATATTAATGAATGTGAGCAAATATAATTTAACCCAAGAAAAATAGTGCTTAAAAGGCAAACTTATTTTTCCTTGTACAGTAGGCTATATACATTTGAAGTGATACTGAATAATGATCGAAATCGATATTTGTGCCAATCAGGCAACCCTGCTATAATACGCATAATGACAAAATATTTTTATAACTTTACCAACGCTTTAAGATTTAACGGGAGGATGGAGTTTTCACCTAAAGTGAATTTATCATTGTAAAATTTGACTTCTGGAAGTGAGTAGAAAATGTGTAGGCTATTCTAGGTAAATTAGTGGAGTAGCACCTACATATAAAATTATAATTCCCCATTTTAGACAGCAAGGTTCCAGAAGATGCAATGGAAACGGAAGATCTAGCTAACAGATCATCTGTACAAATCCTGACCAGTTGCAAACTGAAGTCCAGCTACTTTGATATTTAGTATAGAGAGGATGTGGTCATCCACTGGAACAAAATTAGCCTCTTCTGGAATAGATTTTTATTTGATTTGATTGACTTGATTTTTAAAAAAAATTATTATTGGGTAATGAGCCTGCTAGTAGCATAAACTCATTGTCCTGGCCATCAAATAAACCAGACAGGGCATACATTGAGACCTCATACTCATTGTCCTTATACTCACATCACAACCATTTATAGCACACTGTATCCAGTGATACAGATTTGTAATAGCTGATTTCAGCAAGTCGAGAATTTCTGATAGTGGCGAACGTTGGATCACTCAGTTGATGAAACTGTGAATGTACAAGGAGCAAAGCTGCGTTAAACCACTTTACAAGCACAATCCAATGAAAACACTTTCACATTAACAATTAACTTTAATAAAACCAGAGACATGGTATAATACATTAATAATACAAAATGATCAGAAATAGCCAATATATGGAGATTTCTGCAGAAACCTTGAAATGTCAGCAGGGAAAACTCCTTTAGAAAATATTTTTATATTGGAATAAAAGAAAAGTATAAATAAAATCATATAAGCCTATACAATAAGTGTAATGCCAAAATAGGATTATTATTATTATTTATAATTAATAATATTTAATATATATATTATTATTTATATATTAATATATAATTTATAATATTATTTTGTCTTATAAAACCTTATATTATAAAAAGTTAGTCTTATAAAACCTTATCTTATGAAAATATTTTTTTGTTGCTATTTTAGTTGTTTAAGTTGATGCCTATTTTAATAGGCCTACATTATTTGCATCAATAATAGAACAATGAAACGTGAGCATAAGCAATGTGGCATGAAATTAATTTCGATCTTTTATATTCTTCCATATATCATTAGTGTTTCTAACACTGGGTTCAAGTGGCTGATTTGTTTGTTCTGTCCTATATCGGTAAATGTGATCTTTGAAAAAAAAAAAAATCCTGAAAATCAGACCACCCTCTAAACATAGACTCTGTGTAGGCTACTAACATGGACATAGTGTTGATGCATTTAACCAGTCACAGCAATATGAAAAAATCAGCTGAATCAGTGAACTTTGTCTTTGAACTGTATTGATATCAATCTGCATTTATGCTGCATTATCTGACTAAGCAAAGATATCAAATCTGTTTGCTTTCTCCTTTTTATTATACATGTTATCTTGGTGTGTGTGTCTGTGTGTGTTTGCAAGGCTTTAATAAAACTTCCCACAGGGGTCACTTAAAAGTATATCATAGAGTAGACCAAGAGCAATCAGGGTAATAATTGACAATAAATTATTGTTGTTGAGATAAAGAGCATGTGTCTGAGTTTACTTTAAGTTATTGCAGTACTGATACAAATCTTTACTGTCTTAATATACAGTGACAGTGTTTTGTTCTGGCAGCCAGTTAAACAAATTCACCCTCTATTATGTTTCAAATTTTGTGCATCTCTGTGCATATGCTTATCATGTGAAATTACACCACACTTCAGGGTCATTTATGGTCTGTATTTTCCTCTGATAGCAGCAGTAAAGGCTCAGTGTTGTTTACACTGATATGCATGATTGGGTAAAAAGAAAAGATACTTATACAACAACTGAATTAGTTTATTCCTTTGACTTTTGTAAAATCAGTATGTACAGTTAAACCTTTTAACGGAATCCAATAAAGGCATTTAAAAAGAAATGAAGAAATATTACACTGAATTTGTAATCAACATGACAAAAGCTAACTCATGCAATTGATCAATTAAAATAACATACAAGGAAGCTAACATTATTTCATAATGTTTCAAAGTACAGTGTCACTTTGTACATATAATATATTCACTGATGGTACCTATTGACAATTGTGATATATTCACTGTAGGATATAATTTCAAGTTTGCAGTAAATACTTTGTACATTGCTACTGAGGAAGATAAGGTTATCCAATATTTTAGCACTGTAGATCCAGACACTGATATTTATTTTTCATATTTACAGTCAAATTAATGACAACGTTTAACATTGACAGTTTTTTTTTTCATGGGAAGTTTCAGCTCTACTGTGAAGGTATCATTTTTCTATGCAAGGAGTCATTTCTTGTTTTCTTCAGGTTTATGAATTACATCATTTTTACTTAATTATCTTTACACAAAATGTAAATTTAGCTAAATCAAAAAATATGCTGTATATTAAGATAATATACCGTATTAAGATATCATGTTCAGAATTTATCTTTTTTCTCAAGGCCAATGTGTTCCTCTACTGGACGTTTGTGTTTCTTGGATGCCTTGACAAGTCCGAAAACTAAGAGGACAACAGCGACTGCAGCAATAATGGTGAGACTGAAGAGGACATTAAGAGCCTGTTCAGCATCCGGACCTGACACTTCCAAACCCAAGAAACTGACTGACAGTTCCCCACCAGGAGGAGTAGTCCCTGTAAACAAGAAAAGACTCAGTTAATAGATAAATAGATAGAGAGAGACAGACAGATGGATAGTGCCTGGGACCTCACCTTCAGGTTCATGGACCTGACATTTATGGGGTTTTTCTCCTGGGCTTATGAAGCCATTGCAGTTGATTGTCGTAGCATAGTTCCAGACAGATTTCTTAGGAATGCGTGGTAAAGTGGGATCTGATCGATTTACATAGAAAAAGCCAAATTTATCATCAAAACCCGTCGCCCATTCCAGATTGTCCATTAGCGTCCAGGCAGCATAGCCACGGATGTCCACACCATCCAGCAAATACGCTAAAAAATGAAATGAAAACGAACAATAATATTAAAATGCATGGAAAGGCATCACAGAAATGTATTGTTTAACACTGTCCTGTGTAAATCTTTACCTTTCAGGGCCTGATTGATATAGTTATCATAGTAGTGGATACGGTGGACGTCATTCAGATTCATTGGCCCTCGTTCTGATACGCCATTCTCTGTAATGTAAACAGGAGGGTTTCCATATTCCTCCTTAATGAAATTCAGAATTTTTCGAAATCCCACAGGAGTTACTTTCAACCAGAAAGATCCAGAATCCAGCCATGTACGATCCGTTACAGTTCCTGCACCCCTGGAATAGATGGCAAAATTATTTTTTTTATTTCATTGCGAAATGTAACTATTATCACTCAACTCTTTATATAATTTTGGATGTACAAGTATGTCCAACTTTATTTGCATACACACATCACGTGGGGCGATATATATTATATAGCAGTGGATCTCAACCTTTTTGACTTCAAGGCCCCCAACCCCCACTCACAATTTCTTCCCGATAAAATATTTTAAAGCTTGGCATAACTAGAAAGATGTATATTTGTTATAAAAATAACCAAATAATAAGTATAAGCATCAGCAAATAAAGTTGTTTTAGCTTATTTTCATGCTTGTTTTATCTTATTTTAAATAATTTTAAGTCATCTTGAGGCTCCCATGGAAGTTTGTTAAGGCCCCCTGGTTAAGAACCACTGCTGTATAGGAAATCTAAACTGTGTGATTGTTTGTATCATTGCAAACTATATTATCGCCTAGCTCTACTTTGCTAAATGCGACTATAAAGCATGAAGATATTAAGATATTATAAACATAAACATCATGATTTTCTGTGAAGCTGTTTTGAAACAATTTGTATTGTTTCCGCCATTGAATAAAAAATAAAAAAAGGTAACTGCGACTTTTTATCTCACAATTCTGACTTTTTTTCTCGCAATTGCGAGTTTACATCTCACAATTCGGACGTCTTTTCTCAGAATTGCGTGATATAAATTTGCAATAGCGAATTATAAAGTCAGAATTGTGTGATATAAAGTCGCAATTGCGAGTTATAAAACCAGAATTGCAAGAAATAAACTCGCAATTGTGAGTTATAAATTCAGAACTGTGAGATATAAACTCACGATTACGAGTTATAAAGTCAGACTTGCGGGATATAAAGTCGCAATGGCAAGTTATAACGTCAGAATTGTGAGATATAAACTCTCAATTATGAGAAAAAAGTCAGTCGTTTTTACCTCAGAATTGGAATTTATAACTCGCAATTATAAAGTCAGAATTGCGAGATATAAACTTGCAATTGCGAGAAAAAAGTCAGAATTGCAAGATATAAACTTGCAATAGCAAGAAAAAAGTCAGAATTGCGAGTTTATATCCCACAATTCTGACTTTATTTCTCGCAGTTATGAGTTCATATCTCAAAATTCGGACTTTATAATTCGCAATTGCGAGAAAAAAAGTCAGAAAGTTATCTTTTAAATTGTTTTATTCTATGGCGGAAATAAGCTTCCATATGAAACAGTATGTGGATTAAAACTAAAAGTCTACCTGTCTGCATCATAGTGCTGGAGGTCTTTGTAGTCCATGTTATAGGCTAAGACAGTGGTGTAGTGGTTGAATCCAAAATAATCATGAGTTCCCTTTATCCTCGCTACTTCCGCAGGGGTAAATTCTGGAAGCCTGTTAGAAGTAAAATGCAAATGTAAAAGCATTTATAAGCACAGACTCTTTTGAATGCAAATCTTTAAATTACTCACAAACAATATAACATCTTACCTTGACTGAGGTCGGCCAGCCGCTAAACTTCTCTCTCGAATTATGTCTTTCATTAAATCACTGTAATCTCCGTTGAACACAGGATGAGCGAACCAACCAATCTGGAACTGTTTCAAGAAGAGCAGTGGCTCATTGTTTATTTACGCACATGGTTATAGACATATTCATGTGGTTGAACTACAAATCTGTACCTGAACTACACGCACGGCAGCATCCACATCTTCCTGTTTGTATGGGTTTCTTGGTTCAGCCCAGTCAGAGTTTATAGTGATGCCAACAATGCCACCATGTTTTGCACGATACTTGTCATTATACAGATGCCAGGCCTCAGCATGAGCCTTGATGAGGTTGTGTGCCACAATATATGGTGCAGTGCCTGGTCTGAAACTTATACCTGGACACAAATACATCATCAAGAAGCTTATGTTGCATTATTAACTGTTAACACTGAAACTGATCAGATAAATCAAAAAGTATAATTTTTAATGCGAACAATACCTGGTGCTGCACTTCCATAGCCATGTCCGATCATTGCAACATTGTAGGGTTCATTTATAGTGATCCAGAACTTTACTTTGTCCCCCAGACTGTTAAATACGACATCAGCATAGTCTCTGAATCTAT
This sequence comes from Coreius guichenoti, assembly GCA_039654105.1. NCBI lineage: Eukaryota > Metazoa > Chordata > Actinopteri > Cypriniformes > Gobionidae > Coreius > Coreius guichenoti. Next base: position 7,336,828 of record CM077172.1, on the reverse strand, counting down.
TGACAATAGTGTCATTCTCCCAGCCACCAACATCCTGGAGTGCTTGTGGGAGATCCCAGTGGTACAAAGTCACCTGTCAGACAAAATGATTACAAAACTGTCAGAAACAAGTTACATTTTTTTAGGTTACCAGTGCAATTTTTTGCATGCAAATTATTTCAAAATAGTCTACCTGTGGCTTGATATTGGCTGCCAATAGAGCATCTACTAGTCTATGATAGTAGTTAAGTCCAGCTTCATTAATTTTCCTGTTTGTTCCATCTGGCATAATTCTGGGCCATGAAATAGAAAACCGGTAGTGGTTGACCCTCAGTGTTTTGAGACTATTGATATCCTCAGCGATCTTGTTGTAGCTGTCACAGGCAATGTCACCATTTTCATCCAGTGATATCTTTAAAGCCGTGTGTGTAAATGTGTCCCAAATGCTGAGACCTTTTCCATCTGCTCTCCAGGCGCCCTCTATCTGTGGTGTTGGGACATGAAACAAATGTCCTCATTTGAAGCAAATATATGATTAAAAATATATAAATATGATAAAATAATAATACAAATATATTTGTTTAAATGTATTGTACCTGATATGCAGCTGTTGCTGTGCTCCATATAAATCCCTCTGGGAAATGTCCATATAACATTTCTTCCTCAACTGGCAGTGGAAAGCCATTATTTCTCATTATATCAAAGTAGAGGTGAGCTGAGCGTTTTGGAGTTCTCGGCCGACTTGGATGTTTAAAGTTCACATGGTGAAGTCCATAGCCAACAGTGTAGCCATTCAGCCACTCAAAGGAGTCCATCAGAGAGCTAGCAATATAACCTCTAATACGTACTCCATCCAGGTTTTGTGCTAAAAAGTGAATACATAAATGTGCATCAAAGTACTATTACAAAAATTAAGGGCCCTATTTTAATGATCTGAGCGCATGGCGTAGGTGCACTTAGGGCGTGTCCGAATCCGGAACGACTGAAACGACTGCGGAAAGACTGAATGCTTCTCCAGAGAGGAATCCTTTTATTTTTAATATTTAAAAATGTTTGTGTGCTGCTGTGCGTCCCTGTGTGTGTGTAATAGGCAGAGTGTATGCGTGTTGTGCACCCGCCTATGGGCGCATATTACTAACACGCCCTTTAAATAACACAAATAATACTGCCTATTGACTTTAGACCAAGTTTCTGTTGGTCAATGGCGCAGTCGTTTTCAGTTGCCTCAAAATAGCAATGCGCCAACAACGCGCCTGAACACACCTCGTTTTCAGGCCACAGGGTATCTGCAGGTTTCACCAAGTCAAATTTAAGACTTTTTAAGACCGTTATGAATTAAATTTAAGACCTATATCACGCAATAAAAAAAACGTACAAAGGAAATGCAGAATCACAAAATTACTTGCAAAGCAAATTAATTTATTCAAATTGAACAAAAAAAGTATTAGTAAACTTGCACTTCCTCATAGCTCAATCCCACCAGGATTTCACTATATATATACAGTGGGGAGAACAAGTATTTGATACACTGCCGATTTTGCAGGTTTTCCTACTTACAAAGCATGTAGAGGTCTGTAATTTTTATCATAGGTACACTTCAACTGTGAGAGACAGAATCTAAAACAAAAATCCAGAAAATCACATTGTATGATTTTTAAATAATTAATTAGCATTTTATTGCATGACATAAGTATTTGATTGCCTACCAACCAGTAAGAATTCTGGATCTCACAGACCTGTTAGTTTTTCTTAAAGAAGCCCTCCTGTTCTCCACTCATTACCTGTATTAACTGCACCTGTTTGAACTCGTTACCTGTATAAAAGACACCTGTCCACACACTCAATCAAACAGACTCCAACCTCTCCACAATGGCCAAGACCAGAGAGCTGTGTAAGGACATCAGGGATAAAATTGTAGACCTGCACAAGGCTGGGATGGGCTACAGGACATTAGGCAAGCAGCTTGGTGAGAAGGCAACAACTGTTGGCGCAATTATTAGGAAATGGAAGAAGTTCTAGATGACGGTCAATCTCCCTCGGTCTGGGGCACCATGCAAGATCTCACCTCGTGGTGCATCAATGATCATGAGGAAGGTGAGGGATCAGCCCAGAACTACACGGCAGGACCTGGTCAATGACCTGAAGAGAGCTGGGACCACAGTTTCAAAGAAAACCATTAGTAACACACTACGCCGTCATGGATTAAAATCCTGCAGCGCACGCAAGGTCCCCCTGCTCAAGCCAGCGCATGTCCAGGCCCGTCTGAAGTTTGCCAATGACCATCTGGATGATCCAGAGGAGGAATGGGAGAAGGTCATGTGGTCTGATGAGACAAAAATAGAGCTTTTTGGTCTAAACTCCACTCGCCGTGTTTGGAGGAAGAAGAAGGATGAGTACAACCCCAAGAACACCATTCCAACCGTCAAGCATGGAGGTGGAAACATCATTCTTTGGGCATGCTTTTCTGCAAAGGGGACAGGACGACTGCACCTTATTGAGGGGAGGATGGATGGGGCCATGTATTGCGAGATCTTGGCCAACAACCTCCTTCCCTCAGTAAGAGCATTGAAGATGGGTCGTGGCTGGGTCTTCACACAGCCAGGGCAACTAAGGAGTGGCTCCGTAAGAAGCATCTCAAGGTCCTGGAGTGGCCTAGTCAGTCTCCAGACCTGAACCCAATAGAAAATCTTTGGAGGGAGCTGAAAGTCCATATTGCCCAGCGACAGCCCCGAAACCTGAAGGATCTGGAGAAGGTCTGTATGGAGGAGTGGGCCAAAATCCCTGCTGCAGTATGTGCAAACCTGGTCAAGAACTACAGGAAACGTATGATCTCTGTAATTTCAAACAAAGGTTTCTGTACCAAATATTAAGTTCTGCTTTTCTGATGTAGCAAATACTTATGTCATGCAATAAAATGCAAATTAATTACTTAAAAATCATACAATGTGATTTTCTGGATTTTTGTTTTAGATTCCGTCACTCACAGTTGAAGAGTACCTATGATAAAAATTACTTGACTTCTACATGCTTTTTAAGTGGGCAAACCTGCAAAATCGGCAGTGTATCAAATACTTGTTCTCCCCACTGTATATAGTGAAATATATAGTGAAATATATATATATATATATATATATTTTTTTTTTTTTTTGGTGATTTTTTGAGGTCATTTCTAGAAATTTGCGAAAAATTTGCATGTTTTTTTTTATAATTAGGATGCCACATTTACCATATTATTATGTTAGATGCACAATAGTCACACATGGCAATAAAACAAACAAAATGCATTAATCTTGTTTGGTATTACAAAAAAAGGCTGGCCCAGTGGTGTGCTATCTAGCTTTAATAACATGATCGCTTAGAGTGGGAAATATGACTGAAATCTTACAAGTAAACCACAGCAATAAGCAATTGCCTAATATAAGTAAAAAGTAAATAAGTAAAATGAGAACTTATAAACAAATGACAATAGGACAAATAAATACAACATAAAGATACAGATACAAACAGTGCTTTAAGTTTTGGTAGGCTACTGTTTGTTTTTTCCCCTGTTGTTGTGGTTTGATTAACATTAACAACACAGACAGAAGCGGGTATAGGCTATATTAGGTTGTTTTCACTTTAAGACCTACAGTAATGCGCAGATCCAATACTGACACACGTCCCAAACTTTTTTACACACGACATAACTATCAATATGGACATAGGTATAATAATGTGTGTATTTGATCGTTCAAGGGCAATAAGCCTAGAAATAGAACATATTCGGTATACTCGCGCGAGCGCTAACAGGTGGCAAACGCGTGCACAGAATCCACAGCCAGTCTGGCATCGGTCCGTGTGTCAGTACTAAATTGAGTTTGTGGTTTACATCGCTTTTATTAACTCTTTTTTAGTGCTATCAGGCATATCATACTTTTATTTGGTCATTATGTGAGATGGCAGGTGAGAAAGATTCGCCTTCGCTTTCACGATCGCAGAACTGGAAGAACTGGAGAACTGTTAGCTGAAGAATAAAATCCGCTTTATGCGTCTGTGGTACAATCCGAAAGAGACTCACGCCAATAGCTTCGGCTGGACCGCTGAGAGCTGTCCCCCCCAGGGAGGAGCGATCAAGGTCGCCTCCTCTGCAGCGCTCTCGGGAAATTTCCCGTGCACGCACGCTGCTCCGGCCGCCTCTAGAAAGACCTGCGGCTGGGCAGCGAACGCGTCCGCACACCGAAAATCATTCTCGACTGCTCCCTGCCGGTCAGCCGCTTCAGGGGGTCTGGAGCGCTCGGTTGACACCCGAGACCAGCCCCGAGAGGCTGGTTCCCTTAGTAGATTATCTCGGCGCATAGTTATGCCTTCCGAATATATCTGAATGGGCCCTGCGTACTGTAGAAAAGGGTTACAAACTACAGTTCAGTGCCCCACCCCCAAAGTTCAATGGGGTGGTCTGGACTGTGGTGGTCCCGGAGCAGGTGCGGGTTATGGAACAGGAGGTTCACTCTCTGTTGGTAAAGGAGGCCATAGAACGTGTTCCTCCGCCAGACAGGGAGTCCGGGTTCTACAGCTGGTACTTCATAGTTCCCAAGAAGGATGGGGGGTTGTGTCCAATAATAGATCTGAGGCACTTGAATCGTTCTCTGAGGAGATTCAGATTCAAGATGTTCACAATTCCAGCCATCGTGAATCAGATCCAGTTCGAGGACTGGTTCGTCATGATAGATCTAAAGGACGCATACTTCCATGTATCCATCCTTCCATGTCACAGGAAGTTCCTGAGGTTTGCTTTCGGGGGAGAAGCGTACCAATATCGGGTTCTTCCCTTCGGCCTAGCTCTTTCCCCTCGCACCTTCAACAAGTGCATAGATGCAGCGCTGGCTCCACTGAGACTCCAGGGCATCCGTGTACTCAATTACATCGACGACTGGCTCATATTGGCCCAGTCGCGAGAGATGGCGGTTCGGCATCGAGATGTCGTTCTGGCCCATATTCGGTGCTTGGGGTTGAGACTCAACACAAAGAAGAGTGTGTTAACGCCTTCTCAGAGAACCACGTTCCTGGGAGTCGTATGGGACTCGACTACGATGCGGGCACAAATGTCTCCCGCACACGTCGAGTCCATACGGGTGATGGTCTCCAAAGTGAAGCTAGGTCGCAGTCTCACTGTGAAGCAGTTTCAGAGACTGCTGGGGCTCATGGCAGCAGCGTTTCAACTGACGCCTCCCTCACTGGTTGGGGCGCGGTCATGGACGGCCGCTTTGCGAGAGGTTTGTGGGAGACCCGGCATTTCTCCTGGCACATAAATTGCCTGGAAATGCTGGCGGTCTACAAAGCTCTGAGGAGCTTTTTCCCGGACCTCCGCGGCTACCATGTCCTGATACGATCAGACAACATGTCTGCAGTTTCATATCTGAATCATCAGGGGGGTCTGAGGTCGCGCCCTCTATGCAGATTGGCACACCAGATCCTCCTGTGGTCCCAGGGGAAACTGTCGTCTCTCAGAGCGATGTAAGTCCCCGGGGACCAAAATCAGGGAGCAGACGTCCTGTTGAGGCAGGGGCTGAGGCCTGGGGAGTGGCAACTTCACCCAGAGGTGGTGAAGGCCATGTGCGAGAGGTTCAGCCCAGTGGAAGTGGATCTGTTCGCGTCTCGAGAGACGTCCCACTGTCCACTGTGGTTTTCTCTCAGGCATCCAGCTCTGCTGGGGTTGGATGCCATGATGCAGACGTGGCCGAGGCTGTGTCTGTATGCATTTCCCCCGATCGCTCTGCTCCTGAGAGTCTTGGAGCGGGTCCGCCGAGAAGGGATCAGCCTACTTCTAGAAGCACCCTGCTGGCCGACCCGGGTATGGTTCTCGGACATTGTAGCACTGCTAGACGGTCTCCCATGGCAGGTCCCTCTGAGGAGGGATCTGCTGTCTCAGGCAGGGGGCACAATATTTCACCCCCGGCCAGAGCTGTGGAATCTCTGAGTCTGGCCCCTGAGGGGGTCCGGTACCTAGACGCTGGCCTGTCAGCAGGTGTTGTTGAGACCTTACTCAGCTCTAGGGCTCCTTCCACCAGGAGATTGTACAGCCTGAAGTGGAATGTGTTTTCCACTTGGTGTAGAGAGCGTGAGGTGGACCCAGTTAACTGTCCAGTGGCTTCAGTGCTGGAGTTCCTCCAAGATCGTTTCTCCGCCGGTCTTACCCCGTCCACACTTAAGGTGTACGTGGCTGCCATTGCGGCTTTCCACTCGCCTGTAGGTGATGGGCCTCTGGGGAAGCACCATTTGGTTGTACGTTTCCTCCGTGGGGCTCGGAGGATGAGGCCTGCGACTCACTTCAGAGTCCCAACTTGGGATCTGGCGGTGGTGCTCGAAGGGCTGGCTGAGGCCCCCTTTGAACCACTCGAGTCAGCTGAGGCAAAGAACCTGACCCTTAAGGTGGCCTTTCTCCTTGCCGTCACTTCTCTGACGAGAGGCCTTGGCGGTTATGCTAACTTGCCTGGAGTTTGCCCCTGGCGGAGTTAAGGCCATCTTACATCCAAGGCCAGGCTATGTGCCCAAGGTGCCATCGAGTGTGGCACGTTCAGTGGTTCTTCAGGCCTTCCATCCTCCACCTCACGTGACGGCGGAAGAGGGGAGACTTCACCTGCTCTGTCCCGTCAGAGCACTAAGAATCTACTTAGAGAAGTCTTCGCAGTGGAGGAAGTCAGACCAGTTGTTGGTGTGCTTTGGCTCACCCAAGAAAGGGCTGCCTGCATCAAAACAGACAATCAGTAACTGGATTGTCCAGGCTATAGCCACGGCTTATCAGGTGCGCAATTTGCCTTCACCGATGGCCGTGAGGGCTCATTCCACCAGGGGCATGGCCTCCCCGGTGGCCCTCCTTTCTGGAGTCTCGCTTCAGGAGATCTGCGAGGCGGCCGGGTGGGCCACCCCGCACACCTTCATTAGATTCTACAGTCTGCAACTCTCTGCGACGCCTGGCGCTAGGGTGCTCGCGTCCTAAGTGTGCCCGGGTTCCAGCTTCACACTAGGGTGGGCGTGGTTCTCGGTGTGGCCTAGTGGGTATTCGTTTCCCAAAGTGTCATTAGACACAGTGCGAGTTCCCTCGAAAGGGAACGTCTCGGGTTACGACTGTAAGCCTTGTTCCCTGAGAAGGGAACGAGACACTGCGTCTCGCCGCCACACCTCATCACGCAGTGAGCGCCTGCTTCATTGCAAAAGCTATCTGTAGTATGAGCCGGCGTCCCCTTTGTAGCTTCCGTGTATGCCGTCACATACTACATCATGACGCAGCACCAATCAAGATTGGAGTTAGATTTCATTCATGCTTCAGACGCTCTACGCTAAGGGAGTGTCCACAAAGTGTCATTAGAAGCAGTGTCTCATTCCCTTCTCAGGGAACAAGGGTTACAGTCGTAACCCAAGACGTTTTCCACAGGATTAACAGGTGCAAACGCACATACATTTGTTTTTACCCTCGTTCGTTAATATGTTGCTGAATCTGGATTATTCTAAATGAGGGATTGTGTTAACACAGCTAGTAATTTGCATAAAATATGCCAAAATAAGGGCTTTTCATACAACCTCACTTTAGAACAAGCATGATGTTTGCACAAAGCAAGTTTGTCATAGTCTGCATACAGTCTACATTTTGTAATATATTGTTTTTATTTGATGTTATTCCATTTATACTTCTAATAACAAATATTTCTTAGAAGAATAAAAAATACAATAAAATATAGTTAAAATATAAATAGAATACAAAATATATTTATAATATTATAATTTTTTCATTTGTAATTTTATTTTCATATATATATATATATATATATATATATATATATATAGTTGGTTCAAAATTTAGAATACATTTTTAGTGCAAATGTATTGATGAATCATGAAACATTTGTAAGCAGATTACATGCACAAATACATGTGTAGTCACTTTAGAACCATTATTAACATACCTTTAAGAGCCTCGTCAACATAGGTCTTCAGGAAGAATATTCGATCTGTGTCATCAACCGTTATGGCAGTGCCTGTAGCCACACCATTTTCCGTTATATAAATCTCAGGGTCTCCATACTCTTCCTTTAACCAATTAAGAAGTCTCCTGAGTCCCCAAGCAACAGCCTTCTGCTCATTAACAGCGGTATTTTCAGAGCCATCTGCATTGTCCTTCTTGACGTCCTGGTCAGTCTCATAAGACTCAATATTAAGTCTGCTGGTCACATGGCGCACGACTTTGGTAGTGTATGTGTTAATACAGAATACATCAGCTGTTCCTTGGATAAAGGCTTTTTCTTCGTCAGTAAAAGAAGGCAAGCGGGATCCTGTCAAGCCTTGAAGTTCACTCTTGTTGCCAACCTGCCACTTCATGGCATCAGGGTAGTCACCATTTTTATAGATGGGATGTGCAAACCAGCCTAGCTGGAACTGAAGGGCTCGATCAGCTGCCACCACCTCTCGGGGGATGCTGACGTCCAGGGGTTCTGCCCATTCAGCATTCAAACTAATGGATACCAGACCTCCTTGAGATGCCCTGTATTTTTCATCATAAGTGTGATACACTTGTGCATGAGCTTTTAGGAGGTTGTGTGCAACCCTGTATGGAGCATCTCTTGGTTGCTTCACATTAGGTGGAATCTGGCCTAGTCCATATCCTGACCATGCAATTGTCTGGGGTTCATTAAATGTGATCCAAAACTTCACCCTGTCTCCAAATGTTGCATAACAGAAGTCACAATATTCATTGAATATGTTAATAATTTCAGGGTTGTCCCAACCGTTGATGTTCTGTAAAGCCTGTGGCAGGTCCCAATGATAGAGAGTCACCATGGGTGTGATATTGTTTGTTATAAGACTGTCTATGAGCCTGTTGTAGTAGTCCACACCCTTCTGGTTAAGAGAAGATTTATAGCCACTGGGAAAAATTCGAGACCATGACAAGGAGAATCTATAAGTCTTCACTTTTAGGGCTCTCAACATGTGTAGATCCTCATCGATTTTATTGTAGCTGTCACATGCAACATCACCATTGTCACTGTTTGGGATATTACCAGGTTTTTGAGTGAAAGTATCCCAAACACTTGGTCCTTTTCCATCTGCATTCCAGCCACCTTCAACCTGATACGCTGAAGATGAGACACCCCAATGGAATCCCTTTGGAAATGTTCCATAGTGATAAAGCTGTCTCTCAAACTTGGTCTGAGGGGAGAACTTTTCCCAAACTACCTTGGATTTTGAAGGAACTTCAGATGGTGGCAGACTAGGGAGTCTTGTGCTCTCAATTTTATTTCCATAGATTTGCATCTTAGGGCTTGCTGCAGTCTCAGCGAATCCGTTACTCTCAATCACCTTTGAATAGTAATATGCTGATGCTTTGGGGGTTCTTGGCCTGTCAGGATCTTCAAAGTTCACATAGTGCAATCCAAATCGTTGACTGTAGCCTTGAGGACCCTCAAAACCATCCATAAGAGACTGGACTGTAAACCTCTGGACGACAACATCATCCAAATGCACAGCTGTTTAGACAAAAAGAAGTAGTTAGTGGACTTTAGATAGTGATACTTGTAATACTGTATATACACTCACCTAAAGGATTATTTGGAACACCTGTTCAATTTCTCATTAATGCAATTATCTAATCAACCAATCACATGGCAGTTGCTTCAATGCATTTAGGGGTGTGGTCCTGGTCAAGACAATCTCCTGAACTCCAAACTGAATGTCAGAATGGGAAAGAAAGGTGATTTAAGCAATTTTGAGCGTGGCATGGTTGTTGGTGCCAGACGGGCCGGTCTGAGTATTTCACAATCTGCTCAGTTACTGGGATTTTCACGCACAACCATTTCTAGAGTTTACAAAGAATGGTGTGAAAAGGGAAAAACATCCAGTATGCGGCAGTCCTGTGGGCGAAAATGCCTTGTTGACGCTAGAGGTCAGAGGAGAATGGGCCGACTGATTCAAGCTGATAGAAGAGCAACTTTGACTGAAATAACCACTCGTTACAACCGAGGTATGCAGCAAAGCATTTGTGAATCCACAACACGCACAACCTTGAGGCGGATGGGCTACAACAGCAGAAGACCCCACCGGGTACCACTCATCTCCACTACAAATAGGAAAAAGAGGCTACAATTTGCACGAGCTCACCAAAATTGGACAGTTGAAGACTGGAAAAATGTTGCCTGGTCTGATGAGTCTCGATTTCTGTTGAGACATTCAGATGGTAGAGTCAGAATTTGGCGTAAACAGAATGAGAACATGGATCCATCATGCCTTGTTACCACTGTGCAGGCTGCTGGTGGTGGTGTAATGGTGTGGGGGATGTTTTCTTGGCACACTTTAGGCCCCTTAGTGCCAATTGGGCATCGTTTAAATGCCACGGCCTACCTGAGCATTGTTTCTGACCATGTCCATCCCTTTATGACCACCATGTACCCATCCTCTGATGGCTACTTCCAGCAGGATAATGCACCATGTCACAAAGCTCGAATCATTTCAAATTGGTTACTTGAACATGACAATGAGTTCACTGTACTAAAATGGCCCCCACAGTCACCAGATCTCAACCCAATAGAGCATCTTTGGGATGTGGTGGAACGGGAGCTTCGTGCCCTGGATGTGCATCCCACAAATCTCCATCAACTGCAAGATGCTATCCTATCAATATGGGCCAACATTTCTAAAGAATGCTTTCAGCACCTTGTTGAATCAATGCCATGTAGAATTAAGGCAGTTCTGAAGGCGAAAGGGGGTCAAACACAGTATTAGTATGGTGTTCCTAATAATCCTTTAGGTGAGTGTAGACTGATGTTAAGGTTTGGCAAAGGTTTTGTTAAATTGGTAGAAGATTGTTTTAAGGTCAGTCTGTGTCTAATCCGATAAGGCTATGAACAAATCCCCTGATTTTGTTCATAGCTTGCTGCTTTGTTGTTGGTGACCTTCAACTACTGTCTGTAAAATTATTGCAGATTCCAACATTTCCATAAATGTTCAGCCCCCTGAAGAATTAATTCTTATTATTTGGGAAGCCATGTTAGGTATATTTCAAGAATTATTATTATTTTTGACCTCATAGAAATTGATACATACATAGACAAACCTGATTCCTTCAAGTCTACACAGCTCAAAGTTTCTCAGGGTACAAATATTTTCAGAAGTGGCCCATAAAGTAAAAAAGTTAAACATTTCTAGATGTGGGTGGCATTGGGGCCATAATTATATCCATAAAAAGACCAAGGAAATGCTCTAAGCTTAAAAGTTCAAATGTGTAAATCCCTATTATGATCAAAAGTATATGGTACAATATATTTCTCATTTTTGAGAGACTCGATCGTACCCTATACATAGCTTCCCAGATAAGGTGTTTTTGGCCTGAAAATAATGAATACTAAATAGTGAATACCTCAAATACAAAAATGTTAGAATCTGCAAGAAATACCTTAAAAGACCTTGGTTTTAGGCCACCAAAACTCTGATTTCACACAGACTGACTAAGACTAACATGGTCTTCATTTTAAACACTGACCTCTCTCTGTCTCTCTCTGTCTCTCTCTCTCTCTCACTTAAAATACTTACCTTTCATTGCTTCATTAATGTAAGCTTTGAGATAGTCAACACGCTGAGTGTCATTGAGCACATCACCATTGTACTCAGTTGGCATTCCATTTCCTGTGATATAGATGGGCACCTTTGTTACGGATGTGTACTCTAAAAAGATGTAGTTCAATAACCGCCGAAGACCCCACGGAACTGACTGGATCTGGTCAGAAGCTGTGGAGGGCCATGTGGGGTCAATATGAGCCTGGAAGTCCCCAACATTATTTGGCCCAGCGTCACAGCTATTCAAGCTCTCATTAATCAGTCGCGAAGTGTGGTGGTTAAGTCCGAAGAAATCAGCTGTGCCTAGGATTCTTTGTTTCTCAGCCTCAGTGAAGACAGGGAGTCTTGCCAGCTCTTCACCACAGAAATCTTTCTTTCTCTCAATTTGTTCCTTTAGCAAGGCTGGATAGTCTCCATCTACAAATATGGGGTGAGCAAACCAGCCCAGCATGAAGTTCAGATAACGCTCAGCTGCTGCTACATCCTGATCATTTAAGGGATTCTTCGGCTCTGCCCAATCAGAGTTAAGAGCAATGCCCACTTTTCCACCATGCAGTTTCCTGTATTTATCATTATAAATATGCCAGGCTTCAGCGTGAGATTTCAGAATGTTATGCGTCACCTGCAAAAGCAAGCAAAGAATTGCCAATATACACATTCTGAAACCATAAAATATATAGTACTTTCTCAGATTGACAGACACACCTTGTAAGAGGCCATTATTGGGTCTTTCATACTTGGGGGATGTTCCCCTGTTCCATACCCCAGGTTGCTCACTACCCAGGGGCTGCTGAAGGTGATCCATGTTTTGACTCTGTCTCCATAATGAGAGAAGCAAAAGTCAGAAAATTCTTTGAAAGCTTCCACAATAGAGTCGTTATCCCAGCCGCCTGAGTCCTGCAGAGCTTGGGGAAGGTCCCAGTGATGCAGGGTAACAGTGGGCTCGATGCCCGATTGTAGAAGTGTGTTAATCATCTTGTCATAATAAGCAGCCCCCTTTTCAACCAAACTTTCTCTGTGTCCAGTGGGGAAAATGCGAGCCCAGGAAATTGAGAACTGATAATTAGGTGCCATCATGCCCCTAAGCAGATACACATCATAGTCCACCTTGTGATAACTATCACAGGCCAAATCAGTGGTCTGGTTTTCAAAGACGTGACCCTCATGGCTAAAACGGTCCCATATGGTCTCTCCCTTCCCGTGTTCAGCCCATCCACCCTCCACTTTTAAACTCTCACTGGAGACGGACCATTCAAAATCAACCTGGAACAAGCCACTCAGGAACTGATCGCGCTCAGCTTCGGTTTGACTTCTGAATTTCTCCCAGACTTTCTGGTATGAGAATGTAGAAGCTGATTTCTGATGGACAACAGTCTTAGTATTTTCCTTCTGCAAACTGAATGAGAGCATACTTATGTTCACTTAAAAATAGTCAGTATGTACTGCATATATGTACCTTTTTGGTCTTAACTTTACCTTTTGAGTGTTTCTTCTTGATCTAGCTTCTCAAAGAGGTGTGTGATGTCACAGCCCATGATGTGAAGATCTTTGTTCTGTAAAACTGACATTAATAAATAATACTAGGTTAGCATGTGGTATTTTAATTTCATAAACAGCATCTTGGACTTTGGATACATAACTTAAAGAAATATGCTAACATTTACCTCCAAGAATTGTAGTAAGTGGCTGGAAATGATTTTCATATCCATCACAGTCCTTGACTATCAACTGATATATAAGGATGGACTTTTGACCACTGACAATCTGAAACAAGAGTGTCAAGTGTCATTTTGATGACCTGAAATGTTCTCTGTCACGTCAGGCAATTTAAGTTATCTTTAAATATATAAAAAAAACAGTTGAGTTATGAAGTCTTATGAAATCTGATGACTATTTACTGGGCCAATCTATTGTGAAGATGATTATATAATCCTTCAAGAGCCTTATAAATCACTTACCTGTAACGTCCTCAGTTCCTCAGTAAGAGGTCTATGCAATTTGCAGTTGTACTGCATGTGTACAGTGAGAAAATCCACATATGCCTGAAGGCGAGATAAGAGAAGTATATGATAAATTACATAATATTTATTATTATATATGATAATCTGCCTTGAACTTTTACCATGATTTGAGAAATCAAGTTAACATCATTGGCTCTGATCCCAAGAGACAAATGAAGTGCTAAAAAAAGAAAAGAAAAATCACTATGAGTGACCATCACTGCACTATTATAAAGAACTATGTAATAACGAGACAGAGGCTAGTTGTCACACTTTTATTCCAATAAATATAATTATAATAATGTAAAGTTTTATAAAATATCTAAATATTTTGAAAGTCAATTTCTGTTGCAACAATGTAGAGCCTTGCCTACAAAAAGCTTTTGAACATTTCCAACACATTTCCATTGACCATGCACATGCTGTGGGGTAAGCTGTCATAATGGACCATAAAATGAGCTATTTAGTGTTTTTTTCAGGTACATTTGAACATGCTATTTTTGTATGTACCATGTACCAACATAACAGAAATCATAAGTAATAATTTGTATAAAACTACATTCAAGATACATGTAACAACCTGATTGGGGACCTAAGAAACTTTTCAAAGACTCAAGTTTCATAATAGTGTGGTTTTATCAAGTTGTGTAAACTCAAAACCTGCTGAGTTACTGAGACAACTAACCCTGTTCTGTTTTGGGTACATACATATTAAACAAATTACTAAACTCAAGTCTTACCTTTGGACGTTTGATGATGGACATTGTAAACGTTTGCATGGGACTGGAGAGCATTTTGAAGTTGCACTTCATTATGTAGCTCATGCAGGTGACTGAACGTGACAAATGTGTCCACAAGATCCTTAAATGTATTGAACACAAATCCTGCATACTGCTCAAACATCTGCACCAGTAATGGATTCTCCCAGCCTCCATAACTGGCTCTGAAGAGTTCTGGTACAGCAGAATGGTGGAGAACCAGCAGAGGTTTGATGCCCGATTCAGTCAGCTGCTGCACAAGCGTCTTGTAGCATGTTACAGTGTCCTCATGTGGCTGGTTGGAGTCACCTATGGGAAGGATGTGTGACCAGGAAAGGGGAACTTTAAAGTGGGTCACCCCTCTGCTCTGAAGGTACAGAAAGTAGTCTCTGGATTGTTGTGGCAGAGGACCTCTGCAGTTAAACACATTTTCTTCATCTGAAGATCCTAAAGATGAAGTTTGGCCAGTGGTCAGAGGGCCTGCAAGTAACATGAACTCCTGTTGCTCTGCATTGCAGTAGCTCCAAAAAACAGCCAACAAACCTAGAGAAAGAAATCCTTCTAGGACCTTCATCGTGACAGTGTTGCAAGTGGAGAAGAGTTCTTTATAACCACCTCTGCTAATCTAATAGTGAGGCATACATATCAGTGTTACATCAAGCAGTTTAACAATCCAACTATTAGTACAGTTTATGACAGTCATTAAGTTATCATATAGACTCTGGACTAAGATAAGTGTGTTATACTGTAAAGTTACCTCTGAAGAAACACTGGGGTTTCAAAGACTCAAAAATTTTTTTTTCCTCACTTCAACATCGGCTACATTACTCTTTAAAAAAAGTTCCTCCTTTCCATTTGTGCAAAATTTGCAGTGCATCCAGCTTCTTGTGAAGTAATTGTGACATCCACAAGTTATGACAAATCAAAATCATTAGGGGAAGAGAAAAAAAAAAAAAAAATAAATAAATAAAAAATAAAATATTTTCACAGAAGATAGCAATAGATTCAGTGTGGGCAAAGACGAATCTTATCGAACAATCCTTTGCTGGTTCAAATCCTTTGCATATCCAAGTACATTGTACTAGAGTGACAAGATGCTCACAGATGGCTAGTGGACAGATTAAGGGGACGCAACACGGCAGAGTTTCCTGTGAAGCTCTCAGTTGCTTTACAGGCAATGGCAAAAATATTAAACTAACAAAATAATACTGGTCGATTAACAAGCATGGCCGATTTATCAGTCTGTCATTATTCAAGACTATAACCATATAAGCAGCACAGAAAGGAAAAAAAAAAAAAAAAAAAAAAAAAAAAAAAAAAAGGCATGACTGCATTTTTTTTTTTTTTAGACCAAAGGTTTATTTGGCATATTACAAAATATTTTACAAAACATTAGAAAATGTAAAAAAATTGAGATGCTTGGAAAAAAGTATCAAAAGATGGAAAACCTGGCTATTAACAGACATGGGTGGATTATACTCTTACACTTTAAACAGTTTCAAGATGACAGATTGCATTGGTACCATGTATAAAACTTTAGACTTTATGGCTTTCCTTATTGCTATTCAAATGTAAACTGCATTTGGACCAACTTACGATTTGCATTTGCATAAAGGAGGCAAAAATATACACTAATCTGAACAGAAACTATTTAGAGAAAGGATGAAAGTGAAAACCAATGAAATGAAACCTTTATTAGTGCTTTCAAATGTGTAAAGACAATCTCTGAAAACTGAGTTTGCCTCTCTAACAGTTGGTCAAATGAAATGAAAGCCAAAGAAAACCAAATTAGCTTAAAGCCTCACAAAATAATGCAGAAGTAAAAAAAAACAAAAACAACAAAAAAAAAAAAAACACAACTAAAGACTGAAATTGTAGTCTACTTCCTCAAAATAAGAGGGGTACCAAAATACTACTTACTCATATGCACACAATATGCAAATACAATAATCAAAAGCCTCTTTGTAGATCAATAATTGATTCACAAGTATTCAAGCATTTTCCAGGTTTCCATTTTGTTCATTACAAACATACACAAAAGATGGTCCACTACTCAAAACACAGAACTATTCTAAATAACTACACTACATTTGTGATGTGGCTTTACACTGGCTCATCCATCTCATTTTGGAATGGCAAAGGTAATATGTAAACTCCAGTTTAAGGCATTGAGATGTAACCCTTGGCACTTCATTAGAAGTGTGGTAAACAAATGGAAGAACCACTGATTTATTTTCCCTATGAAAAAAAGAAAGAGAAAGAGAAAGAGAGAAAGAGAGAAATGACACTGATGACAAGAGACATTGCACAGTCGCCTAATGACTGAGGAGTATAACAAACATCATCCTAACTAGCTTTAGGGCACTTTGGAGTATCAGGCAGACTGGCTGATGTCAAGTATAACTGGCTGGTGAGATGCTGCTTCTGAGATTTTTGACTTGGCTTTCACTTGCCATAATACTGCACAACACATTATCACGGATTCACCAGTGTGTACGGACACAGGTTCCACTCATTCTCACGATGCTTCACACAATGTTCAGCAGCCAAAAAAAAAAAAAACCACGTACAGACTCTTTCCACTTTCCAAGATGAGCAATTCCAACCCCAGTTGGTGTGCTTCGTTGCACAGAAAAGCAGTTGATAGTCTATGAGTCTCAATCAAGCACGGATCCCTATGAGAGAGAGAAAAGACAATAGAATTAAAACATGTACACATCTTTATTCTAAGAATATAACATTAATCTCCATTTATTTGGACTTTTCTCAAAGTTTGAGTTTCTTAATATATTGCGGTCTTTGGGTGAACTATTTCTTTTCAACCAATTAAAAATAAACTACAACAGTTAGCTATTGTAAAAATGATCTGTCTTACCTTTTTCACATGTGCTCCCCTGCTTCTCCTGAGCAAAGTTAAGTCTGTTTTGCTCAACAGCGGTGCCGTTGGACTCTGGGCTGCTGCTGCGTAAAGGACTGTTCTCACCGTTCTGATAGGCCATATCTATATGCTGCTGGGCCCGTTTCAGGTGTCTACGCACACGTTCAATTTCTCGCGATGATGACTCGTCACCAAAAGACTCTCGACAAGAGTCCAAGTTATACTCCGGTTTGATTCCCATGGACAGCTTGTCTTTTTTCAGGGCAGTGTGGTACCCTGGCGGGGCAGTGGGCACCTGTCTGCAAATGGCACCACGTTGGCGTGCAACGCTTTGGTGGCGCGCACGTCGCCGGAAAGCATCACGGATTCCACTGAGGCCCAAATGAAGAATCTCCAGCACCGTGAGAGACAAGCAGAGACAGCTCACGGCATACATGATCAGCAGGAAGATTGTTTTCTCCGTCGGACGTGACACAAAGCAGTCCACCGTGTGCGGGCAGGGGCTGCGAGTGCACACGTACGAGGGGGCGACCTCAAAACCATACAGGATATACTGGCCAAAGAGAAAGCCCACCTCAAAAACAATCCGTGACAGAAGCTGCAGGATGTACACCTTCATGAGCCCATCCCGATTTATTCTCCGTCTCCCATCGTGTTTAGGGGCTGGCTTCTCAGGCGCCTTCTCTTTCTCTGGCAGGATCTCCTCCGTCATCATAGGATCTTCCTCGCCATTGTCCTCAGCCTCCTCATAATCACGGTTGGCTCCGCGGCTGATCATGGGCATGCGTTTCCTGTTCCTCGGTCCGTACTCGTCATCATTCATGCGAGCGATCTTGTGCATAGCAAAGCCCAGGTACATGATAGTAGGGGTTGTGATCATAATGATCTGAAAAACCCAGAATCGGACATGAGAGAGCGGAGCAAACGCATCATAGCAGACGTTCTCGCATCCAGGTTGCTGGGTGTTACACACAAATTTGCTCTGTTCATCGTAGTATATTGATTCGCCGCCCACGACAGTCAACACAATGCGGAAAATTATGAATAGCGTAAGCCAGATCTTGCCCACAAAGGTGGAGTGGTTGGAGATTTCATCCAACAGCCGTGTAAGAAAGCTCCAGCTCATGGTGCTCCCAGAAGAACCGCTGTCTCAGTCCTGCACGAGAACAAGACAAACTATTAGTAATTAAAAACAGGATCAACTAAACTAGAATTAAAAAAAATTCATTACATTCAATGAATGTCATGAAAATAGCCTACCTTCCTATAACATGACTGACAAAAGCTGTGTTACTAATGAGAGGAAATTAGGTGCTAATTCAATAGTAAGAATGAATTAAATGATAAAGCAGACTTATAATTTCCCAAGGATTCTAGCAATGAATCCTGTAAAAGGAGCTTTCATCCATCAGGAAAAATTTGAAAGTTCACATGAGCATGAGCTTGGATTAACCAGAAAGATCCCCTAGATGGAGCTAATGGGTTACTTTTCTAACAAGCTCTTTCACAAACACCAAGTCAACGAAGACCAAAATAAATTGCAAAAATAGAATCAAATAAAAACTCACTTAACATTAAATTGAATAACTAAAATTTAAACTATTTAATAAAGGAGACATTTTAATAACTAATTAAATTGTGTGAAAACAAAGTACTTTTGCTCTTACATGAAGAAACATTTAAGATTTAAAAAAACAAAAACAAACAAACAAAAAAAAAAACACACCATTTAAAGTTTGATGCTTAAATTCCCCTCACATTGTATACAGGCCTTCAAGGAATTTAACTCCAAAATAAAATTAACCTTAAGAATTACATTTGGATAACATGGATTTAAAAAAGGCACACACACAAAAAGACTGAAAGTAAATATATCATTTGAATGAGGTATTTACCACCTTAGTGTTATCTGACCTCTAGTGTGTAACACCTACTTGTCAGCAAATAGAGCAGTGGTTCCAAAACATTTTAGAGTGGCATACCCCTTGAGGCATTTCCACTTAAACTGCACCTTTTACATTAAGTGGCTTTCACTTGCCATAATACTGCACAACACATTATCACGGATTCACCAGTGTGTACGGACACAGGTTCCACTCATTCTCACGATGCTTCACACAATGTTCAGCAGCCAAAAAAAAAAAAAAACCCACGTATTTACATTAAACAATATTTGCCCTCTTAAATTGATTTTGAGGTGCATTATTTACCTTTATAAAGGCAAAGTTTTTCTAACCCTAGTAAGTGTCATGTCTTGTCAAATTCTGAAAATTCCATTAAATTATTAATATAAAAGCAATAACTTAAACCAAATCAATTTCAAATCAAATGAAATCAGTAACAAAGCCATATTTGCACTGCAGTGGCACAAGCTGCACATTTACACAGCGTTTAATGCTGCTTAGAGGTGGTCTGAATGCAATTACAATGGCATAAATGTTATGAGACAGTATTTTAAATAAAAAAAAAAAAAAGAAATATGAAATAATGGTAAAAACAAAGTGATACTTTTAATATAAACTAAACTTTGCACGCAACCTACCAAACGCACGCTGCTTGTGTAGATGCAGTCAGTCACCTTTTACAGCACTATCATTTTCCTCTTTTTACACAAGATGCTGCCTTTTTTCTGTTAGAAAAAAAAAAAAGCGTAAAAAAAAAAAAAAAAAAAAAAAAAAAAAAAAAGAGTTAGGGAGCCACTGAAATAGAGCATGGGTCTTATGTAGACCTGAGACACAGAAAGAAATTTCTTTTCCCATTTTGGACAACCAAAAGGCCTGTGGAATTGGCAGCTCTAACAAAGTAAATTCGAAACAGGCGACCACTTAAATGGTTTGGTCACAAACTGGAGTAGAGCTACTTTAAGAGAGGATGGGGTCATCCACAGGTCTAATCAAACTGTGCAATCCTCACCGGCTACATCAAGTAAACAAAAGACGCTTCAGGCATGGCTGTGACTTGATTTTTCCACAAAGTTCAGTGTGTGAACATACCAAAACATCTGTAAAGACACTCTGGGGTTCTCACCCTTATTGACCATTACTGGATGTGGATTTTCAAAAAGAAGTGCTACATAATTTATAGATTTTAATTATTATATTTTAAAATGGTAACTATACAAATGCCTAGAATTTACATTTTAAATTTCTATTTTTCCCATGACCGTGGGAACCTTGACTCATTCCAGCCTAATTACATAAATTCTAATAAAATTCATAGGCACTGGTGGATGACATGCTGCCAATGGCCACAACTTCTGTCCAAGGGTTTATTAGAGACAGTTGCATAAAGTGAGGGCCATGCTGTTGTGGTAGAGAACAGAGATTAAGAGTGCCATTTAAAGGCGTCAAATCACTATAATTTGTACTCTGTACAAAGGGGCCATATCCGATTGCCGGCAGCAGTACAACTGTGTGGTTGTCGTTTGGAACATTCCACAGCTGGTGCCCAGTTGGCCCTCAAATTACACTTCAGCAGGGCCCCAAAAAGGCTCTACACACTACACATAACACACCTAGCTTAGAGATTTTATAAAGGTGTGATCTTACAACAGGGCACATGCACTTTTTCCATGCCACTTATAAAATATTAGACAAGGATTTTAAATCATATATACATTCACACTCATTTTGAAGCGATATATTGTGCAGAAGATGAAAAAAAAAAAAAGGCCATAATCAGTATGGTAAGGTTTTTCTAAAGACTAGTAGAACGAAAGGCTGTCTATGTGTAGTTTTAAGGGACAGTTCAACAACAAAAAAAAAAAATCTGTAATTTTTAGGGCTGTCCCAGGCTAAAGATTTTTCTAGCAGACTAGTAGTTGCTCATTTAAGCCATTAGTTGACTATTTGGCCATTTATATTATTAATTTAATTACTTAAATATATACTTGGGGAGTGGCATCAGTAAATGGTTTTAGTAAAAGGGCTGAGAAAGAATACTATATGTACTATTGTGAGAAATACTAAACCATAATAATGAGCATTTAAAACAAATTAAGCTGTCAAGCACACACGCAAAAAGCTAGCCACAGCACATTGGCAAAAATAATGATTATGAATGTGTCTGGGGAGAAAAAACAAAACAAAAAAAAAAAAAAACAACCCACACACACACACACACACACACACGCAGAGCAAAGAGACTCTAATTTATTAATAAACTAGTGATTTCTGAGTTAATGCCGGTGCAAAGATAAGAGGACACGGACCCGTCATCTCCACAGATGGACGTGCATTTAGAGAGAAATGAACACTGGGAAATGCCTAATATTAGCACACAATCTAGGTTAACGTTTGAGCGAGCGGCCATATAAAGTGGCATACGTTAGGCTACTACTTACTTCCAATGATAGGCCATGCCTGAGGTCAATTAAGGCGAACGTTTGAATTTCCTGCCTGGCGTAATTACCACATGGACCAGACACGTTAGTGATCTGTCCGTCATGGACTTTGTCACTTCCTATCGAGTTTTTTTCTTCTGCGACTAACCAACTAATTAAATTTGGTCAACTAAGCCTCTTCTCAACGAGTCGACTAAAACAGATTAACGTGTGAAGGCCAAGTATGGCAATCCATACTCTGAATTTGTTCTCTGCGTTTAACCCATCCAAGTTAGTGCCCACACATTAGGAGCAGTGAGTAGTGAACACACACTGCAAACCAAGGACACACACACCTGGAGCAGTGGGCAGTCATTCACTGCGGCACCCAGGGAGCGATTGGGGGTTAGGTCGTCAATGGCACCTCAGTCATTTCCTGCTGGTTTTTAGAGTTGAACCCGCAATCTTCGGGTTACGAGTTCGACTCTCTAACCATTAAGCCATGACTGCCTCCAAAGTTGACTATTAGTGGGGAGCCCTAGTAATTAACTTATTCAAGACATTCCAAATCTGTACTTCTTTGTAACAAAAGATGTAATTTTGAAGAATTTCCAACATTGGACTTTTATTGTCTTGACATCAACTTTTTTCAGTATTCAACTTACGCAGAAAGCATAATGCCTCTCGCAGTTCAAAACGCTTACGCTACGTTCTAGTGATACGTCGCGCCAGTTATGCTTTTTTCATAAGTTGAATACGGATGTGGTCTGCCGGAAGCTAGATATTTTACTTTATAAAAAGTTTTAAATATGGATATTTTTCTTACAAAACCCCATCGATTCGCTTCAGAGGGCCTTTATTAACCCCCGGAGCCATGTGGATTACGTTTATGATGGATGGATGCACTTTTTTGAGCTTCAAACTCAATGGACCCCGTCACTGCCATTATAAAGCGTGGAAGCGTCAGGATATTTATTAATATAACTCCGATTGGTTCATCAGAAAGAAGAAAGTCATATACACCTAATATGGCTTGAGGGGGAGTAAAATAACTACTCCTTTAAGTTGTTAAAAGACTGTGAGACCCTCAGCAATACCTCAAACCTAACCCTGACCTGAGTCAGGCAACTCCATACAGAGCAGCCATTACCACGTCAGACATTAACTTCAAGAGAGAGAACAGAGTGGCTTTGTGGAGGCATCTGAGAAAGTAGTTATCGTTGCAATCCAGATTCCTTCAGCTCTGGTGGAAGGACAGGAGGCTGGTGCTTACTTCAAAACAACATCTCAGTTTCAAAGAAACTTAAAAGCAGTTTGAAGCAGACAGACTTACTTGGTCCTTGGCAAATGAACAGATAAATAAGATGACAGTCACAAACATGTGCATTCGGTGTAAAAGTTAACTTCCCCTATGCTTGTCTTTTTAACTTACAAAATAAATCACATCACTTCCCCTATACCAAAAGAAATTCACAGAACATGAGCTTATTAAACAATGAGGCAGGATGATGGTAACTCTGGCTTTTAAAACGTAAAAGACTTGGCTTTTAGTGAAATGACTAATATTCTTGATCAAATAAACATTTAAAAACAAATGCTTTAACTGTCCTGATATGACTATGGATATAGTTTTTACAGTTCGAGGTTTAATTTATGCTACAAAAACTAATGGGTTACAACCATTTCAGTATATCGGTTAAGTGACAAGATGCAAAATAATCTGCATCTTCTCTTGTATTTAATAAAAACCGAACGATAAGACCATATTAAATATGCAGCATATTGTTTTTAAGGATTCCGCTGAGAAAATATTTCGATAAACATTTCTCTCATCAAACGCAACGTGTCGATGTGTACGCGCGCAAACGGTGGCGCGCTTTTAACGTTACCTGAGGTGAATATTTTGCTCCTCTCCAACGTTAAGTAAAAAAAAAAAAAACCCAACATCCCACCGTGGCTGTTCAACGCCACTTACAGAAGAATGTGATAACGACCACAGAGACGTTTCATTGTACAGTTACGAAAGGTTTGCCTGTTATCCAGCCCATCCAGCTGCGCAAGTTTACTATTGTTATCCGACTGACGCAAGAAACACGCGACAGCTTCTTATAAAACAACTTAAAGGCACTAGTTTAAAACTAATTGTAGGGTTTGTGGAAAAACACGCGTATAAACTTCTCACAAACCAACCGATAAGCAGATAACTAGTTATTTTGCTGTGTGTGAGCAAGATGTCACCAAAAATCCGTTGGCCGAGTCACTGTCGAATTTCAGTCAGTAGAAAAGCGGGGGGAAAAAACATACCTCTTTGAGTAGATGTCCACAGTTTTCCTCAGCTACGTCCTTCGAAACAGTTTGTACGAGCGCATGAAATATTACCACATCTCAGCTATCTTTGACGATAAAAGCCACACTCTTTATTAACCCATTCGTAATATGGCAGCCGCCGTTGGGACACAAAGAGCAAGAGGCCCCCTAAAATGCGCTGCCGCTGCCCCCGGCCCCGCCTTCGTCTGAGCACCCCACCCCCTTCTACGCATATGCGAGTATGAAATCTGTCTGATCACATACCCAGTCACATCCTTGATTTGCATCCCATTTTGGAAATGTAAAAAAATAAATAAAATGTTCCACATTACATTGACAGAAATTTGTGGCAACATTTGCCTCGTGGTATTTTTTTTCCCTTTTTTTCTAACTATATAGTCACATACTGAGGTATGATACTTTAGCAATATTAATGTTGTAAGATTGATCCTCACAATATCAGTGCTAAGTGTTTTGTTTTTTAAACAAACATTTTTATTAGTTATTTAGCATGAAAATGGATGTCAGAAGTTGTGTAGGACAGGAACTCTTTCCATTCCATTCAACACATGCAGAATATATACTATTCATATGAATGTTTTTGCTGAATTTTGATTAAGCAAATATGGTTGCAGAGCATTAGCTTAAAACACACAATAGCCATGACTATGTTTGCATCTATGTAAAAATACGCCAACCTGATTTCTTATGAAGTTGCACTGGCATGAATATGTACAATGTGATTAGTACGATTTTTAACCGATCATACAAAAACATACAAATAAGATTGTACGAATTTAGAATTATCCACCAAAGCGTAAAATAGTTACAAATTTCCATAAGAGTGTGTTGAGTATTCAGATTATTTCCGATAATCATATGAAGGAACTACTTTGATTAAGATGTCTACATGACTTGGGCAAATATTTTCTTTTGTGCTCAATAGAAGAAAGGAAGTCATACAGGTTTGGAATGATGTGAGGGTGAGTAAGTGAATACAGTATTGTACTTTTTGGGTGACCTATCCCATCAATCACAGTACTGTCTTAATCGCATTACAAGGGTGTATGTTAACATAGCCAGTATCAGACGTTGTACAGGATTGCATTTTGGTGACTATATATATTTTAAAGGTTGTAACTGTCACTAATGTTTAAAAATCATTAAAATGTATTTTCTTTGATACATTTATTTCAATGAACCATTGTTAATGTGGGGTTTTTATGGCATTGCATGAGGTTTTGCATGTCATTCTTCCTTTTTCCTCTTAAGTTTTATTGTTGATGTAATTTTACATTTTGCTTCCTTCTTTACTTTGGCGCAGACAATAAACAATAAACTGAAAGGATCCACACTAGACTGTAAATCACCCCCGTTTCAATGTGATCTTTTTTTCCGCCAGTTTGTCATGTGATGACAATGATTATGGGGCAACAGCTTACTCATGCCACCATTCATTTCCTCAATGCATGTTATGCAAAAGCAAGAAATTTATTGTCAATCCTTACAAACAAGTTGGAATTGGGAGCTATTTAAACACTTTTTTTGTATGTATTTATGTAATACATTTCATTTTCAGTGAAACAGTGTTCATAAAAAAGGAATGAGGAAAAGAAATATCTTATAAACATTGCCTGAATGTAACATGTCATTGTATGTAACCAACAGCTTTCCTTTTTCCTGTCGAGGATGGTGCTCGGAAGTTGTTGTTATTGAAGATCTTTCCTCCATTGCCTTTTCCACAGGATGTGGCTTTAAGGGGAGCTTCCCTTTCTGGGTTCTAGGTATGTTTTTAACAGATCAACACATATTCAATACTACCAAGTGTGATTTGATAGTGCATCCAACTTTAGTGGTATTTTGGAGATAAACCAGCTGTGGCTTCTGGAAGCATTAACCACCAATCAGATGGACAAATGCAAACAATTTACATTTGTAAGGCAATGTGAGAGATGTTCACACATTTGCACTGCCTAAAGGATTTGGCATTTGATTCTCCCATAGAGTTATCACGTTTTGAAATCCAATCCATGTGCAGATTGTTTGGTAGCCAGTCAGTGAGAATTAGCATGCTGTCCCTTTTGGAATGTGATCTCTCTCATAACTATACATTACTACCAATAAAATCCCAAATATTATCAGTGGTGTTTGATTGGGCAAGCAGTATTATTGCTCATAGGGTTGGGGATTTGTTCTATTTGTGGTTAAAAGTGTTAAATTTGACATGCAACTCATCCTGGATCATTTGTGATATGGACGTGAATGTTATTATTTCAATCAGTAATGTCTGTAGTTAACATTAATTGAACATTTCACATTTTATTCACAAAATTACATAGTCATACTTCAAACGTGAACTTTGAAGCCATTGTTTTATGAAGCTTTAAGTTGCTAAACAAAGGCTACACACAGAGATGTTAGTTTTCATTGTTGACGGATTAGACAAGCCTTGTTTGTGATGCTTATGAATTCACGTTTGAGGAATAGTTTTATTAAATTAGTTACTTTAAAGAAAGTCACTTCAAACAATATTAATTAACCTTAAAAGTTGTCCCATAAGCTTTTGTATCAATTTAATGCATTCTTTTCATCTTTATCTTTGCAGAAAAACTACAGAAATCTATTTAAAACACAGAAAACTCAGACTTCATACTTTTTATCCCAGTGCCATACCCACAGAATGACTGAGACTGAGCTAATTTTTCATCACAAACTACAACATTCAAGACATAATCATCCCTAAACAAAATGTCAAGCTTTTTATTGAGGCTTTGTCATAATATTCTCTACGCTATGCATCCGTTAACTATAGACTAGCAGTAATTTCATAGAAGATTCTTTGGCTCAGGGATCTTTTTTCTTTTGCCAGAGCAATTTAGAAATCTATTTCAAATAAATCTATTATAGTGCCGGGTCATAGAAGAATCTGATAGCCTGCCAGTCAGATAAATGCAACTGTCTAATGTGGTTTGTTTCATGGTATTTTTACTGCTAACCACAATGCTTTTGACAATAAAACAGACTTCCCTATTCGAAACATGTGCGGATCTAATCACTTGCATCCTAAAGTGAACCTCCACTGCAGTTTTTCCAGAGGTTGGTTATTATTTAATAAACACACATGACCTAAAACACCTTCAGTTGCAGTCATGGTGCCATTCAACGCTAGTAATTAACTAATGCCATAAACATACACACAGTTGTTAGAGTTTAATTTACAGTTCTGCAGGGAAGGTGCCAACTGCAGTAATGTTTGCCACCTGTGTTGTTAAGCCTCATTTGTGCTCTACCAACCACCGCTTACTTTACTGTAACCTAAAATACTTTTACAGGTCCCTCTGACTTACACCTGTAATTTTTCTGATTTGACAATTTTTTTTATTTTCTTCTTTTTATTGAAGTAATCCACTCCTGAATTAATAAGTGCTTTATATTGTGTTTTAGTCCTGTTGACTTTGACATTGTGGATGTAATTGCAGACAACACCATTTTTCAGTGGGACACAAGACATTTTTAAGAACCCTTTGTGTGAGGATCAAACTAAAATGTTTGTATTCACTAATAATCCTCCATTCTGCCATAATCTTGTTTGTGTTTAAAGTCAGGTTTAAAAAACACATCGATTCACTAGGGTTGGCGTCACTGATGTCAGATTGCATTGGTTTGTATTGCAATGTTGAGAGGTGAAGATTTATATGAATGCCAACCTAAAATTTCTATATTATTTTCTTTAGAAGACTTTGAATGTTTTTTTTTATGGTGTTTCTCTCTCCTTTTTAAAGACAGCTGTGGTCAATGAACTGTCCTGCCTTGTGTGTTCCATGGAAAAAAAAATAACATGATTTTGAAATGGGGGTGAGCAAAGAATTTTATTTTTACTGAACAAAAGAATCTCAGCATACTCTAAAACAGATAAGAAGGTTGGCCAAGAAAATGGGATGGTTCCCGTCTGGCAGGGATTTTCAAAGTGACTGCTTAACCATTTGGGGGTTGGGGTACAAACCAGGGGATGGGGGTTGGGCACTTTGTGCTGTTTCAACCTTGTGTTAGATGACGGGCGGGGGTGGTGGTGAATCTCCTATTTCAATAAAGGTAAAGGGAGGATAGAGACAAGTACTTCTTGGATACAAGGTGAAAAAATACAGGACTTGAAACCCCCCAACCCTTTAAGTAAATGGGCAGGGTATTGCCATAGAAACAGACAGATCTGGTGTCAAACTCCCCCGTCATTGTAACAGATGGTTGGAGGTAGAGCCATTTTGGGGGTGGATTAAACCAGCAATTTCTCAAAGATCTCCATTAAAAGTTTCCTTCTTGTACAGCTCTTCTGCCATTTAGTCTATTAATTACCTGTAAAATGGGAGGAACAAACTAGAAAGAATTAGTATGTAACAAATGGGACATTTCAAAACCAGAACATTTGGTAAACAATAATTTAAAAAAAGTTGCCCAATTTCAATTAAGGTAACCATACCTGGAAACACATAACAATGCATGGACAGTCATCTGTGCTGATTTTTTTTCCTGAATCTTGTTTGTGCTATGGAACAAATATCACATGTTAGTGTTGACAATAATCTTTACTTCCTTCTTACTTTTAACACTTTTTTATAGAAATTTAGTCATGCTTAACCCTGCCCAAATTGCACATAATATGGGTGTATAGTGGGATAATCCGCTAATAGTCAGTATTTTGGATGTCAGACAGCTTTGTCTAATCTGTAAGTAAATTATGTGATCACCATCACAAAGGCCTGAATTTGTTAGGGATTCTTCAGAGTGTCCCAGCCCTCTGAGATTTAAGTGGCTTACAATAATGCCCATAGGAAAGAAAAATAAAAAATGAGATCTCTTTAACATCTCAAATGTTTCTCCTAGACAAAAATGAGGTTACTTTAACATCAAATGGAAACTTTTGCTTGAGTCGCCTGCTTCTCACACTTGTCTCCTGAGACAAAAACACTTTAAAGTTTTAGAAGAGATCTCAACATCACACACTGTGCTCATATTTTTACCTTGCCTAGAGACACTGGATTGCTCACATTTGTCTCCTCCAAATATTCAGAAGAGACCTCAACAACATCACACACTGTGCTCATTTTTCTCCTTACCTAGAGACTCTGGTGGTCTCACATTTGTCTCCTCTAAAGATTTAGAAGAGGACGAAGATCTCAACAACTTTACAACTAAAATGTCTCAGTATGAACTCAAACAAAATTTTAAAATATTCCTATAACGAAAGAGATGTTCTATGTTTCTTCTACCACATTCTCAGTTTTCACTCTTTTTCTCTCAAATATTTCTCATGTCTCATTTGTGTCTATTTTTATTTGTCCTGATATGTCACATCTCAGTGAAACAGTAGCACAATTGTTGTGAGATTTACAGTTCAAGAGTGGAAGTGTGTAATGAATTTACTTATGTAGCAGACACTGCGTTTCCATTACCTTTCAAACTGCGCAAACTGAAATTGCGAATTGAAAATACGCCCAATGGAAACACATCAACTTCGCAAAAACTCCCATATATCGCAAAAAGTTTTTACCACTCGCATGAGGTCGTTTTTCAGGCAAATTCCAGGCAAAAAAAGGAATATTTTGCAAAACTACAATATTTCGCATTTACAGGTCACCTGGCGTACGTAAAAGTCGACATTCTTTAAAGAACAGACAGAGTTCTTTATTAAACTCATAAAAGACAAAAGAATTACAGGAATACTGGATTCTAAACAACAAAGAAATGCCACAATTTATCAAGACCTTGAAGCCGATATGAAGGAGAAACACCCAGAAATACCTCATATGTGGCCGCTCCCAAGTATAAGGGGCTTTCCTTGCCATTAATGCTTGGATAACACGCCTACGTCTCCTTCGATTAAAAATAATGGCTAGTGCGTTGGCTGGGATATACTTAAACCTACTAACATCCGTTACTTATCGCGAGAGGAAAACATTACATTTAACGCCATCATTTCGCAATAGTGTTTTATCAACATTTAGAAAATATTTTTTATATATTTTTATTTTTTATAGAAAATATATAGTTTTGTGCAAATCTGTAATGGAAATCCGGCTACTTTTATTGAAAGCAACTTACAAATAAGGAACATCACAAACATTTTATTATACAATGGACAACAATATTGTCAATTCCACAAGTTTCAAGAGTAGGCTAGAGAAGTCCAAAAACTAAAATATATACAGTGGTGGCCAAAATTATTAGAACAGCTGACAGATTTGAAAATATTGACCTTTTTTTTGCCTCCAAAACATGATTTCATTTCATAATGTTCATGAAACATGCAGATGGTTGCTCTGACCATCAAATATCAGATGAAGTGAGTCGTACTGTTTTTATCCACTTTTAACTTTAATATTTGGTATGTCCACCTTTTGCAGCAATTACAGCAGCACATCCCTCTGGCATAGTGTCAATATATTTCCTCTGAAAACTTCAACACTAATGTTATCCCATGCCTTCTGCAACTGAAGCCAAAGGCTTTCCTTTGAATGTACAATAGATCTGTCCAGTTTATTTTCCAACTCGCCCCAAATGTGCTCGATGGGGTTGAGGTCTGGACTTTGAGGGGGCCAGTCTATAATTTTCAATGTTCCAGCAGATTCCTTCCATCGCAGGTAGTTCCGGCAATAGTTCGAAAAATGTTTTGGGTCATTGTCCTCTTGGAAAATAAATCCAGGCCCAATAAGAAGACTCCCAGATGCCAAGTCTTCTAAGAATTTTGGCCACCTCTGTATATATATATATATTCAATTAATTAATATAATGTATTTGTGGGAAGTGTCTTAGATTGTGGCTGTGCTTTTAAGGTAAGAATAACACACGTTATATCAAATAATGGTAAGAGATATGACGTATAGAATATAATAGTGTAATGTTCATAAATTAAAGGGATAGTTCACCCAAATAATTCAAATTTTGTCATTATTTACTCACCTCCATGTTGTTCTAAACCTGTAAGACTTTCATTCTTCTGTGAAACACAAAAGAAGATATTTTGAAAAATGTATCTTTTTTTTGTCATATAGTGAAAGTCATTGGGATCCAATATTGTTTAAATCCCAGTGTTCTTCAAAATATATTTTGCGTTCCACAGCGGAAAAACATCATACAGGATTGGAACAAAAAAGTGGCAAAATTTTCATTTTTGGGGAGAATTATCCCTTTAAGTGCCAAGTAATAGCATCAACTCGATGAAAGGTTTTTGGTATCAAGAGAACCAGACTATCTAACTCATGTTTGCGTGATGATGTCAGGTTCAGGCTTCTGTCAGTGAGTGGGCAGAGAGGGGCCTCACAGAAGCCTTTAGTTACACCGTGGTTTATAGGTCAGCTCTGCCTGGAGCAAGAGCAATCTAAGGAAAACATTCACACACACAAAGCACCTCTGTTTTAGGAAAAACAGTCTCAATTTCCAATGGTATTTGGAATTTCTAGAGAAAGGGTTACATCTTATGGACAACAAGACAACAGTGTAGCGGCACATTATTTGCAGTTTAAAATGATGCATCTCAAATATACTTGGACAGAGAAAGTGACTGTGCATGCACGAATGGAAAATTTGATGACTTCCATCTGGTACACAGTGTGCCGAGGGGGTGGGTTGTGAGTTTTGGGCTTGATGGGTTGTTTTGTCATGTTGCTTAAAATTAAATATCAACCAATTTTGATACGAGTAGTTTTCGTGAAGATTTAAGAGACCCTGAAGTTTATTTTTTATTTTAGTTTATTTTAGACAATATTTAAATTCAAATAGTAGAAAAAATATTATTACATGTTTTTGCATTGGCCAAGAATACATTTACATTTGGTCATGTCTAAAACTGTGAAAGATGTGTGAAAGATGTGTTTTCATGCCAAAGTGCATGAAAAGGAACACAGCCTTGGTTTTCTCTTCAGTGTTTTACGTACCCAAGTATAATGTTCATTAGTATTACAAAGCTGAATGAACCGATCTTGCCAAAGAAATGTCTGAAACAGTCATGTTGCCCAACTGAGCAGCCATAATAGGGGGAAGCACGTAATTGGTCAAAGAATTTACACCTCAGTGCTCATCGTTCACACCTGCTTTGGCAGACAACGATCCCGTTTTATGCTTTCGCAGTTTAAAGGCTGTGCAATCACATACGCATAACAGAAAGCCACATGGTGCAGATGCCACACTTTGCAAACTTGAACTCATGAAAGGACAATGTAAGCACAGCATTCAGTGTCATGACCTGCTTTTGAGTGCACTGAATATGGAGGAGGAAGGGCTGGCGTTTTAACAACGCAAAGAATCCTGACAAATGTTGAGGACCCCTGTTCAATTGAAGAGGTCACTTTGGGTTGAAACTTAGCACCTTTTACCCCCACTCCACAACCAGAGGGTTGAAAGCCATGTTGCTCCATAACTTTTTAATTTGCACTGTGAAAAGAAATACCTTAGAATTTTAGCACCAGACTGGAGCTTGTATAGCCTTTAGAAGTGAATTGCTCTGTTACTTGTGTTGAGGTGGAGTTTATATAAACCAAATCACACCTACTTTTCATTGATTTTCATATAATGTCTCAGGTTTGTCTTAAACTATGGACATTACTCTTATCAATCAACACCATTATTTACTTTGTCATTTTAAGTGACAAAAGTTGAAGTTCAGTGCTTACTAAACACATAGAAAGTTTATTGCATTCTTACTTTGCATTGTCTGAAATTTGGGCTCCCTCTAAAGCCAATCTGCTGAACTTTCTTTCAACATTCATGCAATAAAGTTTAATGACCAGTCTGCAAGAATCTAGATAAATAATGCTCTCCACAGGTCTTCATTCTAACTACTTTAAGGGCTCTCAGCTCCTAAGGTTTTAGTTCCCACTGTCCCAACAAATTCCAATGATTGTTAGGTTTTGTTGAATTAGTGTCGTAATCCAACAAAAAGCTGAGGCAGTGTAAACCAGCCTTTAGTCTATACACAGTGATTTCTGTGCGATAAATTTAACAAAGCTATAATTAAAACAGTGTAAAAAGGAACACCTATGGGTATGTGCAAAAGTAGGTGTTCCTTTTTACATTTCCTTTTTACAAATCTGTAAGTTTTGTCTATTGTGTTTTGATAAATATATCCTTTAAATTTAGACAAATTATTCAAAAATATGTTATGATATATTAAGATATATTAAACATGTATCATCATTTAACAAATAACATCTGAAAACTTGTGAATTCTTTAGGCAGCATCTTTTTTCAGTGCACATAGTCAATCTTCTTAGCGAAGGCTATTTTCTCAAACTCCGTCCACCATTGCTCAGTTTTTTTGTATTTAGTACAAATATTCTGTTTACAATTTGTGTGAATAGCATTTAGCATTATTTGCACTTAGTGTAAACAAGATGCTATTTGTTGCCATTTGTAACTGTCAAAGGACATGTTTTTTGTTGAGATGGGTATTTATGTTTTTGTTATAAATTCATTTCAGTTTGAGTTCATTCAATTTAAAAACAAATGTATTTATAATGTATGCCCTTTGAAATGTTTAAAGTTGGGGGTTCTTTAGGTGGGATTTAGGAGACGTGACATGACCCGGTTGAGTTTGGAGCGGGTCTGCATCATTTTGGCAAGGTCGAGTATGGACACAGAGAAATTACATATAGCCTGAAGAGAGTTGTTTTGTCTGCATGGTCTAAGAGGCGCACACTGTAATTTACCTTTATATATTTCATAATGTGTTGTTTTGTATCGCTTTATGTGCGCAATATGATGTGTTGATGTTTATTGGTTGTATTTCTGTTGTGACGTTCATTTGAATATCGGAAGACATTGGACGAGAGAAATGCATATTTTGAATATTATGTTTTTATTTTCTTGTAGTTTACACGGTGTCTACTGAAGAGAGAGAGACAAAAATAAACAGAGAAAACATCTGTATGAAGCGTGGCCATTATTTTATTAGACCAGTGCACTACACCATTTGTACTGGGTGCAACCACTATTTACATTCAGTGTAAATATAATTTACCTTTTTTATCGTAAATGGCCACTACAATTATTTATGCTTTAGTTATTCATTGTCCTTGTTTTAGATATGTTTTATTTTGTTGTCATGGAAAGAGCACATTCACAACGTGACTTACACATTCTGACTAGCACATACCTTCGTTCAAGTTTAAATGTACATTTCTCTCATTTTCATTAGATTAAGTTATGTTTATGTTGTCTGTATAGTTGGTTAAATTCATATGTATAGGATGTGTTTGGGTGATCAAATTAACCCGGTAGAAAAGCACTTCATTTTACCGGTGTTCATTCGCGGTTCAGCTTCAAATCACACAGCTCATTCAGGTCAATTCCAGACATATAAACTTTGATTGAATCAACTGAAACAATATTCATTCTAGATTTTTCTTAGAAAATATTGTTAGTGCATTTTATTGCATTGTTCAAGCCCTTCACTAGTGAGTTTTGGCATTATTATAATTAACATTATTTACAAAATTGCACATTTACTTTCCACTATAGTCTATTTTAAACATGTCTAGCTTCCGCCAGATCGGGAAAAAACGTAACTGGTGTGCAATGTCGTCAGACGTAGCGTAAGCATTTTGAACTGCGAGAGGCACTACACTTTCCGTAAGTTGAATACGGAAGGCGATCTGGTGGAAGCTGGATAATTTACATAATAAAGTTTTAAATATGGATATTTTTCTTACACAAACGCATTGTTTCCCTTCAGAAGGCCTTTATTAACCCCCCGGAGCCGTGTGGAGCAGTTATATGATGGATAGATGCACTTTTATGGACTTCAAAACAGAAACAGCCATTCACTGCCATTATAAAGCTTGGAAGAGCCAGGACATTTTTAATATAACTCTGATTTTATTCGTCTGAAAGAAGACTGTCCTATACACCTAGGATGACTTGAGGGTGAGTAAATCATGGGCTAATTTTCATTCTTGGGTGAACTAACCCTTTAAACTACTTCAGATTACTTCCTCCAGACATGTAGGAACTTTAGCCCAAGTCTGGAGAAACAGCTGATCTATTTGCCTTGGCTGTAGCTTACCAAATGCTAAAAGTCTCCTCAGCCTTTCAATGCAAATTAAGAACAAGTCAGCACAAATTAACTTGACTTCAGAGATGTCATCTATGTGCACAGCCTAGAGCCATGCTTTGGTGTTTCACATTAGTTTAGGCTCACGCGATCAGGTCTGCTGCCCAGAAGAATGGAGCACTTTGCCAAGACCACTATTTAGAAGAGCTCAACAATGCAACGAGTGTCTGAATGTCCCTGTCTTTGCTGACAGTAGGGGACAACCAGTAATGAGGCCAAATTACTGCAGAGTCTGTATATTTATGCTCGCTGCTGACCTGAATCATCCATGTGCAACACTTCATGAACAACCCTGCCTGAACAATTAGTTGCTCATCACTAGAGTTTAATGGGAATGTGTTTGTCATTCAACAAGCAGAGTAAAATAGCATAATTGCCCAAAAAACATAAAAACCACATCTTCTCGGTCAAAAGAGAGAATTTCAGTGTCTGCTGTTGAGACGGCAGTGGTTAAAGTGAATTACTACAATAAGGCATGTTACTCTACCCATGTGGGATGAAGCTCCGCTCTTGGCTGTGTGACATAGTGGTTAAAGTTCTATGTTTGTATCCCAGAGGTTGCAGGGTTCAATTCCTGGAAGGGAAGATTCATGGCCTGCATGTCAATACACTGTTCGCTGACTGCCTGATGCATATTGCACAAAAATGGCAGAAAATTTCAGAAAAAATCAGTTTCATTCAAAAAACATTCTTACTAACTCTTAACTTTTGAATGGTAGTGCATGTATGTCTGTATTAAATTAGTTGTCTGAATTATAATCTGTACATATGACTTCTGGATGTACAGAAATTCAAATTAAAAAGTCTACACACATTTCTGCTATAGATCCTGCAATGTTTGACTTTTGTGAAAAATATTCTGACACTGTCTAAACGATTGAGATTGATGGCCAATTCAGATTAAAGTCTACTTCATTGTATAAGATGTTTGTATAGGATGGTGTTTAAATTTTAATCAGCATGAACACAGCTACTAAACTGACAAGATGATGCAAACCTGCAATTGCTCATGGGAAACAGCAAATGCTTGACAATAAATGCTTGCTTCACTGGTTTCAAGGGCTGGTGATGAATAAATGGTGTTGAATGCAAGGGCTCATATTCACTATCACGGATCTGAAGTTACCACGAGTGACAATGCAGCTCTAATAAAGCCTTTGTTACATAGGGACATTCGTGACATAGGTGAGCTAAATTCCCTGAAGTACTTCATCTGAGGACTGGTAAGTAAAGATCATAAAATCCACATCCACTTACCTTGCCAGTGAAATACTACCAACACATAACACAATGCTCTTGACTGAAAACCCACCCTCTTCTTTCTTCTTCTTTGCTGTGTTCCAGGTCACTGTAACTGAAACGAAGACTTATACAAAAGGTTTAAGAAATAATCTACCCCAAAAATGAAAATGTTGTCATCATTTACTCACCTTCATGTTGCTCTAAACTTGGATGACTTCTTCTGTGGAACATAAAAGGTAATATTTTAATAGAGCTTTTTATTATAATATAAGTGAAAGCTTCAAAAAGGATGCAAAGGCACATAAAAGTGTCATAAAGTAGTCCATATGACTACTTTCAAGTCTTACGGAAGTCATACAATAGATTTGTGGCAAACAGACTGAAATTTAAGTCATTATTCACTGATAATCTTCCCCTTGCCCTTTTTCCCTTTTTTCAACCGAATCAATTTGATTCATAAAGTGCTACATCTCTTATGATAGCTGGAGGAGGATATGAAGTTTTTCAATTTCTCTGATGCTTTATTCTTGCTTTTGTCCTTTTTGTTTGAAAAGCCCCATGCAATGTTCCTTCCAAATTTTTTGTGTTCCACAGAACATATAGCAGAATATGAGTGTGGACAGTTTTGAGGCAGAGTAAATGATCAAACTATTCCTTTTAGATATGGTTGAGGTAAAAGGCAATGAAATGAGCAATGAGAACAAGATCTTCTGCCCGCAAGGCTCGTACATATAACATTTATATTACTTTTTTTTTTTTTTTTGGTAGATGAGAATGCTATTTTCAAAGGGATTTTCTCTGCTGGCTGAAGACACAAGAGAAAACACACATAAAGAGATTGCAGTCAACCCTAGCCAAGTCTATTCTTTCTTGATGAAAACAGATATGTCCTGGAGTCCAGGAATGGGAGTAAAATAATAAAAAGTGATTCCCTGAAGAGCCTCTCATGAGAAGTGCATCGTGGGTGATATTATTCTAACCAGGTATGATTACATCCAGGTCTACTTTCACAGGAGGAAATTGAAGCTGGACCAGAGGAAAGCAGTCGAGCGTGAGAGAGAGAAAATTATCTAGCCAGGCATAATTTATCCTGTTTCATTTCTTTTTAAGATGTACCATTTTAAGCTCACTGGTGCCAAATAGTACGCCCAGATCTTCAAAACACCTCAACCCAAAACCAGTTTGCAACAAATCCTGTTCCCAAATAAAGTTGTGAATTTACTTAAAACAGAATTTACTTTAACCTCCTTTAGAGTTTTCTACCCTTTGGTGTTTATTGCAAAATGTACCTACAGAACATGCAAATCAAACCACTTGACTTTACTATCAATAATGTATTTTTCTATCCACCAAGACCTTTATTTATCAACCAACGTGTTTGTCATGTTTAGGGTGTGTAGCAATTCTTTGTTCACTTTGTATAAGGGCTTGTGCAAGTGAAAGAACAGAAAATAGAAATTCATTCTCATCAGTCAAGTAATACCAGTTTGAACATTTTTGATACAGATTTACTGAAGTCAGCATGATTTTCCATTTGCAACTACAAACCCGATTCCAAAAAAGTTGGGACACTGTACAAATTGTGAATAAAAACAGAATGCAATGATGTGGAAGTTTCAAATTTCAATATTTTATTCAGAATACAACATAGATGACATATCAAATGTTTAAACTGAGAAAATGTATCATTTTACGGGAAAAATAAGTTGATTTTTCCATCAACACATCACAAAAAAGTTGGGACAAGGCCATGTTTACCACTGTGTGGCATCCCCTCTTCTTTTATTATTAAACGTCTGGGGACTGAGGAGAAAAGTTGCTCAAGTTTAGGAATAGGAATGTTGTCCCATTCTTGTCTAATACAGGCTTCTAGTTGCTCAACTGTCTTAGGTCTTCTTTGTCGCATCTTCCTCTTTATGATGCGCCAAATGTTTTCTATGGGTGAAAGATCTGGACTGCAGGCTGGCCATTTCAGTACCCGGATCCTTCTACGCAGCCATGATGTTGTAATTGATGCAGTATGTGGTCTGGCATCGTCATGTTGGAAAATGCAAGGTCTTCCCTGAAAGAGACGACGTCTGGATGGGAGCATATGTTGTTCTAGAACTTGGATATACCTTTCAGCATTGATGGTGCCTTTCCAGATGTGTAAGCTGCCCATGCCACACGCACTCATGCAACCCCATACCATCAGAGATGCAGCCTTCTGAACTGAGCGCTGATAACAACTTTGGTTGTCCTTGTCCTCTTTAGTCCAGATGACATGGCGTCCCAGTTTTCCAAAAAGAACTTCAAATTTTGATTCGTCTGACCACAGTTTTCCACTTTGCCACAGTCCATTTTAAATGAGCCTTGGCCCAGAGAAAACGCCTGCGCTTCTGGATCATGTTTAGACATGGCTTCTTTTTTGACCTATAGAGTTTTAGCCGGCAACGGCGAATGGCACGGTGGATTGTGTTCACGGACAATGTTTTCTGGAAGTATTCCTGAGCCCATGTTGTGATTTCCATTACAGTAGCATTCCTGTATGTGATGCAGTGCCGTCTAAGGGCCCGAAGATCACGGGCATCCAGTATGGTTTTCCGGCCTTGACCCTTACCCTTACGTACAAGATTTTTCCAGATTCTCTGAATCTTTGGATGATATTATGCACTGTAGATGATGATAACTTCAAACTCTTTGCAATTTTTCTCTGAGAAACTCCTTTCTGATATTGCTCCACTATTTTTCGCCGCAGGATTGGGGGAATTGGTGATCCTCTGCCCATCTTGACTTCTGAGAGACACTGCCACTCTGAGAGGCTCTTTTTATACCCAATCATGTTGCCAATTGACCTAATAAGTTGCAAATTGGTCCTCCAGCTGTTCCTTATATGTACATTTAACTTTTCCGGACTCTTATTGCTACCTGTCCCAACTTTTTTGGAATGTGTAGCTCTCATGAAATCCAAAATGAGCCAATATTTGGCGTGACATTTCAAAATGTCTCACTTTCAACATTTGATATATCTATATTCTATTGTGAATAAAATATAAGTTTATGAGATTTGTAAATTATTGCATTCCTTTTTTATTCACAATTTGTCCCAACTTTTTTGGAATCGGGTTTGTAGTTTTACTTCCTTAATGTGATGTATTTTCCATTATCCATTAAGAAATGATTGGAAAAATTGGGCATTACAAACCAAAGTGAAGTCATAGGGAGTTTGCTAAAACTATGCTTACGTATCATCTAATAGTCTGTGACCTATGTAACGTCAGCAGAAAGTAATTTCAGACAGGGACGTTTCCTCCGAGTAGGCAAGGGAGGCAGTGTCTCCTCCAAAAAACTGGATGAGAAAATAATCAATGTTACAAAAATAAAACAATCGCAAATATTACACAATATGACATTAAGTTTTCTAAGTTAGTGGGGGGTAA
Organism: Coreius guichenoti; assembly: GCA_039654105.1. Classification (NCBI taxonomy): domain Eukaryota; kingdom Metazoa; phylum Chordata; class Actinopteri; order Cypriniformes; family Gobionidae; genus Coreius; species Coreius guichenoti. Next base: position 7,297,243 of record CM077172.1, on the reverse strand, counting down.
TTGAGAATGAATGGGGGAAAGTCACGTGAGAGGAGGCAATGTCTCCATCGCGCTATGACTGGATATGAACGGTTATGAATGGATATGACTGGTTCGTGCGATAAATCCAGCCTCTTGTTTTCATGCGTGTTCTCATCGGCCTGAATGAAGATAATAGGTGTGTTTGACATCGGCTGCGGCTGGATGTAACCGATCGGCGAGAGTTGCCGTGTACAGTCGGGGAGGAGCATAATGGAACAATTATGAAGCCATAATATGCACCAATTAATCATTCAAAATAAACCAGAGACATACATTAAGAAAGTAAATAGGTCTATTTTGAGTTCATGATGACTTTAAATTTTGATTTAACAGAAACACCATGTTCAGCCAAATAGCTTACTTCTATCGTAATAAACTGTGGGGAATATACTAAAAGAAAGAGATTCCTCAAAAAACCACAGACTAATTTACGGCCTCAATTTGATACCAGTGCTGTACATTGTTTTAATTTATTATGAATATTATTACTCAATGACAAATAGATTTTTATTTTGGCTTGTAGAAACCCTCTGCAAACAAACCCCTCAGACTTCTGACTCACTGAAAAGAATTGGATCTTTTTTAGTTGTTGGCAGTGAAGATATCTAGCGCCGCCATATTCTGATTTATCCCATTTGTTTACAGCTGTTTGACTGACACTAAAAGCCACGGGAGGAAAAGCTGAATAGGCTTGTCTCCGCTTAAACTGATGAAACTCTGCTTGTGTTCTAATCCTCAATGCCCTGCACCACAGCAAAATATTCCCTCATAGTTCCTTATCAGCCGAGGCATTTTCCTGAAATCAGACCAAAAAATAAATAACACTTCCCTTTGGCCCTGAAACTTTTGCACCAGTCAGGCAACATCTGCAAAGGATCACACAAATCAGGCACCCAGAAGACAAACAGTTTTGTCACTGTCCTAATAGATAAATATCGTAACAGCTGCACTTTAGCAAAACTAGCATTCTGAAAATGCCACTCATGAATGCATGCTAAATTGTTTTGGACAGAATGGTCACACTCACACTACAGTGTATGTATGCTGGCATGGTTGTGCGCCATTCAGAACTGAATTGAGAATGTTTTTAAAATTCCAATTCAATTCCTGAATTTGCCTGAGTTACACGGATAAAAATGATTATGTGGTGAAGTAAATACGACAGAAGTTAGTCCAGGCAAGAACTAAATTCCATATTAGTACTCAATTCAAGCTTGTAGAAATTAAAGCGTAAATATCAACTTTATAAAATTAAGTAAAACTAGTACATTTTTCTGATACTGGTGTTCCCATTATGCACTGGGGTTTGAATAATTAATGAGGTTGATTTTCGCTGTTTTCCAGCTGTATTTACACAGTTTTATCATTGCTTTTGTTGTTGGGTTTAGTAACCTGCCATTTTGTGATATTAGGAGTTAATTCTCTACTCAAAATGACATTCATAAACGATCCATCAAATGTTACCGTCACTGTGCGCGTTACTACTATTACGTAGATATGGTGTCTACACAATATCTATTGTGTTATTTACTTAGATGTTTCTATGTAAAACACTTTAAAAGCGTGGTTTAATTCAGTGTTATATTGTTTGAGTAAAAAGTACTTCAAAGGAAACTTCAACTAAGTAGAAATTACTCAACATTTTACTGGCCAAGTTAAAATTAATTATTTTCTTTCTTAATTTTACTTAACTTAGTTAAGTAGAGTTCACTTAATTCCATATGTGAAATTTACTTTAAAATATGCGTGCAAAAACTTGACAAGGAAACATTAAGTACGTTTTTTTTAAAAGTTTTTTTTCAGTGTAGCAAACTGGATTCAGTTGCAATGTGTCAATTGTAAAAAGTAGAATTAAATTAATTGAAATTTAAATCTAGAAAAGCAAAGTTTGTCATGACAGACTTGAATGTTGTCTTGACAAAGCCTTGTTGGAATTTTGAAAAAGTGAAGAGCCTTGAAGTTTGATGGTTTATAGGCCAGATAGATAGATAGATCTACTCTAGTACAAAAAATATTTTAGGTCTCCATTTCTTTTAGAAAGAAAAACAGCACAATCAAGAGTTATAACTGGTGGCTGGCAACCTCAATCTCCTTTTTAGAGGAACGTGGTCTGGAAGCTGTTCATGGACATGCAGGTCTCTTACGTAAGTACTATTGCAGATCATGGCTTCTCGTTATGCAGTTGAGTAAGAATCTATAGTGGGGAGAACAAGTATTTGATACACTGCCGATTTTGCAGGTTTTCCTACTTACAAAGCATGTAGAAGTCTGTAATTTTTATCATAGGTACACTTCAACTGTGAGTGATGAAATCTAAAACAAAAATCCAGAAAATCACATTGTATGATTTTTAAATAATTAATTTGCATTTTATTGCATGACATAAGTATTTGATCACTTACCAACCAGTAAGAATTCCGGCTCTCACAGACCTGTTAGTTTTTCTTTAAGAAGCCCTCCTGTTCTCCACTCATTACCTGTATTAACTGCACCTGTTTGAACTCGTTACCTGTATAAAAGACACCTGTCCACACACTCAATCAAACAGACTCCAACCTGTCCACAATGGCCAACACCAGAGAGCTGTGTAAGGACATCAGGGATAAAATTGTAGATCTGCACAAGGCTGGGATGGCGCTACAGGACAATAGGCAAGCAGCTTGGTGAGAAGGCAACAACTGTTGGAGGAAGAAGAAGGATGAGTACAACCCCAAGAACACCATCCCAACCGTGAAGCATGGAGGTGGAAACATCATTCTTTGGGGATGCTTTTCTGCAAAGGGGACAGGACGACTGCACCGTATTGAGGGGAGGATGAATGGGGCCATGTATCGCAAGATCTTGGCCAACAACCTCCTTCCCTCAGTAAGAGCATTGAAGATGGGTCGTGACTGGGTCTTCCAGCATGACAACGACCCGAAACACACAGCCAGGGCAACTAAGCAGTGGCTCCGTAAGAAGCATCTCAAGGTCCTGGAGTGGCCTAGCCAGTCTCCAGACCTGAACCCAATAGAAAATCTTTGGAGGGAGCTGAAAGTCCGTATTGCCCAGCGACAGCCCCAAAACCTGAAGGATCTGGAGAAGGTCTGTATGGAGGAGTGGGCCAAAATCCCTGCTGCAGTGTGTGCAAACCTGGTCAAGAACTACAGGAAACGTATGATCTCTGTAATTGCAAACAAAGGTTTCTGTACCAAATATTAAGTTCTGCTTTTCTGATGTATCAAATACTTATGTCATGCAATAAAATGCAAATTAATTACTTAAAAATCATACAATGTGATTTTCTGGATTTTTGTTTTAGATTCTGTCTCTCACAGTTGAAGAGTACCTATGATAAAAATTACAGACTTCTACATGCTTTGTAAATGGGCAAACCTGCAAAATCGGCAGTGTATCAAATACTTGTTCTCCCCACTGTATTTCTTGTGTTAGATGTGTCCACTTTGATTCAAAGAGAGATTAAACAGAAACATACGTACAGCAGCATTAGAAGTAGAAACATGAAAAGTGTAACAGACAGCAGATAAGCAATGATTTGTAAACATAAGACATGAAGACAAGATGTAACAAACGTGTCTCTCGTCATTCATGTTTGGATTATATGTTTTTTATTATAAGTATTTGGCTTCTTGTTTGGATTACGCTTGTGATTGTATGTTCTTGGAATAAAGACTGCTTGCTAAGATCCTGCACTTCTCATCGTCCCCGCTACACCCCATGACAGAACGAATGCCTGCCTGCAAAAGCATGGATCTAGCAGCAGTTTCTCTTTTTAGTCTTCGTCTAGGCGACCAGGCCATAGAGGATTTTGTGAAGGACTTTTGTGGACTTCGTGAACAGGTTGAGTTTAATGACACTGCACGTAAAGAATTTTTTTGCTTTAGTTTAAGGGAGGATAGGTCTCATTTAATGCCTCACCTTACCCCTCACTGGACTCTACCTCAGTATATTGGCTTTGCCCTTCAGCTGAGTGGTTCATCATTCACTGTAGGAGTGGCTGATGAGGAATTTGACACTCCTACAGTAAACACTACGCTAGAGGCTCGTCAAGTCATGACCAACACTAAGGGCGGCGGTCAGGTTGAGTCCAGTGATCTTAACCCTTTTGCACGTATCACACAGGTGTTTTCAGTCTTGGCTGGTCCCTTGAGAAACAGCGGGTGCTCTTTGCCACCGCGGCTATTTATCTGCGGCAAAAGTGCACATGCCAGCCTATCTGGGTTCACAAAACCATTCAGGCTCGGAGGCAGCACAGAGACACAGCACTGAGTCAGCACGATACACAGAGACATTAGGATTATTATAGGATAATTATAGGAAAGTTGCTGAACGCTAAAATTAACTTCTCCATCTTGCCTCAACACGTCACTACAGGATGTAGTGACGTGTAGTGACCCCTCTCTAACAAAGGGGTCTTGGCCTCCCATGGACATTCCTGTGCTCCCTACTATTGCAGGACTGAGGGAGACGGACTTGATAATAGCATGTAATTTTCTCACTCAGACCACTGCCACCTGCTGCTTCTGCTACTGATTGCTTTTAGAGGGAAAAGCTGCCCATAACTGCTGGTATAGGATCTGTTTTCTTCGTAATAATAGCATATTATTAACGAAGAAGAGTTGGCAAAAAATCCAGTGCGTATCTGTATTTGATTTCGTCAAATGATTACATTTCCGTGTTTTCGCTTCGGTGAGTAATGTAGCCAATCACAGACATGTTTGCTGATTTCTTGAACGCAATGGCCAATCACAGGTGTTGAAGTTAGAGTCCACTCACCGCTCAAGTTTTTGTCCAGTGCTTAGTTCTGCACATGCGCTAATCCTCTCTAACAAAGTGTAGACATTATGTAAATAAGAGATTCATTGTGTTGTCAGCTTTACGCAATTATATAACGGAACAAATCATCGCATTCATTGACAGCTTTTAGTGATTATAAAGGGAGCGCTCTTTGCGCGCTGTCTAGGCGATATTAAAAAATAATTAACAGGCCTATAATATATTCAGAATTTGAATAAATCTGTTGTTTTACATTCTTGACAAGTGGCCACATACACGCTTACATGCGTGATTCACTCTCGAAATTGTGACAGTGATAAATATTTATGTATCGAAATCAGGCTCATATAAATGTCAGGAAAACACGATTTCTGGCTGCATGTCAATATCCATGGATCAATGAATATTTGGTAAGTTGTAAGGAACACTATATCGAGTCCAACATTTAGTTTAAACTGATAACCGTTAGTTTTACTTGCGTTTTCCCCTATTAGATCCAGTCATGCAGCAGCTCTACTGCCACTCAGTCCCGGCTGAGGGGGCGTGTTCTGGCGGAAAAGTGACGTCCATGCATACCCTCTATCTCAACTTTGTTTCGTCGCTGGACACGCCTACATCCTGTTGCCAATGGTCACTGTCACTGGAAATCGCCAGCTCTCCATTGAAACGAATGTGATTGTGTCACTTTGTCGCTACGTGTCGCTGGTAGTTTGAATGCAGCTTTAATCTGCTAGAGTTGTTGTTAGACAGTGTAAAAGTATGTAAGTGTATTTGCACACAACGTTTTTTTAAAGTCTCTTATGCCCACCATAGCTGCATTTATTTGACCAAAATACAGTAAAAACAGTAATATTGTGAAAAATTATTACAATTTAAAATAGGGGTTTTCTGTTTTAATATATGTTAAAATGTTTTTTTCTATGTGATGGCACAGCTGCCATTACTCCAGTCTTCAGTGTCATGTGATTTTTCAAAAATCATTCAATATGCTGATTTGGTGTTCAAGAAACATTTTATTATTATCAATGTTGAAAACAATTGTGCTGCTTAATATTTTTGTGAAAACCATGGTACATTTTTTCAGGATTATTTGATGAACCAATTTGATGAGCATTTATTTGAAATAGAATCAGAAACTGCTCAAAGTTTGAGGTCTTTGTGTGTGTTTAAGTGTCTTGGCCAACATGTCAAATCTAAGATAGCTGATGCCATTTTATAGAAAATCATCCATATGAACCATGCGTGATTCAGCAGTAATGCTCTAGGCCAGGGCTGGACTGGGACAAAATTTCAGGCCGGGAAATGTCACACCCATCCAGCTCATCCCATACACCCACAACAAAATTTGGAACCATGGAGAACCATATTTTTTGTAAGGTCATCACATAAAAAAAGTTCCTCAGGCTGAGGCCGTGCAAAATAATTACAGGTTCTCTTTTGAACTGCACCTTCACTTCACTTTTCCTTTTCATTATCTTAATTTTCCTTGATATCTCTCTGTCTCGACTCTCTCCCTTGTGTGTGTTTACTTTTTTGCTACTTTTCTTGTACCTGTCACTTCTTCTTCAGCAGGCCTACTGTAAGGAAGACGTAAAAACGTTTGTAAAAAACACATTGTAATTTGCACAGAATCTAAATTTATTTTAGGTAAATTCAAAGTATCACATTAGAACAATGTGTTGTTGTTTTATCTTAACGACTTAAATATCCAACATTTAACAAAACTATTTCATGCATATATATATATATATTTAAAAAAAAATTCTAAATTGCTTAAATGTCTAAATTAGTACAATAATAAATACATCATGACAATATATTTTATAGAAAAATCATAATACTGAACAAGTTACTGCATTATTACTAATATTTTTTGTTTTTTTTGCCCTAGCTCCCTCCAAACGTATAAATCGATGTGAATGTCTGCTAAATTACTACTGTAACTTTACAATAGATAATAATGATGTCCTTTAGCATACAGTTTTTTGAATGACCATAGTAATGGGGTGCTACTGTCAACATTTGCGATCTGAATCGTAGCGTTGCTAGTCAAGAAGATTTATTATCGAATTATTTTCGAATGCCGAATTTTTCGCACTATTTTTCATGCTCTAAAATTATGTTTTTTGAATGACTAAATTAATATGGATTAGAGTGACAATATAAAATTGAAGATAATTTTACACTAAACCCTTTTTATAATTTAACTAAATATTTTGCAATAAGATGCATAATGCCACACAGGTTTGTTTGCACAAGTGAATTGTTACTTTTTGAACCAGTTCATTCACATGAACCGATTCAGTATAACAAATCTCAATCTTTGCACAATGCTTTGCAAACATGCGACTCAACCCTGGGAAAACGAACATGATTAATAAACATTAAAATTACACATCCACACCTTCACAAACAGAAAGGCTGACAGATCCATATTAACTTGTTTAAATGGTTTATCATGTTTGTGTGTTGTCTAGATGGTTAAGTTAAGTTTGTTGGTACAATGCAACCAGTGAATGACCAGGATATTCCTTCAGCCACGGAACAGCAATTGGATTGTTGTTTTAGGAAGTGTGTCCACAAGCTTATCTGATCTGATTGACCGAGCTAAAGCAAAGCAAACAGCTCTGACCGTGTCAGAGGGGAAAAACTCAGAGATGCTGCCAAATTAAACGAGACTTTATTCATGAGCTGTCTGAATGGTGTTTGAGCATGTAGAGACTGCAGCTTTTAAAGTGATCTTGTTAAGTACACTGAAAAGATGTCTTCACATCTGTTGTGCTTTTCTGTTACGTGCCTGGCCCTGGAATAAACAAGTCTCCCATTCAATGTTTATTAAAAAACATTTTGTGCTACTAATGTACCAAGTAATGTATGCAAATGGAAGTAAGAGACAACACACATGGTAAATACAACGGACTGGTTTAGCTGGTTCATATACTCCACAGTTAGCATACATGTAATACATGAATCTGTATAGTCATGGTGAATTGTAGTTTCTCAGGAACTATAGCTTCTCAGGATTATCTTTTGTTCTGAAAATCTGACAAAGGCAGTCATCATGACATTCCTTTACACAGTTTACAACTAGTTTTCTTGTACTATATTGCTTACTAGATCTTAAATCATTATCTTACAGTATACAGTTTGTATTTAAGCTTTTTTTAATATTTAAATATATTTAATTACAGAAGTTTAATACTCAAGTTTAAGGGTATAGATCTATAATTTATATTATTGGTTTGATTGTTGTATTGTTTGCATACATTCTAACGATGCATTGTACATTCCTGCTTAAAGGTAGGGTAGGCAATTTTTGGAGCGGCTAGCAATAGCAAGCTAGCTTTGAAAGCATAAGATCCCACCCTCCCTTCAGAGCATCTCCAAAGCCACGCCTCCTTCAAAACACATGAATGCACACAGTCTGCAAAGCGTCACAAGAGACAGCTTTAAATTACTGTCTCAAAGCACATAACATTACAATAATAATGAACATAAACAACTTAAAGAGCACTGACCTGTACCACCTGACTGCTGCAGATTCATTTCAGCATTGATAGTGTTGCCATTGAAACACATAAATTCGAGTCATGAACCGCCACAGGTTTCCATCTCTTCCAAATTACAGCAGTTATGGCGTGAACACAGCATAAGCTCATTGTTTTGGTTCAGGAGGAACTGTAAGGGCATTTTTACACTGGGCATGTTTGCTGCGGTCCGAGTCCGAGCCCCGCAGTGTTGGTTTGGTTTCACACTCGAACCCTGGTGCACTTGTTCATCTTATGTCATCACATTAAAGAGGTGTGTGAACTCGCAAGTATGATGTCACAAAAAGTTTTTTGCTCTGGTCCCCTCCCCGTTAGAAGGAGTGTTGAGATACTTAGCAGACTATCATCACTCAATGGCTGGTTGTCTAAGTGGTGTCCGCAAAATAACATAGGGTTCATAAACAATTGGAAAAGCTTTTGGGGCAGACCTGACCTGTTAAAAAAAGATGGCATCCATCCTTCCTGGGATGGTGCCGCTCTTCTCTCTAGTAATTTGGCACATAGTCTTAGAGTTGAACCTTGACTAACTGGGGCCCAGGTCAGGAAGCAGACGGACTGGCTTAACTGACCTTCTGCTAGCTGTCTCACGTCACAGAAGTCAGATAAATCCCAACACATAGATACTCTTTCACCTAAATATTATCACATAGAGACTGTGTCTGTTCCACGAATTAGTAAATACAAAAAACCATCAAAACCATTTAACGGTAAAAATTGAATTGATGTCCAACAAATAAAAAACAGATATAATACAGATGAATAAATGATAAAGCTCGGGTTGCTGAATATTCGATCCCTTCCCCCAAAAGCGCTTATTGTTAATGATATGATTACAGATCATAATCTAGATGTGCTGTGTTTGACAGAAACCTGGCTAAAACCTGACGATTACATTACTTTAAATGAATCCACCCCTCAAGATTATTGTTATAAACACGAGCCACGTCTGAAAGGCAAAGGGGGAGGGGTTGCTATAATTTAAAATAATATTTTCAGTATTACTCAGAAGTGTAGTTTAAAATATAATTCCTTTGAAGTTTTGGTGCTTTACGTAACGTTATGTAGTGTAAATGATAAATCCAGTTTGACATTTGTGCTGGCTACTGTATACAGGCCACTAGGGCACCATACAGACTTTACCAAAGAATTGGCTGATTTTCTATCAGAGCTAGTACTGGCTACAGACAAAGTCCTAATTGTTGGTGATTTTAATATCCATGTAGACAATGAAAAAGACTCATTGGGATTGGCATTTAGAGACATTCTAAACTCTATTGGAGTTAGGCAACACGTGTCAGGACCCACTCATCGCCGTAATCATACTTTAGACCTAATACTGTCACATGGAATAAATGTTGATACCGTTGAAATTCTGCAGCAGAGCGATGACATCTCAGATCATTACCTAGTATCGTGCATACTTAATTTAGCAAAGGCTGCAAAGCCGTCCCCTCATTTAAAACATGGCAGGACTATCACCGCTGCCACTAAAGATTGCTTTGTAAATAATCTTCCTCATCAGTTTCATCTCCTCAGCATCCCAGATAGCCTAGAGGAACTTGATGTTGCAACAGAAACTATTGACTCTCTCTTTTCCAGCACTTTAGACAAAGTTTCTCCTCTGCGCTTAAAGAAGATTAAAGAAAATAATCCAACGCTCTGGTACAACGAGCACACCTGGGCCCTTAAAACAGCAGCCAAAAAAATGGAGCGCAGCTGGAAGAAAACAAAATTGGAGGTTTTTAGCATTTCATGGAAAGAGAGCATGATTGCATACAGAAAGGCCGTAAAAAATGCTAGATCTGCTTATTTCTCGACTCTCTTAGAAGAAAACAAACACAACCCTAGGTATTTATTTGATACAGTGGCTAAATTAACAAGAAATAAAGCTTCAACTTCTGACTTTTGCAAACAGCACAGCAGTAATGACTTTATGAACTTCTTTACGTGCAAGATTGATAATATTAGGAAAAAAATTATAACTATACAACCATCTACTACAGTATCACTTCAGACAGTGCATTGTAGTGTCACTGAGGAAAAATTCCACGCATTCACTGCTATAGGAGAGGAAGAATTTGCTAAACTCGTTAAATCATCTAAATCAACAACATGTATGCTCGACCCTATACCGACTAAGGTACTAAAAGAGATGCTTCCAGAGGTCATAGATCCTCTTCTTAATATCATTAATTCATCCTCGTCATTAGGATATGTACCGAAAACTTTTAAGTTGGCTATTATTAAACCACTTATTAAAAAAAACGCAACTTGATCCTACAGAATTAGTCAATTACAGGCCATTCTCAAATCTACCCTTTCTGTCAAAAATACTAGAAAAGGCAGTGTCCTCACAACTATGCTCCTTTTTTAGAAAGAAATGGTATCTGTGAGGACTTCCAGTCAGGATTTAGACCGTATCATAGTACTGAGACTGCTCTCATCAGAGTAACAAAATGATTTACTCTTATCATCTGATCGTGGTTGTATATCTCTGTTAGTGTCACTCGATCTTAGCGCTGCATTCAATACTATCGACCACAACATTCTTCTAAATAGACTCGAAAATTATGTTGGCATTAGTGGAATTGCATTGGCATGGTTTAAATCATACTTATCTGACCGCTATCAGTTTGTAGCAGTAAATGAAGAGATGTCACACCGATCACAAGTTCAGTATGGAGTACCGCAAGGCTCAGTGCTAGGACCGTTGCTTTTCACCCTGTACATGCTACCACTGGGAGCTATCATTAGGAAGCATGGCGTTAGTTTTCATTGTTATGCTGACGATACTCAGCTCTATATTTCTTCACGCCCTGACGAAACTTACCAATTCACAAGATTAAAGGAATGCATAGCTGATATAAAAAATTGGATGACTATTAATTTCCTGCAACTTAATTCAGAAAAATTAAGAATTACATTTTTAATTATTTGACAAAAAAACTCCACAAGTAGTAACCTAGAATACTGTCTAACACTTGATGACTGCTCTGTCAAGTCCTCGTCGTCAGTTAGGAACCTGGGTGTGCTCTTTGATACCAATCTTTCATTTGAAAGCCACGTTTCTAGCATCTGTAAAACTGCATTCTACCATCTTAAAAATATATCTAAATTACGGCACATGCTTTCAATGCAAAATACTGAAGAGTTAGTTCATGCGTTCATGACCTCAAGGCTAGATTATTGTAATGCTCTACTGGGTGGTTGCCCTGCTCGCTTAATAAATAAACTGCAGCTGGTCCAAACCGCAGCAGCTCGAGTTCTTACTAGAACCAGGAAGTATGACCATATTAGCCCGGTTCTGTCAACACTGCACTGGCTCCCTAGTAAACATCGTATAAATTTTAAAATCTTGCTAATTACTTACAAAGCACTAAATGGTTTAGCTCCCCAGTACTTGAGCGAGCTCTTAACGCATTATACTCCATCGTGTCTATTGCGGTCTCAAAATTCTGGCCAGTTGATAATACCTAATATCAAAATCAACTGCAGGTGGTCGATCCTTTTCCTATTTAGCACCTAAACTCTGGAACAGTCTTCCTAGCATTGTTCGGGAAGCAGACACACTCTGTCAGTTTAAATCTAGACTAAAAACACATCTCTTTACTATGGCACACACTTAGAACATTATCAATTTCTATTATTCAAATCAGTTAAATGATTGTTTTAGGCTGCATTAACTAGGTCAGCCGGAACCGGGAACACTTCCCATAACACCTGATGTACTCGTTACATCATAAGAAGAATGGCATCTACGCTAATGTTAGTCTCTCTGTTTATCCTGAGGTTTACTGCAGTCAGCCGGATCCGGGCCGTATCCAGATAAGATGGTGGACCTGCGCCTAGACATGACCAACGCATCCCTGAAATGTCTGCAGAGACCGTGTCAATTAAACCCCCCCCCGTAAATGCCGCATCGACACGACATCCTCATTAAACCCGTGTCCGGCGTGACGACTCCGATCTTTCAAATAATCTTACGAATATCTTTCGATCTAATATGACTTCTGACTTGTAATGTTGCCAGAATCATAATCATACACTGTTTGTTCATCGGCCAGAACTGGCACCCCGACTGAACTTGGTTTCTCCCAAGGTTTTTTTTCTCCATTCTGTCACCTGAAGGAGTTTTGGTTCCTTGCCACTGTCGCCTTTGGCTTTTGGCTTGCTCAGTTGGGGACACAAAATTTTCAACTATATTACTGATCTGCCCGCATTGACACTATATGATAATTGAAATTAGCTGGATGACATCACCGTTTTCTCCAGAGCGGCTGTACAGCCGAATCAAATTCTGTTGCATTATTTTCGTGCTTAACACTGTGAAGCTGCTTTGAAACAATTGGCATTGTAAAAAGCGCTATATAAATAAAGGTGACGACTTGACTTGACAAACGTGCAAAGCGCATGATAGAAAACAACGTGGTCAATATATTGTGTTTTTTCTTAATTTGGTGCTATTATGTGCAGCTGAGTAAATGACACTTGGGTTTACAGTATGTGCGTCGCATGAATGCGGCTTTCTGCTGCTTGCCAGTGGATTGCCATTCATTTGCTGCCTTAATTGCACTCGCTATGCGCGATTACACTGCAGGCTCACTCTCGCTCGTATCCAAAGTAAATCATCAACACTATCATCCCTTACATGTGTTTTATTGAACAAAATACATTGTCATCAGCCAAAACGCATGCGCAGGTTACATTACTTCCTGAACATGCACGCACCTGAGTCCGTGTTGCTTTCACATTCGAGTGCAACCGAACTCAGACCACCACCTCCAGGTAGTCTCGGGTTCGGTACCTCGAATACATAAGCTGACAAGCAGGTAGGACATCGTATCATTACATTCGGACCGAATGCAATGATTGGACGAACATTTTATGGTCCTATGCCTTCCACAGACGATATTTAGACCACTTAACTTAGTGATTGCTATTAGGATGTGAAGAGACTTTCAACCAGCATAACAAAAAATGTTTCTGGAACAAATGGCCTACTCTGCCTTTAATGTAGCATAGCCTATAATGGTATTAAATGATTAAATATGAATTTAATTTATTCATTAGTAATTTTAAAAATAATTAAGATTTAAATATCAATAAATATTATTATTTAATATTGCTTTGATAATAACAGTACTATTGTCACGTTTACTCCAAGGGATGAAGAAGGTAGACAAAGTAATTCCAATATAAAGGTTTATTAATCCAAGTGATGAAACACAAACGAAACAGTGTGCAAGCACAAACAATACTGGACAATGACCATGAGAAACAGAGGAACTTAAAGGATTAGTTAGCTTTAAAATGAAAATTACCCCATGATTTACTCACCCTCAAGCCATCCTAGGTGTATATGATTTTCTTCTTTTTGATAAACTCAGAGTTTATTAATAAATATCCTGACGCTTCCAAGCTTTATAATGGCAGTGACAGGGTCCATTGAGTTTGAAGCTCAAAAAAGCACAGTAAGTAAGTGAGTAAATCATGGGGTAATTTTCATTTTAAAGTGAACTAATCCTTTAAATACACTAGGTGATGAACTCAAACTAAAACTAAACATGACAACTATTTAAAATTATTTATATCATATTTTCATAATGCTTGTTTTTATTAATACAATATAATAATTATATAATACTTATTTGTTTTTGTGCCAAAAATAGAAATAGCACATTTTACTCTGGTGGTGCTGAAGCAAGATCAGACTTTAGGTGCTTGAAAGCCTTGGGAAGCTGCTTGGAAAAAATGTTGGTAATGCTAATTAGAATTTTCGCTCTCTCACGTGCACAGATCTTTGGTTATGCCCCGTTATTCCCCATAAGGATGAAAATGCAGGCATGATGCAGGATTGTTGTCTGTTATAAACCAGGGTGTGTGTTAGATTAAGTCTGAATCAGAGAGATTCATTCCACACCAAATGCCTCCACTACACTATGCACTAATGGAGCCTGACTAATATATATATATATACACTCACCTAAAGGATTATTAGAAACACCATACTAATACTGTGTTTGACCCCCTTTCGCCTTCAGAACTGCCTTAATTCTACGTGGCATTGATTCAACAAGGTGCTGAAAGCATTCTTTAGAAATGTTGGCCCATATTGATAGGATAGCATCTTGCAGTTGATGGAGATTTGTGGGATGCACATCCAGGGCACGAAGCTCCCGTTCCACCACATCCCAAAGATGCTCTATTGGGTTGAGATCTGGTGACTGTGGGGGCCATTTTAGTACAGTGAACCCATTGTCATGTTCAAGAAACCAATTTGAAATGATTCGAGCTTTGTGACATGGTGCATTATCCTGCTGGAAGTAGCCATCAGAGGATGGGTACATGGTGGTCATAAAGGGATGGACATGGTCAGAAACAATGCTCAGGTAGGCCGTGGCATTTAAACGATGCCCAATTGGCACTAAGGGGCCTAAAGTGTGCCAAGAAAACATCCCCCACACCATTACACCACCACCACCAGCCTGCACAGTGGTAACAAGGCATGATGGATCCATGTTCTCATTCTGTTTACGCCAAATTCTGACTCTACCATCTGAATGTCTCAACAGAAATCGAGACTCATCAGACCAGGCAACATTTTTCCAGTCTTCAACTGTCCAATTTTGGTGAGCTCGTGCAAATTGTAGCCTCTTTTTCCTATTTGTAGTGGAGATGAGTGGTACCCGGTGGGGTCTTCTGCTGTTGTAGCCCATCCGCCTCAAGGTTGTGCGTGTTGTGGCTTCACAAATGCTTTGCTGCATACCTCGGTTGTAACGAGTGGTTATTTCAGTCAAAGTTGCTCTTCTATCAGCTTGAATCAGTCGGCCCATTCTCCTCTGACCTCTAGCATCAACAAGGCATTTTCGCCCACAGGACTGCCGCATACTGGATGTTTTTCCCTTTTCACACCATTCTTTGTAAACTCTAGAAATGGTTGTGCGTGAAAATCCCAGTAACTGAGCAGATTGTGAAATACTCAGATCGGCCCGTCTGGCACCAACAACCATGCCACGCTCAAAATTGCTTTAATCACCTTTCTTTCCCATTCTGACATTCAGTTTGGAGTTCAGGAGATTGTCTTGACCAGGACCACACCCCTAAATGCATTGAAGCAACTGCCATGTGATTGGTTGATTAGATAATTGCATTAATGAGAAATTGAACAGGTGTTCCTAATAATCCTTTAGGTGAGTGTATATATATATATTTCAGCTTAAAAAAAAAAAAAAAGTGTTCGTGCTGCCTTAAAATGTTAAATTTAGTCAACTTGAAATGTGAAGTTGTACTAAGTGACAACACCCTGGTATCCATTATTTTTCTCCATAGACATTTCTCTTCCCTTGCTTTATTACAAAATATTTAAAGATACAAATAGTTGTTTGAGAGTATTGGGAAACTGACTCAATTACACCCACAAAATACACTACAAAAGAAACAAATGAATTCCTAGTTCACACTAGAGTGTGTCACGGAACAGAAGGATGCAGACAGGTAAATCGTGATAACAGAGTTTATTGAACAGAGGCACGGATAGTGACAGGGATGCAGACTGGTGAGTGAATGATCAGGATAAACAGATATAATGATGACTTAGCTGGCAGTACCGGAAATGTCTTTATATGGCAGATGAAGGAAGAGGAAGCCGGTAACAGGCAGATGACGGATGACAGAAGACAAAGATGGATTCCTAGTAGCAGGTAGGTAGGTAAGTAATGGGTAGAGTCGTGTGGTGTTCGTAAGGACAAGACCAGACAAGGGAGTGCAGGAGAAGTGTCTCTTTATAGTGAGTTTATAGATGAGGTGTGTCTCACAACAGTGTTCACAGGTAAATGCATTTAATTTCTTTACATAAAATAAAATTATACTTTGTAGTAGCCATTCACGTTAAATGCTTGATGTAGCATATAATGGTAAATACAAACCCGATTCCAAAAAAGTTGGGACACTGTACAAATTGTGAATAAAAACAGAATGCAATGATGTGGAAGTTTCAAATTTCAATATTTTATTCAGAATACAATATAGATGACATATCAAATGTTTAAACTGAGAAAATGTATCATTTTAAGGGAAAAATAAGTTGATTTTAAATTTTATGGCATCAACACATCTCAAAAAAGTTGGGACAAGGCCATGTTTACCACTGTGTGGCATCCCCTCTTCTTTTTATAACAGTCTGCAAACGTCTGGGGACTGAGGAGACAAGTTGCTCAAGTTTAGGAATAGGAATGTTGTCCCATTCTTGTCTAATACAGCCTTCTAGTTGCTCAACTGTCTTAGGTCTTCTTTGTCGCATCTTCCTCTTTATGATGCCATTATAACATGCCAAATGTTTTCTATGGGTGAAAGATCTGGACTGCAGGCTGGCCATTTCAGTACCCAGATCCTTCTACGCAGCCATGATGTTGTAATTGATGCAGTATGTGGTCTGGCATCGTTATGTTGGAAAATGCAAGGTCTTCCCTGAAAGAGACGACGTCTGGATGGAGCATATGTTGTTCTAGAACTTGGATATACCTTTCAGCATTGATGGTGCCTTTCCAGATGTGTAAGCTGCCCATGCCACACGCACTCATGCAACCCCATACCATCAGAGATGCAGGCTTCTGAACTGAGCGCTGATAACAACTTGGGTTGTCCTTGTCCTCTTTAGTCCGGATGACATGGCGTCCCAGTTTTCCAAAAAGAACTTCAAATTTTGATTCGTCTGACCACAGAACAGTTTTCCACTTTGCCACAGTCCATTTTAAATGAGCCTTGGCCCAGAGAAAACGCCTGCGCTTCTGGATCATGTTTAGATATGGCTTCTTTTTTGACCTATAGAGTTTTAGCCGGCAACGGCGAATGGCACGGTGGATTGTGTTCACCGACAATGTTTTCTGGAAGTATTCCTGAGCCCATGTTGTGAATTCCATTACAGTAGCATTCCTGTATGTGATGCAGTGCCGTCTAAGGGCCCGAAGATCACGGGCATCCAGTATGGTTTTCCGGCCTTGACCCTTACGCACAGAGATTGTTCCAGATTCTCTGAATCTTTGGATGATATTATGCACTGTAGATGATGATAACTTCAAACTCTTTGCAATTTTTCTCTGAGAAACTCCTTTCTGATATTGCTCCACTATTTTTCGCCGCAGCATTGGGGGAATTGGTGATCCTCTGCCCATCTTGACTTCTGAGAGACACTGCCACTCTGAGAGGCTCTTTTTATACCCAATCATGTTGTCAATTGACCTAATAAGTTGCAAATTGGTCCTCCAGCTGTTCCTTATATGTACATTTAACTTTTCCGGCCTTTTATTGCTACCTGTCCCAACTTTTTTGGAATGTGTAGCTCTCATGAAATCCAAAATCAGCCAATATTTGGCATGACATTTGGCATGACATTTTGGCATGACATGTCTCACTTTCAACATTTGATATGTTATCTATATTCTATTGTGAATAAAATATAAGTTTATGAGATTTGTAAATTATTGTATTCCTTTTTTATTCACAATTTGTACAGTGTCCCAACTTTTTTGGAATCGGGTTTGTATTAAAAATGAATATAATTTTTAAATGTAATATTATTATTTACATGAATATATTATTTAATATAAAAATATGTAATATTACTATAATAATAATAATTAAAAATTATTTTATTTTTATAATGCATGTTTTTATGTAATATAATAATTTTTTGTGCCAAAAACAGAAATAAGAATAAACTGCCTAATGTTTTTCAGAAAAATCCCCCAGGTCCCAAAAATTCTTCAGTTTCCCAGCATCTTTTGCATATTTGAACCCTCTCCAGCAGTGACTGTATGATTTTGAGATCCATCTTTTCACACTGAGAACAACTGAGGGACTCAAACACAACTATTAAAAAAGGTTCAAACATTCACTGATGCTCCAGAAGGAAACACGATGCATTAAGAGCTGGGGGTTAAAAACTTTTTGAATTTGAAGATCAAGGTAAATTGTACTTAATTTGTCTTCCGGGAAACATGCAAGTGTCTTCAAAATTTGGACATATTCATCCTGTTCAAACATTTTCACTCCAAGCTCTTTATGCATCGTGTTTCCTTCTGGAGCATCCGTGAATGTTTGAATCTTCTGTAATAGCTGTGTTTGAGTCCCTCAATTGTCCCTCAAAATCATACAGTCACTGCTGGAAAGGGTTCAAATATGCAAAAGGTGCTGGAAAACTGAAGAATTTGCTGGACCTGGAGGATTTTTCTGAAGAATGTTGGGCAGTTTAACTGCTCAGGACAAACAAGGGACTCATGAACAACCATCACAAAACAAAAAAAAAAAAAAAAAAAACAGCCGTGGATCATCCAGGGAACAACACACAGTATTAAGAATCAAGGGTTCATAAACTTTTGAACGGGGTCATTTTAATAAATTCAGCTATTTTTTTTTTGTCTTGTGGACTATATGTAAACATTTTTATGTACAATATCTTATTCAGGACAGCGCTAGGTAAAAAATAACGCATTTTGTATGATCTCTTTTATTTAGTTAAAATTATTCACATTTTCACAGATTCTGCAAGTGGTTCACATACTTTTTCTTGCAACTATACTTTTTTGTGCCAGAAATAGAAATAAAATAATGAAAGAAAATGGTTAAGTGAACTTGTCCAAACTAGAGGGAAAGACTCATTTTGCAGTAAAATACATCATAATAATAATAAAAAAAACTTGCCTGAAGTAGAGCTTTTCTGAGAGAATTGTCCGGCTTTGTTTATATATTTAATATAAGAGGGTGGCACCAAATAAACAGAGCCACCACAAACTCCTCATGCTTTGTTGAACCCTCTGAACCTGTTCCTCTGGAGAGGGGTTCAGAAGCATTAAAGGGCCTCTGCAAACAAAAGGAGCACTGTAAAGCAGTTCATTTCCTGTTGTTGCTTCTTGATCCCCACCTTGAACATTTGCCAGACTGTGGATTTAGTGAGAGATGGAGGTAAGAAGATATGTAGGGTTAGTAGATGTTCCAGCGCAGTCCCAATTTCACAAGGTGTGTGCAGTGTCCAGACAATTCATTACAAAATGTAAATGTGTTCCTTAAGTATCCTCAATGATGTTCAAGATACCACCTCTGGTATGTTTTGTGGTTCTCAACAGGAGGTTGCAGTGAAGCTTGCCAAGCTGATGTTCTGATACTTTCACTCTAGTCTTTCATCATATTAGTTTGTATTGTATCTGGTTACCATAACAAAACACTTCACACACTTGCTGCTGCTCCCTGACGTCCACTCAGTGCAAATATTGTCTCAAGTGAGCAATCTAGCTAGCTAAGCTTGAGAATAGGCCAAACAAAAATGTGTTTTCAACAATGAGATGAAAGAATCTTTCTTCAAACAACATCGGAAACTGCATTTGAGGTTTTGCCGTCACTATAAATGTTAATGTTCTGGAAATTGCAGGTCCTATTCGGACAGCTAAGCACAAGACACACTGCACTTTTTTTAGGTAGCTCAGCAGAATGTTTTCATTTGTAAGTACTTTGTAGTTTTAGGTTTCAACGTTGTGAATATTTTGTGTAAAAAATGAATGACGTGATGGAATGTTTTTAAATTGACCATACATTCACATGCAAAGCTCAATATACAGACAAAATACAGTTAAATTTGATCATGTTTTAAGTTGAAGGAAAATGAAAGCAGGAGGGAGCTACCTAAAGGGTTGAAACACACAGTGTTGGGGAGTAACTAGTTACATGTAACGGCGTTACGCAATTTAATTACAAAATAAATGTAACTGTAATCCGTTACAGTTACTGAGAAAAAATGTGTAATTAAATTACAGTTATTTATGAAAATGTTAACAATTACAAATGGGGTTACATCTGAATAGTTTCTGTAAAAAGCTAGGATATGTTTAATAATATCAATTTGTTGCTTTGCCTGTTTTTGATGTGCATGATGCCTCCTGCCATTTAAAGGCTGTTTAATAAAGCAATGCTATTCTGATTGGTTCTTGTTTGAATTTGAAGCGCACCACGTATGCCAGTGACATCAATCCGCATTGCCGCTGAAAGTTTTAGGCTACAACCTGTCTGAGAGTTGATAAACATGCGTCCTAGTGCTGGAAATTTAAAAATCATTTCATCCAGAAATCTTATTTAACTTCAGAATGATCTCAAAAGGTGCTAAAAAGAGGTGCTAAAGTCTGATTTTTGTGGTGGCTGTGCTTTAAAATTATTATAATCTTAATTAAGGATTTTGAAAGTCTGACAGTAATCAGTGTTGAGTACTACTGTAAAGTTAACCCTGCCTGGTTTAAATGTATGAAAATGATTAACAGTTGAAAACATTTTTTAGAAATTTAGAAAAGTAATCAAAAAGTAATCAAATGGAATTAGTTACATTACTTTAATAAAGTAATTGAAATAGTTATGCTACTTATTACATTTTAAATAGGGTAACTTGTAATCTATAACCTATTACATTTCCAAAGTGTCCTTCCCTACACTGGAAACACACAACCTGCTGAATAAAACATCTTAAGCCAGCATAAACTTGTTTGCTGGTCTCCCAGCCTAGTCAGACTGGTCTGGTTGGTTGGTTGCTGGTTGGTTTTTGGACAGTTAGCCACCCAGCTAAACCAGGCTGAAAGACCACCTTTAACCAGCTAAGACTACCAAACCAATTTAGGTCCCCCCCAGTAGGATAGGTTTAAAGGAGTAATTCCTTATTACTTTATAAAGTAAAATATCTAGCTTCCGCCAGACCACCTTCCATATTCAACTTACGAAAAAAAGTGTAACTGGCGCGACGTATCACTAGAATGTAAGTGTTTTGAACTGCAAAAGGTGTTACACTTTCTACAGAAGTTGAATACAGAAGGCGGTCTGGCGGGAGCTAGATATTTTACTTTATAAAGTTTAAAATATTCATATTTTTTCTTACAAAACCCCATCGTTTCGCTTCAGAAGGCCTTTATTACCCCCTGGAGCCGTGTGGAATAAGTTTGTGATGGATGGATGCGCATTTTTGAGCTTCAAACTCAATGGACTGCCATTATAAAGCTTGGAAGCATCAGGATATTAATATAACCCTGATTGTGTTCATCAGAAAGAAGAAAGTCATATACACCTATGATGGCTTGAGGGTGATTAAATCATGGGGTAATTTTCATTTCAAAGTGAACTACTCCTTTAAACAGGCTTAAAGCAAGAAAGGAGGTATATTGTAGTCGTGTGTGTTCACGTCTGAACACGTTACAACATATTTTTCTTCCCCCAAACAGCAGCTCAAGCTCAGATTGGAGGTATGATAGAATATTTTGTAGGCTACTTGTACTTTTACAAGATGTACCTAGGCTACATAACAGATTTTTAATGGTAAAAAAAATCTTAGTTTAAGTGCAATACTGTCAATTTTAACATGGCATTTTCTTTCCAAATAACAAGCTTGTCCAAAAATACACATTAAGTTGATCTTTTGGCAAGTTTGAGCATCCTGGACAGGAGAAAACAAATGACATAAAAACATTTACTCAATATATCTGGCTTCTGAGCAATCACAGTCTGTTTTTAGAAACCAGAACAACAATACCATGACTCTAGCTCTCAAGAAAACGTGATTTAAGTACAAATTTACTCATTGACGACTCATCTTTGCCTGACTTAAGGTTAGTCATGTTTGCACAAGCTAAAAAAATGCTTATTCTAATCTGAGACCAATTCTGCCCTCTAGTGGATAATCAGAAGTCAACCTCTGTACAGTACAGTAGTTTGTTTTAAACGAACCAGTTATATTGGTCTACCTGCTTTCTTTAAAACAAACTATAGTAACCTTAGCAAATGTAGAAACTGAACAACTGCTATCAACTTCATTAGTTATTGAGATGCTATCCATCACAACAGTAAAAAATTTGGACTCATTTTCTAATAAAGTAAAGAGTAAAAATCTCTTATAATTGTTGTTAATATTATATATTCTTCATATGAAGGATTTCGCTTTCCTAAAGGGAATGAATACATAATGTTTTCCACTACTGAAGTGTGATTTTTATTGCATAATAATCAGTGTTGGGGAGTAACTAGTTACATGTAACGGTGTTATGTAATTTAATTACAAAATAAATGTAGGCCTAACTGTAATCTGTTACAGTTACTGAGAGAAAAAAAGTATAGTTAAATTAGTTACTTATGAAAATGTTAACGATTACAACTGGGGTTACATCTGAATATTTCCTGTAAAAAGTTAGGATATGTTGAATATCCTGTGACTGTGCTGGTGTCAAACAACAGCTGCTAATAATGAGACCTCAAGCACAGTTGCTACAGGCCATAAATACCTGGAGCAACTGCTGCTTGACAATAAAAAACAAGACATTTCATCACCTGGATGTCTGCCCTGACTCTTGGGCTTCTCTCTGTGCAAGTTTTCTCAGTAATACCACCTCTGTTTGCATGCAAACCTCTCCGACAATGTGCCTATAGATTTAGACCTGCAGTGCATCACGATAGAAGGTCTGCCAAATCTCTTTGACTCAAACACACAGTGGCTTTATTAACACAAACACATCAATCGTGTGCTGAAGCGGTTTGAATCCTGCATTGCAATGGCACAGTCTCCAACATTTGCAGTCCAATGTAAACAGCACCAGCAGTGTGCAGAATATCCTTGCTTTGACTGACATATGCAAGCATTGCTTTGATTGACAGGCTATATCCTTTTTCAGGGCTTGGATCTTCGTTTGGCAGAAAGATGCAGTAATACCAACCATCCTCCTGCCCACAGTCTGTACTTCATTCACACTGACGCACAGTCTGCCTTATTGTGGCTGAGTAATGACAGGTGCTGCTAATAGCGTCTGTACTCCTCCAGGTCTGTGCTGATGCATGCGTTCTGATGGAATGTTGGAATCGTGTCCTTCTGGGATTCACGTCGGGGGAGGATGAAATCACTTTAAAAGCAGCCGGCCCACCATCACTGACAGGCAAGAGTCCATTCTGGGCAATGAGCTCCGAGAACAGTGCTGTGTCACTAACAAGATCCAGATATGAGACAGATGGCTTTTAAAATTAAAGGAAGCAAAAAAACTGAGAGCAGATAAGAAAAGCAATTTAAATTTAGAGTAATGGGTCTGGATACTGCAGCTCCTGCACCTCCACAAAATTACAACTGTTTTCAACATTGATAATAATAATAAGAGATGTTTCTTGAGCAGAAAATCATCATATTAGAATGATTTCTGAAGGATCATGTGACACTGAAGAGTGGAGTAATGATGCTGAAAATTTTAAAATATTGCTGTTTTACTGTATGTTTGTGTAACAGTTAATCTGGTTTTGGTTCTGTGTATTTCAGCTCTGCGTCTGTTTTCAATCCGTTTCTTGTACTGTCCAGTTACCTTGTGCTGTGTTCGAAATCGCATTCACTATTCCCTACATTACTCCACTAATATAGTCCACTTGAAGGAGTGAATGAAAACGAGTGAGCGACACTGAGTGCGCCGGAAGGTCTGCCGCTTTTGCATAGTTTGTGCTGTTTAATAATCATTTGAAACTTAGCAAACTTGCAGCTCTAGGTGTAAGGAAAATATTTATCTTGAACTCTCTTGGGAACTAGCATGTAACGAAATTAAACAATTTAAAAAGGAATTTATACCTGATATATGATATTACGCTGTAGCCACATTGGATCAGCGGTTTGGAAAAGTTGTGGGCGCCATCTTCTTGCAAGACGCGGGAATTCATTCGACGTGATTCTTACAGTGCTTTATGGGTATTCTCTAGCTTTTGAGCATACATCAGTTGTACACTCATTATTGCGGTGCATTGTGGGATTGAATGAATGCACTCAATAACGTCCACTATGGCTTCGGACACTACTACAAATGGCTGTCCCCTAAAATAGCGCCCTATTTAAGGGTATAGGGGGCGATTTCGGACACAGCCTTGGTTTCTTATTGTTTGATTAGATTGATTCAGGTGTGTCTCGTTTTCTTGATTAGTTTGAAGCATTTTTATATAGTGCCTTACTGTGTACTACTGGCCACAACCATATCACCCTGTAGCCCAAAAAATACTGGGAAAACTAGGTTGCTGCTGGAAGAGGTGTTAGTGAGGCCAGCAGGGGGTGCTCACCCTGTGGTCTGTGTGGGTCCTAACGCCTCAGTATAGTGATTGGGACACTATACTGTCAAAAAGCACAATCCTTTGGATGAGATGTTAAACCAAGGTCCTGACTTTGTGGTCATTAAAAATCCCAGGATGTCCTTCGAAAAAAGAGTAGTGGTTTAACCCCGGCATCCTGATCTAATTTGCCCATTGGCCTCTGTCCATCATCATGGCCTCCTAATCTCCCCATATATATGGATTGGCTTCATCATGTCTCCTTCAATGTCTTCTCTCCTCCAATAAGCTGGTGGGCGTTCTGGTGCACTATGGCTGCCGTTGCATCATCCAGGTGGATGCTGCACATTGGTGGTGGTTGAGGAGATTCCCCCTTTCCATGTAAAGTGCTTTGAGTGCCGAGGAAAGTACTCTTGAGGGGGCAGTTGTGGCCTAATGGTCAGAAAGTCAGACTGGTAACCCGAAGGTTGCGGATTCAATTCTCAATACCAGCAGGAAATGACTGAGGTGCCCTTGTGCAAGGCATCTAACCACCAATCACTTCCCGGGCACCACAGCAAAAATGGCTGCTCATGCGCTCACCACACACCAGCTATAGGTGGCGAGGAGAGAGAGTGATAGAGCCAATTTAATGGTTGGGGATTGTTTGGAAGCCATGATTGATAAGGGCCAATGGAGGGAATTTGGCTAGGTCACCAGTGTTACACCCCTACTCTTTTACGAGAAGTGCCATAGGATTTTTAATGACCACAGAGAGTCAGGACCTCGGTTTAACGTTTCATCTGAAAGACGTCAGGACCCACATAAACCACAGGGTGAGCTGGCCTCACTAAAAACTCTACCAGGAGCAACCTAGTTTTCCCAGGAGGTCTCCCATCCAGGTACTGACCAGGCTCAACCCTTGCTTAGCTTCAGTAGGCAACCAGTCTTGGGCTACAGGGTGATGTGGTTGTCAGTTTGCTTAGGTATTTAAGCTGTGTGTTTCTTTCAGTTGATTGTCAGTTCTCGTTGTGTTTTAGCCAGTTGTTCTGGTTTTGTTTTTGTTTTTTTTTTGTTTTGTTTTTTGTGTGTGTCTATTGATTTGTTTGAATAAAGGACTGTTTACTGCTGCACCTAGTCCTCACCATTATTGTAACCAGTTGTGACAGTTTGATCATATAAATGCTGCCTTAGTAAGCACAAAACACATCATGAACACTAGAAAATGTTGAAGACCTCAAAGTTTTCAATGGCAGTGTAAAACCTGTTTCAACCCTTAGAATAATATTAGTCTTTATATGAGAAATAAAGTCACAATTATGAGATATAAATCTGCATTTAGCCGTTTCTTGCAGACTAAGACTTGAGTTAGGCAAGTCATTCCACCAGCTTGGAACAGTCAAGGTAAAAGTCCGTGAAAGTGATCTTGTGTTTATATTTCTCCAGGAACACTCTTAGAAATAAAGGTATATAGGAGTATATAGGCATCTATGGTTTAATGAAGAAACCTCCATGAAGATTAATAAAATGTTCTTCACACTAAGACAAAAATGGTTCTTGTAAGAACTGTTTGCTGAAAGGTTTCTTCTACTGCATCGTTGTCAAAACACACTTTTGGAACCTTGATATTTAAGACTGCAGAGAGGACACATTACTAAGCATATTTTGAATAAGTGTCATCACCTAGATCAGGGGTATCCAACCCTGCTCCTCGAGGGCTACCATCCAGCAGAGTTTAGCTCGAACCCAAATCAAGCACACCTAAACCAGCTAAGGGTGTTCATTGTATAACAGGTTAGTGTGTTGGAGCAGGGTTGGAAATGAAGTCTGCAGGAAGGTATCCTACCAGGAGCAGGGTTGGCTACCCCTGCTCTAGACTGTTGTGATTTAAATATAAAGTGTCCCTGGTCTCTCTTCCTGAATAGGAAAGACATCTTGGCAACAACACATTTATTATGTAAAAGCACTTTAGAAATAAAACTGAGTTGAATTGTATTCAATCCACCTCTTAGATGGATCAGTGTTGTGAACTACATCATAATAATGTTAACATATTCATGTTTTTTTTTGTTGATAGATTATATATCGGCCATATCAGACAGGGCCTTTCAGCTCAGATCTTAAACATATTCCCTGCACTGATGGGAAAGAAAATTACCATCCCTCATCTAACAAAATTTGCTCTTCTTTTAAAAGCTCATGAATATTTTAGAGATTTTGCTGACACAGGACGTTCATCTTCAGAGCGCGACTAGCCTACGTTTTTTCATTTTCCAAAGAAAAGTGAGTGCTTAGCAAAACAGAACCTCTCCTATCATTTGTGTCTTTAGACAAACAGTGCTGTGTATAATTAAGTTATTAGTAAAGTTTAACGGTTAGGGGTTTGTTCAAATCTAAGTATGAGCAATAGTAATAGTCATACTTATGATAGGCCTACTTAATACTACTCTGTATTTATCATTCCATATCATCACACTTTGAAAACATGGTATAGAATCATTCACATACTCCAATCAAATCATTTCAGATACTCCTATGAAAATTACACCGTTGTAGCCACAAGGAGGCAGCATAATCTGAAAATGTACTGAATCTTACTGTAGGCTGTTCATCTTTCACATATTGTTACTAGTTTAGTAATTATTAATTTTAAGTAATTTACACAACTCAGAGTGAATATGCAAAAACACATTGAAACACATTGAATATTTAAAGTTTGTGTTAGGATATCAAGAAAAAGGATTAGCTTAACCTAAGTTTATCAATTTCAAGTGTAAAAGGTTTTTCAGTTTAGTGAAATTAGCCATCAATAGAAAAATTTAGGACACAGTGGGCCTCTGGGATCAGCTTCCTAAAATAAAATAAGCAAATCAGGGTCAGCATATCCGTCTGAAATATTTTTCACAAGACACGCGAGTAACCTCTCATGACTTATTTATTATAGAATGAAACCTAAATAAATAATCATCCTCGCTCTAAAAACAAGACTGTACCTTATCAGCAAAGCCACTACATCAGGTTTATCCAAGGAAAACACTCCATTTCCATGTGTCTGATCTAGTTCCTCTCAATTATTTGATAAACCAGCTGTTGTGTTACAGCATGAGAAGAGCATCCTGCCTTTGAGCTCTGCAGTGACAGGATGAGAGAAATCAATGACAACAAAACAAATGATTAGGGACAAGAAAATAAGCAATTTGTGTGTTTGGAAACAGTCCAAGTCATGAATTTATCAGTCCAACACTGCATTCATTTCAGACCTTCTGAAGTATGCTGGTTTCATTTTGCTGCAAGGCACTGAATGGGAAATGAGTGTTATAGCCTATATGTCTGGCAGGAAGGAGTATGTAAGCCTACAGGCTCTCATCAAATTTGACAGATCACAATTTATGATTTTCAAACAAGCAAATATAGGCTACATTTGAAAAGAAAGGCTCGCAAATCTCAAAATAAGCAAAAGGATCTTTTAGAGGTTCGATGCAGAAAAGCAAGAAAGTTCAATATTGGACCCAAATCATTTAATTTCAACTACTAATCTATACTTGCTGTTCATTCATTTAGTACATCAACTCCCATTTAACATCAGGAACTGTTCTTGGCGCATTTGATAAAACCTGCACTGTAAAAACTGTCTCAGTGACAGTTAATAAAAATAGGGCACAGTGCAGGTTACTATATAAATATGAAGGAATTTTCCATATTGGTATTTTACAGGTGTTTTAGGCTACCTGTATTTTGAATGATACATTTCAACCAGATGATCCCAAAGTAGCTGCACGAATCTCAAGCTGTCTGGCGGACATCTCAGCATGGATGAAAGAACATCACCTGTAGCTCAACCTGGCAAAGACTGAGCTTCTCGTCTTCCCTGCCAATCCGACTCTACACCACGATTTCACCACCCAGCTAGGTTCATCATCAATTACCCCATCAAGGTCGGTCAAAAATCTTGGAGTAACCTTTGATGACCAGCTGTCCTTCAAAGACCACATTTCAAAGACAGCTCGGTCATGCAGGTATGCGCTGCACAACATCAGGAAGATCAGGCCTTTTCTAACAGAGCATGCAACACAGCTTCTCGTCCAGGCCCTGGTCATTTCTAGGCTCAACTACTGCAACGCTCTCCTGGCTGCACTTCCATCGTGTGCAAACAAATCTCTTCAAATGATTCAGAACGCTGCAGCTCGACTTGTCTTCAACAAGCCCGTCTTCACGGCCCACGTCACACCTCTCTTTATCTCTCTGCACTGGCTACCACTCGCTGCTCGCATCAAGTTGAAGACATTGACGCTTGCTTACAGATCAGGCTCAGCACCCGCATACTTCCACTCACTCTTATGAGTCTACATCCCTACCAGAAGCCCATGATCGGGAAATGAGCGATGGCTCGTAGTACCATCACAGAGAGGCACAAGATCACTCTCCAGAACGTTTTCGTTCACTGTTCCTTGCTGGTGGAACGATCTCCCCGCCTTCATCCAGAATACAGAATCCCTGACAACATTCAAAAGACATCTGAAAACTCATCTCTTCCCCGAGCACTTAACCTCATAAAAAAAATAAAAATAAAAATAAAATTAAAAAATCTATCCTTTCACTTTCCTTTAATCCCCCCATTCTATCTTATGATACTCTAAGCAATGTCTGAAACTTTGTATTTTGAGCACTTGTGTTTGTTTGCCTCTTTGAGATGAATCACTTGCTGTATTCCTCAAGTATAAGTCGCTTTGGATAAAAGCATCTGCTAAATGAATAAATGTAAATGTAAATGTAAATTATGCATCGCATTGTGTTGTGTTTTAAGATTAACGGGAATTTTCGTAAAATTACTGGATAATGTCCTGGCAGAAAATTACCAGTAGGCTACATTTCCCATTTTTATTTTTTGCAGTGTACGGAAGCTATAAACTGCGCTTTCAATGATCCATATTAAGATAAATGTTTTATTCATTCAAAATAACCGACTCGATAAGAATCATTATTTCAGTAATCAGAGAGAGTACACAGGCGGCGCTGATGAGAACCGAATCCTTCAGTTGGGAGTCGGGTTAATTTTATGTTTTGATTCGCTGAAAAGAACCGGTTCACATGAGTAGTACGTTCGGGAATCGGACTACACTGGTCAAGCTGTATGCTTTTAATTTACTTGAAGGATCCGACTCAGAAGGGTCATATTCGCTAAAAAGAACTGGCTCATAAGAGTTTGTTCATTGGGTCGCATGTTTTCTGCTTTTGTTTCACTATAAAAACCCGGCTCATAAGAATTATTAGTTTAGGAATCGCACTTCACCTACTCACTCACCCACCTACTCATAAGAATCCTTCATTCGGGATTTGGACTGCACATAGGTCGAGCTTGTCTCGTAGTTTATATTCAGTGAATAGTAGTGCAGGAAACCTTATGCGGCAGAGAAACAAGCGTGCAGACATCTTTAAGATTTTGCCTTTGAATTTCCGTTTTTGCAGTAGCTCTGTATATTTCTATGGCATCCTGTTGAAGAATATTTAGCTGGTGAAGTGAATTTACTCATTGTACAGTTAACGAAAGTTATCATGAGCACTGTAATGTTTGAAGCGGATGTCATAACAAATGCCAGTAGACTGGGAAGATTTTAAAAAGAGCGGTTCATTCATAAATCCGTAAGAGCTTATCTTCATGCTGTGGAAAGAGCACAACGAGCGCAGTGCTGAAAAGGGGCGGGGCTACATAAGGGTATGCACGTGATGTCACCGTCGGCCGGAGAGACTGTGGTTACGCCCATTGAGTGGCAAAAAGACTGAGAGGCAGCATTGGTTTTCAGTGTGAATGCCGCGGAAAACACACAAACTGTATAAATACATTTGACAAGAAATCTGAGGTATATTTTTACAGACTTCCGAAAGCTACAGAAAAGAGAAGCAAATGGATCACTGCAATTCACAGAAACAACTGCACTCCAGGCAGCGAAACGTGGATTTGCAATTATCATTTTATCTCAATATGTTGAATTTTGGGGTAAAATCATAGCCTATACATTGTGTTGTTATATATTGTATTGACAACTCATCGCTTAAATATTTATCATCATATATTCTGCCTAATTTAATGTTTTTAAATACACACTGACAAAAACTATACAAGTTTTAGGGCTGGACGATATGACAATATACATAACATTGATATAAGTGATCACCTGGATTTAGACCTAACTATATTCAGTGGTGGGGGTAACGCATTACAAGTAACTTGAGTTACGTATAATCAGATTTCAAGTAACTAGTAAGGTAACGCATTACTTTTAAAATTTACAACAAAATATCTGAGTTACTTTTTCAAATAAGTAACGCAAGTTACTTTGTTTTCCCATTCATTGACTGACAGCTGTCTTGTCCCAATGTGGAGAAAAATCATAAGTGCAGAGGCGTTGTGTGTGAACATGAGGGTTATTGTAGTTCTAGACTAAATTTACAAAAATTACTAAACTAAATCAGAATACTATGCAAACCTCCAATAATTAAATGTTAAATAAAACAAATATATTTATGCATTTAATCTCACTTTATTGACCAGTGTACTTAGTGTACCAGTGCACAGTGCTGACATTCAATGATTCAGTTAAACCATAAGCAAAAATGACTTTTTTTAGTTTTTTTTAGATTTTTAGTTTTTATTGGTGAAGTAAGTGTTCAACTTTCTTCTCCTGTGTCCTATTCTTCCGTTATTCAGAATGACAGCTAAAGGGTTTGTTTGAGCTGCGCCATCTACTGTACACGTGTGAATTTGCATTTCCTTTAGCCTGAGGCTTCAATTTTGGTGTGAAAGGGTCTTTACATTTGCCCAAAAATAGAACTTTTTTATTATATAAAAAACAAGCCCAGCCCAGGTGAGAAAAAGTAACGCAAAAGTAACATAGCGCATTACTTGTCTTAAAAAGTAACTAAGTAACACAATTTGTTACTTTTTAAGGAAGTAACGCAATATTGTAATGCATTATTTTTCAAAGTAACTTTCCCCAACACTGCCTATATTGTATTTATATAAAGCGTTCACAGGCAAATTTGCTTTATGTATTTTGGCGTCGAAATCAGGCTCATATAAATGTCAGGAAACACGATTCCTGTCTGCATGTCAATATTCATGGATCACTGGATCTTTGGTAAGTTGTAAGGAACACTTATATTGAGTCCAACCTTTAATTTAAACTGAAAATCGTTTGTTTTACGTGTTCACAGTTTCCCCTATTAACTCCAGTCATGCAGCAGCTCTTCTGCCACTCAGTCCGGCTGAGGGGGCGTGTTCCGGCGGGAAAGTGACTTCAATGCATACCCTCTATAGCTCGTTTCACGAACATTCGAGAACCGAATCATGAAAATATTTTTGAATATTTATATATATATATTTAAGTTTTAATAATTTAATAAAAAAAAGATCTAAATAAAACATATAGTAAATAAATAAAAAAAACAATAAAAGTACGTAAAATGATTAAAATAAAATATATTAAAATAATATGCCTTTTCAACTTTAGGAAGGGGGTCCCTCACACAAGGATGATCATATTTGACGGTCCGTGTCATCTGATATACAGCATGTGTACACGCGCACCCCTCAGCAGCATCTAGTGGCTGATGCGAGCATCGCTCTCGGATGAGAGAGAGACAGAAGGGGAGAGATAGAGCAGCTAGAGCGCTTCACTATGGACCAGCGCGGCCGCTGCGCTCTCTGACCCATCGTCTACATTCACATTTTGCTTGAACAACTCTCCAAACACACAGGTAGGCGAGCACAACACTGTCCGGGTGCAGATCTTTAGCATTACGATCACACATATTCATGATGGCACAATGAGGAATAGCGCAGATCATCTTGGCTATCGTGGATACGGGTGCGTGGCAGAAATGAGTCTCCCCATGGACATGATGATGGCAGGGGTGTGTGCTGAACAACAAAGCCGACAAAACACTCAGTTAGGATGCGTAAAACGTGCGGACAGGTCATTCATATGGATAGGAAGATGCTTGTGCAGTCGTATAGGGAACTGAAGCGTATGCAGACGCATGTTACGATACAATTATGCAAAGGCGATGCTGTGTGCAGAAATGTTCAGGAGGTGTTCAGAAATGTTCAGTCTTTATGCAAAATATAATAGTGAAACGGTATTCAGATTCATAGTATCGAGAAACCTGTAACAAAGAGCAGAGCGTTTGGTGCGCACCTGAAAGGGTTAATGCTTGAAAGATGCTGAAGTAGGTTATTTGAGCTAGTCATCCTAAGCATGCATGAAGTTATTAACGCACCCCTATCACTGGTTACTAAATAGAATATATACACATCTATATAAAAATTACATAAATATATATATATATATATATATATATATATATATATATTTTTTTTTTTTTTTTTTTTTCAGAAGATTTCTTCTTGCATCTCACAGACCCCTATTTGCAATTTGCCATTGACCCATATCGACAAAGGCATATATTAGTGTCAGATTTTGTCCAATTATAATCATTAAAAAGTTTCCTTTCTAAGTCTCTGGAAGTCTTCTAGTCATTTGGATCAAGGGAAGAGTTTAGGATGCTGGTGACCTATTTAGTTGTAAGCGGGGCTAGTTGTCACAATTATTTTCTCAGGGTGGTTTTATTTTTGAAATTCAGTTTTTGAATTGGCACATGTAGAAAGATACATTACATTTATCACATGCTGACTAACAATGATGCATGTTGTAACAGTATGGGGTAAGTTGTCACCATTAAATAGCACATTACAGATTGGCCTAATAGAAAAGCCTTGTTAGTTCAAACATTTGGTTAAAATCTCCCTTCTACTAGGTGTGTCAAAACCATTGCTAGAGAAAAGAAGCATTAGTGCAGCTGTACTCAGTTTAGAGATATGAGATATAGACTTTTCGAACTTCATGGTGATCAAACTTGATTCTAAGATGATGAATGATGAGGAAAAAAATGTATGACAACATTCCAGAGTTGGTTTGTAGCAGGGCGAGAACTGGATTGAAAATGCATTTTCATTATTTTTACATCCTTTACTTAATGCCACAACCATGATATTTTACAATTCAAATGTGAGTGACGAAGTTGCACCTGGGCTTATCTTTTGCATGTTTTGGACTATACTTCCTTCAAACAGCACTATGAAGGTTAGCAGTGTAGCTAAAGTGCTGAAGTATGTTGGCGACTTCAAGTATTGCGTTTTCTCCAGTCTTCGTGTAGATCTTTGCAGATGTGCCCTCGACATTGTTTCCCTTGCCCACGTACATATCCAAATTTAGATCCATACATCGACGGATAGGACCTTGTGGATCATGTTAAGTAGGCTGAAAATTATAGATACTCCCAGAAGAGGTGGAGCCCGTCAGAGCCTTTGTAACTGTCTAGATCTGTGCTACTATGGCATTATAGATTCATAAGCTGCAGTATGTATACCAGTGGTTCTCAAGTGGTGGGTTGCGACACAAAAATGGGTCACCAATCTGTTCTGATAGGGTCGCTGAGAGCAGAGAAAAAACAAGGCTAAATGCTTGATATAGGATTATCAACTTTTGAATGGGAAAACCCTTTATTCTTTGTTGTTGAAGGCAATATTTGGCACATCACACTTTTTCTGTTCATGCATTTACAAAATTGTCCATTACTATTCTGCCTATGTCATGGTAATGTAGTAGTTGCATATTGTTGAAAGGATGCAGTTCATGATAATATGACTGCTGTAGCATAGACATGCTTGCCTTTTGAACCTTATGTTTGATAGATTTGACAACCACTAACTGATAAATGTAAATCAGTCAGTAGCACTGTAATCTTGCAGAAGAAACTGAAAAATGCTTTGTTTTTGGATTGGATGGGTTGGATGGTGTTAAGTCTTGAGTCATCGATGCATCATAGAGCCAGCTGTCTACTTCCAGCACAGCTGCAGCACGTACATTTATACTGTCAGGATTGCTTTGAAACATCTTCAGCATCTTCTTGCTGGAGTCCTTTAAATGATCAAAGCTTCAGATGCAATTAGGTCTCATCTGTTACCCGGATAAATGCCCAGGAATAGCTGCAGATGTGCTCGTTTTCAAACAAGCACAAACTAATGCAGTAATGAGGAACCATGTAAAGAAGTAAAGGTTTAAAAAAGCTTAAATAAGACGCAGGGAAGTTATTATGATCTCTGTTACTATCAGTTGGGCTGACGTAACTGTGTGACATTAGAAGTGCGTCAACCCTGTATTGATTAGAGATATATTTGTGAGGCCAACATTTAGCAGGACACATTTACGTTATTCCCATGTGAAAGTAACAAAGAAATATAGAGTTTGATGAATATCAGAGCAGGATATTCCACAAAAGTTGTTTTGCACCGATGTCAGATGCATTTTTTGCAGAATAATCTGATTAGTGTTGCTGGTGGTACTAAAACTATTAAAATTGTTTTCGTTAATTGAAATAAAGCGAGTAGTAAAAAAAAATAAATATAGAACATTTAAATGAGAAATATTGCATTGGTTTCTATCTGAAATAAGTTTGAAATAAGATTGAGTACTAAAGTTACTAAAACTGAATTTAAAATCAATTAAAGCTATATAAATATTCTTAAAAAGTAATAAAATATATAGCTGCAAGCAGCAATTAAGGGGCCAAGCAGCACCACAGAGGCAGAATAAGGAGCTAAAAATCGACTGCAAAAATGAGGAAAGACATTTTGAGAAGATTTTAAGCAAAATGGCAAATACAATCACTTGTAATGTGATATAGTTGCTTATTACTTTTGACCAATAGGTGGTGCTGACACCAAATTGATCTGGTGTGGTCAGTGTTGGGTGACAATTACATGCATAAAGTTTCAATATGTCAAATCTTTCCAGAGATACAGCCTCAGATGCAGTTTGGCATCGAATTTGTTAATACGTTAGACTAAACGCTTCGTCTATCAACATGAAATTTATAACATTTTGCTGGCATGGTATGAAGATGATCTGACTCAAATTTGGTGAAAATCAGACAAACGGTCTAGGAGGAGATAGAAAAAGTAGGTTTTTAAAAAAATCAAAATGGAAGACAGGAAGTTCGGCCGAATATGGTATCTATGTTCTCGGCATGACCCAAGTAATATATTAAGACCAGTTTCACTACAATAGGCAAAACTAATCAAAAGCTATTAGCCTCGAAACTTTTTGGGTACCTTCAGGGCATAATGCCGATGACACATACCAAGTTTCGTAATTTTTTACGACAAAATAAAAAATGGATGGTCTACACCCAAAATGGCCGATATGGGAAATTTGGGTACCGTTCGACTCGGCATGCTGCATCGAATTGAACCCTCATGATTTTTGGTCAAACTTTTCTGAAGGTATAAGCAAAAATAGCATTAAATAAAATTTAAATAAAATGTTTCATATCTCTTGACCACTAGGTGGCACTGTGCCTAAACTGTGCATGTACCCTCAGGTCATGGTTGTCATAACGCACAAGTTTGGTTTCTAGCCCTTATGGTTCAGAAGTTATTACCATAAACATGAGTGCAAATTTGGACAGTTGGTGGCGCTAGAGGGATTGAGTTAGAGACTCCAAAATTGCTGTGGTTAATGTTCAGACTGTCCTCTATTTGTGTGCCAAATTTCACAGCTTTTTACCATATGATTCTATGGGCTGCCATAGACTCAAGAGCAGAAGAATAATAAGAAGAACACTAACAGATACAATATCTGAGTCTCATTTCGAAGGCTGCATTCTCCAGAGTTTGCCTTTGTTGGCCGCATACGTCATAAAGGATGTCTTATTTCAGAACAGTAATTCATAGTAAATTTCCTGGTGATTTCTTAATGACTTTTGAATGTAGTGGTCAGTTTACCGAAATAAAGTAACCTTAATGACATATGCAGCCGACAAATGCGACCTTCCAAAATTAAAATGAAGACTGAAAATATAAAAACAAAAGCTAATTCAAAATATTAATAAATACCTTAGTAGACAGCATATAAATAATACTAATAACGCCAAATCTGATCTTCTGGTCTGTGTCCAGAAGTACATACAGATACATTTACAGTAAACTGTGTCTGTTTTAGCTGAATCACATGCTTTTCTACAGCAGTTTCTCGGCAGACATTCTTTCAGTTTCAGTTGTTCTTCGGCCTCATGTTTCTCATCCTTCAGCTGTCAGTGGTGTGTTTATCATCTTGAAAGATGGTGATGTAAACACTGTTTCCTCAGCTTGTTATTTGCTTGTTCATCCTGCTGCTTAATAAGTTAATTGTTATATTGAGACAACAAACTGAAGTATGTCTGCTGGAGAGCTAGTTTCTTTCTAAATCAGCATGCAATAGCATGCAAACAATTTTTCAATTAACAGTGTCAAAGCAATTTCTTGACATTTAATTACCCCCTTAATTATGTCAAACAAAAAACAACAACTAGAATAACTGTAGTAGAATAATTTGTATAGTTATTCAGCAGAGGCCAAGACTGCTTGTGTGCAATTTGGATAGATCACCCAAAAATTAAAATTCCATTATTTACTCACTTAAAGGTGCTGTATGTAAGTTTTTGACTGTACTAAAACATAAAAATACCATAATATGTTTGCAGATATTTAGGAAATATGCTGAGTTCACATAATCGTTTTTCTGAAAAACAATGCTACAGCCAGTTATTTTACTTTGAAATGTGCGTTCTGTGTCAGAATGTTTTTGTTTTGGTCTGTGCAATACCACATGTTGCCAGTTTACCCAATAGTATTTCGACACCACAGGTTGCCAGTTGGTGGAAAACACAGCGTATTGCAGCCATGGAAGCCAGCAAACAAACTGCGTCAGAGATCGCAGATTCTACCTAACCTAAAAAGCCTCGGAATCCATCTAAAATCTCTATGAACTGAAGCACATTTAAAACACAGATAAATCAACTCATCAACTTACAGTGTGTGAGTCTCTCGCCTTCCATTGTCAATTGTGCTCGTTCCTGTTGCGTGTGCTTAAACTGGCAACCTGCATGAGCATGAGTCTGAGGAGGAGGGGGCGTTGCAAACAATATTTTGAATTTGGACTGCAGTACCCATTTCAACCACTAGCTGTCATTCTTACATACAGCACCATTAATGTTGTTCTAATGTGTGTATTCAAATATACATGATAATTATAAACAGTACACACATATATTATGTAAACACAAACTTTTATTTTGGATGCGATTAATCGCATTTAATAGTTTGACAGCCCTAATATATATATACAGTGGGGAGAACAAGTATTTGATACACTGCCGATTTTGCAGGTTTTCCTACTTACAAAGCATGTAGGAGTCTGTAATTTTTATCATAGGTACACTTCAACTGTGAGAGACGGAATCTAAAACAAAAATCCAGAAAATCACATTGTATGATTTTTAAATAATAAATTTGCATTTTATTGCATGACATAAGTATTTGATCACCTACCAACCAGTAAGAATTCCAGCTCTCACAGACCTGTTAGTTTTTCTTTAAGAAGCCCTCCTGTTCTCCACTCATTACCTGTATTAACTGCACCTGTTTGAACTCGTTACCTGTATAAAAGACACCTGTCCACACACTCAATCAAACAGACTCCAACCTCTCCACAATGGCCAAGACCAGAGAGCTGTGTAAGGACATCAGGGATAAAATTGTAGACCTGCACAAGGCTGGGATGGGCTACAGGACAATAGGCAAGCAGCTTGGTGAGAAGGAAACAACTGTTGGCGCAATTATTAGAAAATGGAAGAAGTTCAAGATGACGGTCAATCTCCCTTGGTCTGGGGCACCATGCAAGATCTCACCTCGTGGGGCATCAATGATCATGAGGAAGGTGAGGGGTCAGCCCAGAACTACACGGCAGGACCTGGTCAATGACCTGAAGAGAGCTGGGACCACAGTCTCAAAGAAAACCATTAGTAACACACTACGCCGTCATGGATTAAAATCCTGCAGCGCACGCAAGGTCCCCCTGCTCAAGCCAGCGCATGTCCAGGCCTGCCTGAAGTTTGCCAGTGACCATCTGGATGATCCAGAGGAGGAATGGGAGAAGGTCATGTGGTCTGATGGGAAAGGACGACTGCACCGTATTGAGGGGAGGATGGATGGGGCCATGTATCGCGAGATCTTGGCCAACAACCTCCTTCCCTCAGTAAGAGCATTGAAGATGGGTCGTGGCTGGGTCTTCCAGCATGACAACGACCTGAAACACACAGCCAGGGCAACTAAGGAGTGGCTCCGTAAGAAGCATCTCAAGGTCCTGGAGTGGCCTAGCCAGTCTCCAGACCTGAACCCAATAGAAAATCTTTGAAAGTCCGTATTGCCCAGCGACAGCCCCGAAACCTGAAGGATCTGGAGAAGGTCTGTATGGAGGAGTGGGCCAAAATCCCTGCTGCAGTGTGTGCAAACCTGGTCAAGAACTACAGGAAACGTATGATCTCTGTAATTGCAAACAAAGGTTTCTGTACCAAATATTAAGTTCTGCTTTTCTGATGTATCAAATACTTATGTCATGCAATAAAATGCAAATTAATTACTTAAAAATCATACAATGTGATTTTCTGGATTTTTGTTTTAGATTCCGTCTCTCACAGTTGAAGAGTACCTATGATAAAAATTACAGACCTCTACATGCTTTGTAAGTGGGCAAACCTGCAAAACCGGCAGTGTATCAAATACTTGTTCTCCCCACTGTATATATATATATATATATATATATATTATGTATTATGTATTATGTTCCCCAATATAAAGAAAGTCATGCAGGTTTGGAACAACATAAGGGTAAATGAGGACAGTATTTTCATTTTTTTGGTGTACTGTCTCTTTAAATCATGTAATGCCTAGTCAAAAGCACTGAAAGAATCATCATGGAACCAGAATCATCAAGTGGAATCAGATTCAAATCAAGAATTGTTAAATTCCTCACGATTCCCATCCCGTCACAGCCGATCACGTAGTTAAGAACTCTCTGTCTTGGCTCAGTGGAAGATGTGTTATTAATCTGATGGCTGACAGGTGGAGATGGACTGCAGTAATCTGTGATGTGAGGTGCTGTGCTGCGATCACACCTGTTAGCACAATAGCAGAGGCTCAGACAGGCTGAGAACAAGACACTTCAATAAAATGGCCTCTTTAACTGATTGAGTCTCTCACGGGGGATGATTTGGGTTCAGCATCAGCTATGTGTTGCTTCACACATATTGAGATCTGTCACCGTGATGTAATTTCATTTTGTGAGAAGTTTATTTAATTCCCGAGGTTGACTTACGGTCTGCACGCATAGGCTTAAGCATGTGAATTGACTCTCATCTTACAGGCCCGGTTAATTACAGAAATAACTGTGGAGTTGGTGTGCTGAACCTTTGTTTGGAATGAGGTAAACAGCTCTTTATATTTTTGCATTATGATTGGTGGCATTAAATTAAATTCCTCATTTCAAATAATGGGTGATTCAGTTACATCTGTGGTCTGAAGACCATTACATTTGAAAAGGTCTGCCACAGAATCATGGCAGTTAATTTGTGACAAAAAGTAATAATATTCTCTGGCTGTAAGCTATCAAATAGAGTGTAGTGTCACATAGACAGATATTTGACCATTAGAAGAAGTCGATCCACTTTGCAGTTTATCCTTGTCAACAACAACAACCCACTTATAAAGGAAGGGAAATCTGTAGAGTAAACGAACACAGTTCATTTATTTATTGTGTTATTTAGGGGTGAGGAGGTTATCAGAAATAGTTAAAGTACCACAATGACATAATTACAATTAGTTGTGATTAATGATAATATATATAGTTTGTGTGTGTGTGTATATATAAAATATTAACTATAATATTTATGTATTTTTAGTCCACTTTCCATTCACACATTTTTATTTTAGAATTACAAAGTCTACTAGTTCTGAGATTGATGCATCGGTGACATTTTTTTAGTGTTAGGAATTGTGATTCATCTCAGTCTATTCACCAAAAAAATTAAGTCATTCAGTGACCATCTCTAAAGATTGCATATTTACATTATGGGACATTAAACGTACAGGTAAACTCATCTACTCACTAGTTTGCTTTCATAATCTCATTGTGGTTATATTCACGCTCTTGCAAACTATTCAAACTTTTCAACTTGTAGATTTTAAATCAAGACTTGGAAGCTTAGTGATGGTGACGTTGAATCGTGTGATGCTAACTTTATTTTTATTTTTTGGAGGGAACCAGGGTAATGCTAGTCTCGCGTAGCCAGACCTTCAGACTGACGGCAGAAGGTCTAGACTCTATCACAGCTTTCATTGGTCAAGAGCCGCCCAAGAGGACATTTGACTGATATGTAACGCAACCAATCACAGTTTGTTTTGTTCCGCGTCATGTTTTGGGGTGTGAAAATGTAAAGTCGATGTCCCTGCAATAACAGACCGGCGTGCATCTATAAATTATTCATTCAAGAACGTTGTGCAAGTTTACTGCAACAGTGGAGCCGTGAACTTCACATAATTTTGAAAATCCAGCCTTTAGTTGATCCTGGTAAGCGCTCGTTGTCACAGTTGTAAACACGACGGTGTTCTTCTTCCACGAGTGAGTTTGGCGCCGTGGCATTTGTTTCTAGGCGGACACACTCGTCTCGCGGACATCCTGTAGAATTCAACCAATCAGATGACGACTTCGAAACTCCTGAAGTGTTTCCAGACAAGTGTGCCATATGCATCAGACGTTCAGTCAATGGTCAGTGGGCGTGGCGTCTGAGGCTGACACTAGGGTGATGTTAACTTTTGGGTTGACCTACAAAAATAAACCATCACTGCAGAGCTTTATTATGCAATATTAAAATATGCATGTCTAATGTGTTAAAGCATCATAAGGGTTTTCTTAATGAATGACAACAAAGCCATAATGTATGAACTGCTGACTTTAACGATTCGTTCAAAACCAATGATTCATTCACGAATGAGACACTATTAGTCTACTAGTGTTGAGACTAACGCATCAATGACTTCTTTTACAATACTTTGATGCTCATTCTTGTAAGCTTTCAGAAAACCTTTCTAAAAAAAGTTTAAGTAAAAAGTTTAAGATTTATAGACCTTATGGACAGACAGAATGATTCCCCCATGCATCTTAAAAGCAGACTTTTAAGCAAGGAAGGAATGAGCAAGAAGACATATTAGTGGATAGTATACTGGTTTGTAACTTCCAAAGTAGTCAAGGTAGGGCTCCGCAGAGTCTATGAGCTGTGTGCATTGGGGATTTCTTTATTTAGAGCATGTTGGGGCTGGGGGATCAGGCATGCCTGTGATTAGCCTTTGGATGAGCTCTATTTAGACAGCCAAAGCTCTCTGTGGAACGACGCTGTAGTAAAATCCAGGACCCGGAGACAGCTGGAAGACAAGCTAACAAGCAGATTCGCCTTTGCATACAGTGCGTCTGAACTCGCCACACTTGCCACATTGAGCTGAATGTTCGAAGCTGCAACTAAGCCTCAGCTCAGGATGTAAGCTAACTGTTCACGTCCAAAGTTAGACTGGTGCTTAAAGGACACCTAAAGGTAGAGGCATTCGTGTTTATGAAGCTAGAAGCAGTTTGTTTCTATAGAGTCCAAGGCCCCAGGGGCCATTAGCTAAATCTGCTTGTGCTTTGCGTGCCTAATTGTATGCGATAAGAGGCTATTAGTGTTAATAATTTACCTAGAGCTCCCTCAGAAACAAACATCTGGCCCTGATGTACACTCATGCAGACCTTAATGTGACCCACACGTTTTCTGGTGTAAAAGCAGCATGTGGCCATTTGTAAATCCATTAATGAGTGCGTGCATCAATGGTGATGGCCCCTTAAAGACGAGGCTCCAGATTTTAACACTTGTGCACACTGATTTAAATCAGGCTGGATGGATGCCACAAGACATGCTGTTGTAACATGCATGTTCAGTTTTAGTTTCTTTTCCTAGTTCCTAGTTAGTTTCCCTGTTTTTTCAATGAATTCGTTTCCATAGTTCCTAACTCCACGCACCTGTTCTGTTTCACTTTTGATTGCCGGCGTGCATCTACAAATTATTCATTCATGAATGTTGTTCAAGTTTACTGCAACAATGGAGCCGCGAACTTCACATAACTTTGAAAATCCAGCCTTTAGTTGATCGTGGAAGTGCTCATTGTCACAGTTGTAAACACGACGGCATTTGTTTCTAGGCAGAGCATTAAAGAACACGACACACACGTCTCCCGGACATCCTGTAGAATTCAACCAATCAGATGACGACTTCAAAACTCCTCAAGTGTTTCCAGTTAAGTGTGCCATATGCATCAGACGTTAAGCCAACGTGATGTCTGAGGCTGAGACTACCCTAGTCCATTTGTCCGTTATCGTCTATGTTGAATGTGGTTGAGTTTTAGTTTATCTCCTGCAATCCCCTGAGTTTTCTGTGTGGATTATAATAAAGACTGCTTTTGTTTCTACCTTATAAAATTCTTATAAAATTCATACACTTCACAGCTGAGTGTACATAGTGCACAGTACACAGTGTATAAGTGCATAGTGTGTAGTGCGTCATTTGTGACACAACTACACTGAACTTACTGAAACAGTGAGTTTTTGTAAACACTGATTGAATGACATGAATATTAAAATACTTAATATATTAGTATTTAAAGTATTTTAAGTGATTTTCACTGTTTTTTATTTTTATTTGATTATATTTTATTTTACCCAGCCTGAATGTTACAATACAATATTGATTGTTATTATCATTATTATTAATAGTAATAAAAATATTACAAATATCATTATGCTATACAGTCATAGCTGCAAGGAACATCAAGTGACCATTTCTTTTGCTGATCTCTGTTTACAAAGGCGACTCTGTGTGCAGTACAGCTCATAAATCATTTGTAGCGCTTTGATGGCTCAGTGAAGGGAAGAGGAAATGCATGATGAGTGCTGGTTTGGACACACAGGAAGCACACAGGGACACTTATCAAAATGATGCATGTGTCTGTTAGTTTCGTCTTCACATGAGGTTGAGCATTGACTTGACTTGAGTTTGCTGGAGAGAAGTGACCCTCACGTCAGGAAGATGCCCAGGGTTTTTATGCATCAGACATTCTAGAAGTGTTTACATGCAATGAGGAGAACTGCTTTCCCAGGTGAGCGACGTGTGGGACTATTAATTTTTCCCATGATGCCCTGAGTGTGCTCTCATACATTAATAGCAGTTTTCCACATGGGTTATTTGCAGAAGGCAAGTGAATCATTTGATGAAATAGTCAGCTGCTGCTCTATAGATATGTCAGATATGACATTTCCTGCTGTGTGTATGCTGATGGCAGAGAGAGAGAGAGAAGGGTGAAGACTCCAAAACATTGTTATGCTCCTGAAAAGTTGCAAGCAAACACTGCCCGGCCAAATTTTTTTTTATTCTGAACAGGAGATTTTGTGTAATTTCCAGTCAAGCTGCAATTTTGTCAAATTATGCAAGAACAGTAAAGATAATATTATTTAATTGTCTGTATATACACTGCCCGGCCAAAAAAAAAGTTGCTGTTTGGATTTAAAAAGGCAAATGCTTAAGAGTCTATGATTGAATCATTATTGCAGTGATTATTATGTTTCTAGCATGTTATTGTCACCATTATG
This sequence comes from Coreius guichenoti, assembly GCA_039654105.1. Classification (NCBI taxonomy): domain Eukaryota; kingdom Metazoa; phylum Chordata; class Actinopteri; order Cypriniformes; family Gobionidae; genus Coreius; species Coreius guichenoti. The sequence continues at coordinate 7,253,232 of CM077172.1, read as the reverse complement.
TTCTGTTAGTTTCATTATCATGGACTTTTAGTTTGTTTTCATGTTCATCATGTGTTCCTTTGTTTAGTTTTCCCGCTCCTCATTATTAGTTCATATGTGTCAGCTGTGTTCTATTCATCATCCTCATTTGTGTTTGCTATTTAAGTTATACAAGAGTCCAGCACTCTGTAAAGTCTCCTCCAGTACATCCCAAAGACTTTCAATGAATTGATTCTTCATGCTCCCTCTCAACCATTCTTTCACAATTTGAGCCTGATGAATCTTATCATGGCCATAATCCAGGATGACACTATTGTGTCTTCCTACATGCTTGTTTAAAAAATGAAAAGCTACACACTCCATCAATTAGGGTTAGAAGAACTATTGCCAAACATATAACATGCTAGAAACATAATAATCACTACAATAATGATCCAATCATAGACTCTTAAGCATTTGGCTATTTAAATCCAAACAGAGACTTTTTTTTTTGGCCGGGCAGTGTATAAGGCATCCTTTAAACCAGAAGTACAGTAAGAGTTTAAAAGTGGTTTTAAACATTTATTTTAACAATTTCAATCACTCAAAGATATTTTGACGAATTCATGCCCAAAGGAATGAAATAAATCACAAATAAAAGCTCTTTAGTATCTCAGTTTTCTTTCCCTAGACAGCAGTGAGATTAAGTGGAGAGCAAATGGAGATTTTTGCTGAAGTCTCCTGTTTCTCAGATTTTTCACTTGAGAAAAAGACCCCAGAAGGGAACCGGAAGCTACTAGAGGGTCTGTGCAAACTTCCAACGGTGCTGCAAAATGACTTAGAATTCTTTAAAATAAGCTATTTAAAATAATAATAAAAATAATGTTAAAACCGCTCAAGATCTAGGCCTACAACATCATTTTTCTGCAGTGCTGAGCTCTCACTCGGACACTTTCACTGCAGCGCAGAAGTCTGTGTGGATTGATTTTTCCATCCCACTACTGCGAGTTTCATTCCACACCCGCCCACTACTGCTGAATTCTACTTCGAGTAGGTACACTTGATCCATGTTTACAGTGAATCTGTTCTCACACAGTCCTTTCTAATTTAGGGTCCGTAACTGGGGTCCTACATTTTATTTATTCATCACTATAAGTATACACACAGCTGTTTATGCTTTTGAATATAACATTTATTGTAGATAAGTTTTTACATTTTCTCAAACAAACTGTTGTTTTTAATTTAGAATCCTCTTGAATCTTGTCATTAATTTGTGACATTGTGATTAATTACTTTGGGGTTGGAGAAAGGAGACAGTCTGGTAATGGAGTCCAAAAGCTTGAGAAGCACTAGAGTTTCAGAAGTGATCTCAACAAACAGTGCTCAGATTTGCCAAGATATCAAAGTCTGCAACTGAAGGTCAGATATCTCATTATGAGCTCAAGCATTTCTCATCAAATTCTTCCAAGACCAAATGATCTTAGGTATGCTATCCACATTTATTACTGTACATCAACAACTAGCTCTGTTTACATGAACACATTTTGTTTAAATCTGACTTAAATAATTCAGATTGATGAATCCAAATATAGTGTTTACATGAACACTACATAAAGTGAATGGGTTATGTCACAAGCTTCAAATCAAAATTGATCTTTGGACGAATATACAGAGTTTCCTGCTGTTGCCATATACTAACATCCTCCTACCATTGCTTATTTTCTTTGTTTTAAAAAACAGAGTTAATATTTATCTATTTAGGGTTCTAATTAGGAGATGACGAGCATATGAAGCTTTATGCTGTGCTGCTTTTATTTATCAAGCCGTAAAAACGCCCTTTCTAACTCCCAAAACAAATCGTCTGTGGATGAGAGTCTGAAGCAACGTCCTGCACTACGTCACAGACGATAAGGTCAAAAAATAACATTATACTATATATATAATATAGTAATGGTGTAATATAGTATATAATATAGTAATAATATAATAAACCGTTACACTGCCTCAGAAGTCTGTCCGAAATCAGTTTTGTGAGGTGCCATTGTGTGCAAACTCTGCCTTACAAGTCATTGCCTGATAAGACAGCGAGGCAACAAGTCAGATGCTTAAGTTTTCAGACACAGCCCAAGTGTACATGTCCTATCGAACAGATAAGAAAAGGTTAAAACCATCCCTACAATCCGAATGAAATTTTGGCCAATTCATTCCCATTGGCATGGTTACATGTGACTTTTGTTATTCCGTCCGTGCTACTAGTCTGATAACAAATGGATTATTAGGGTCTGTGTAAATGCAGCTATTGTCTCATTTGTTTCTGTTTTTATTTTTACCAAGGAATTTTAGGAGAAACGTTTGAGACAGTATTTTTGCTTTTATTTTTTTCGGTAAAAACATTGAAACATCCTTAAAACAAGTTAAATTTAATTGAGAACCTGTGTACCAGTATAGGCTAAGACTTATCAGCTTTTATCTTTTATTATATTTCAGAAAATATATATAGAATTATTTTTTTATATCCCAATTGGCACATAGATTTCTTGTTTTAAATGTTTAAAAACATTTGTTAATTTTATGTTAAATTTTAAATGTCAAATCGGCTAAATGATTACATGTAAATGTTTACACTTAATATAAAAGCACATAAAATGTATTTATTTATTTCAGTGTGACAACTCCTGAGCTATAAAGGAGCAACTAAAATGTTCCCATGGGAGATGATACCAGCTCAGTGATGAAAAGATAAACTATTTATTTTCATTTCAGTCTGATTGGCATCACTGTTCTTCTTAGGTTTGTGTGGATCCACTGATAAAATGTCAGCAGAACTGTGACGTTTCAGGCCAGAGACAAGGTGTTTTGATCACTGATGCTGGTATATGGAGATGCCATGATGTCGTTTAGCAGTCCATCATGAAGCTGCATTCCCGAAGAATGATATCCAGTGGGTGCGGTTTATATGGCATAAATGAGACGTATGCTAGGGCTGTCTGCAGTGACGCAAACTCAAGACATGAGTCATCATCAGCGCCAGCTTCCCATGAGAGCTGTTTATCATACAATACAGCAGACTCTGGACTTACAGATGCAGAGCGAACACTGTCACGATTGCACAACCACACAGCAGACTCAAATGTTGTATGGTGCAGTACTGATTACATCCATGATCTTTGTATAACAATGAACTTATGGAAAGATGACTGGAGAACTTCTATTAGCTCCTCGGCCTAGCAACAAAATGAGCACATCAAAAATATTATTTAGTATTATTATTCTGCAATCCCTGTTACGTTTTCTCTGGACTAGTTTGCTAACTTGTTAAGGTACAATGTGACATGTCTTCCTCTATTTTAGGGATATATTAATATTAATATTAAAATATTAACTTAAAGTACCTTAAAGTACATTAGTTTATGAACTGTGAATTATTATGATGTATATATGTGTGTGTGTGTGTATGTATGTATGTAGTATATACACTATATTGCCAAAAGTTTTGGGACGCCTTCCTTTGCATGCACATGAACTTTAATGACATTCCATTCTTAATCCGTCGGGTTTAATATGGAGTTGGCCCACCCTCTGCAGCTATAACAGCTTCAACTCTTCTGGGAAGGCTTTCCAAAGTCATGTTGGAACAGGAAGGGGCCATCCCCAAACTGTTTCCACAAAGTTGGGAGCATGAAATTTTCCAAAATGTCTTGGTATGCTGAAGCATTAAGAGTTCCTTTCACTGGAACTAAGCGGTCAAACCCAACCCCTGAAAAACAACCCCACACCATAATCCCCCCTCCACCAAACTTTACACTTGGCACAATGCAGTCAGGCAAGTACCGTTCTCCTGACAACCGCCAAACCCAGACTCGTCCATCCGATTGCCAGACAGAGAAGCGTGATTGGTCACTCCAGAGAACACGTCTCCACTGCTCTAGAGTCCAGTGGCGGCGTGCTTTACACCACTGCATCCGACGCTTTGCATTGCACTTAGTGATGTAAGGCTTGGATGCAGCTGCTCGGCCATGGAAACCCATTCCATGAAGCTCTATACACACTGTTCTTGAGCTAATCAGAAGGCCACACAAAGTTTGGAGGTCTGTAGCTGTTGACTCTGCAGAAAGTTGGCGACTTCTGCACGCTGTGCGCCTCAGCATGCGCTGACCCCGCTCTGTGATTTTACATGGCCTACCACTTCGTGGCTGAGTTGCTGTTGTTCCCAATTGCTTCCACTTTGTTATAATACCACTAACAGTTGACCGTAGAATATTTAGTAGTGAGGAAATTTCACGAATGGACTTATTGCACAGGTGGCAACCTATCACGGTACCACGCTTGAATTCACTGAGCTCCTGAGAGCGACCCATTCTTTCACAAATTTTTGTAGAAGCAGTCTGCATGCCTAGGTGCTTGATTTTATGCAGCTTTGGCCATGGAAGTGATTGGAACACCTGAATTAAATGATTTGGAGGGGTGTCCCAATACTTTTGGCAATATAGTGTATATATATATAGAGAGAGAGACTTCTGTGAACATGATGCAAATGATTAATTGAATGAGTTTTGAATTGATTTTTTTTTTTTAAAAACATTTTGAACTGTTTTATGTAGATTAATCGATTTTACCAACCGGGTACAGACACTTTATCATGATTAACATGGTTGTTTCATTGATTAACAGCATAACACAATCAATATTATGTCCGCTGAGTTCAGCGGTTATTGATGAGCCCCTGCATTGTAACTTAAGAACTAGAAAAGGATCTGTGTGTTTCTTCTGGACTTAATCTGGAAATTCTGCAACTAAGTATTTCGTTCCCATGTACCCTTGCTCCTCTGTTTGTTTTGGGATCTGGTGGCCTAACGTTTTCTCGCTCTTACAGGTTATGCCACCCCACAGGCTGACTGGAAATCCAGCCGTGAAAGAGAAGGGCTGATCCCAGACCCCCTCGTGTTCCCGCAGCTGCGCCCCTCCCTGTCCCCATGGCGACAGGAGGCCATGCCCCCGAGACAGATGTGTTGATCAACCTGCATCAGGTGGGAGATGTTAAGACCCTGCCTGTTGTTTTCAGGGTTTGTGATTTTTAGTTATACTGCTTTAGGCCTGTTATACACAAATCTCACATCTGCAGTGCATGTTGCTTTTGTGGTGCTATGGAGCAGAAGCACAGCTGCAAGTGGAGTTTCAGCATTGAGTTTATTTTTGCATTGCATGCTCGGCAGAAAAATGGTGAAAATGCACTAGAAATCATTATTCATCAACAGTGTTTTGCAGTACAAGCTTTAATGAAGCAATATAGAAGAAACTACTCACATACTGTTTGAAAAAACCTTTCTGCTGGCTTTCATACATGTTCCACACGTAATGACAGATGCACACAAACACTTTCTATTCAGTAAATATGACTTAATCCATATGATTCAAGCAACAAATACCTATAGTTTGGGTTTTGTTTAGATGTATTACCATTTTGGATGTAAATGTAACCCCCCTCCTCATGTAAACTATATTTCATGATGCACACATCTGTAATAGATATCAATATCTCATTCCTGATAACTTTTTTTAAATTATAGAGTGCATTAGCAAAGACTTTTGATATACAAAGACGGTGCACTGTATTACTATGAATGGGAGAAAGTACAATGAGCAATATGGTGGAATAAGTCCTGCCTTCTAAGTAAATGAGCCGATCGCCAAAAGGTAAAGTCATTGCTTATGACTGCACATGCGCATTGGCTGGTACAGCCTGAAAAATGCAGTTTTTTGTCATGATTTGAGTGTTTAGAAACAAAATTTATGAGATAGTTGCTGTCAGATTTCATTGGTGATTTCAAATATGAAATTTAATTGTACGCTTAGTTAACAGCTTTGAAGAATTTGATGTTTCCCCATTCAAAGAAATAGGAGCTGCACCTGCATGATTGAAATAGCTGCCCGAGAGGCGTTTCAAAGATGGCCGCTGAATGAAATGACTTTGGCATTAGTGCCCGCCCACTTTTTCAGCAGCATTAATTCCAGAAGCATTTCTTCCATTCATTTTTTTTCTTGTAAGATTTATCCTGGCCTTTTGCCCTTATTCAGATGGTACAGTTTGAGAGAGTACATGAAGTGAAGTGGGAGAGAGAGGGGGGCGGGGTTGGAAAAGGACCAGGAGCTGGGACTCGAACTCGGGTCGACTGAAGCGCAATTGCGCTACATGTCGGAGCGCTGCTCATGAGACTATCAGCTCTTTTTTTTAAACTTTTCCATTCATATTTAACAAGTTTTTGTTAAGCGCCATGAATCAAACCAATCGTATGTGATGTGAATCACAACATTTACAAACTTTTCTTTAAAGAAAAAAAGTATTTGAAAATCGTTCAAAAAGACAAAGGTACAAAACTCTGAACTACAATTCCATGAAGCATTGCAAATTACAAAATAAAAAAAACAAATGATGGAAAAAATATAAAACTATTAATTTAAAGTTGATGATTAAATTTCATAGAAACAATATATTTTAAGTGTGTATATATATATTGCCAGTCAATTGGAATTTTTTGGAATTTTGGTGAAATGTTCTGCACAGCATCATTCGTAATGTAGTTTTTCACCACAAATTCAACTGTTAAACATGATTATTTTAAACATAAGTTTTAAAAATGCAATGAAAATCAATGGGGCAAAAGTTGTTTGGACATATAAAAACATTATTCAAAGCTGTCATTACTGCAGTCTTCAGTGTCACATGATCCTTCAGAAATCATTCTAATATGCTGATTTGCTGCTCAAGAAACATTTCTTATTATTATCAATGTTGAAAACAGTTGTGCTGCTTAAATATCTGGAATTGCAAATGGTTGCTATGTGGTTTCCTGAGCAACGGCAGGTTTGGAGCTGGTGCCGCAGTGCCATGCAGGGAGGCGCAGGTGCTGGGTTACATGTGATGGCTGGACACACGGGCCGTACACAGGACAATAACATCGGTCTGACCTCCGTCTCATTTGACACTTGGCATGCACGGATCTCAGTCAGTGTGTGTACATCTGAATGGGCCTTTATGTGGTTGCCTCCTGCATCTTATGTGTGTGTTTTTTGACCCATTATAGAGAAAATACACATTTTATTTTTAACAACACATTAGTCAACAACATTGTAATATGTTGTATTTTTTCTGCTTTAAACATTTTCTTTACAAGGACAATTCTTTGCAATTTTTTCAATGTATTATTTGCAATGACAACAGTTTTTTATAGGTTTTTAGAAAACTTCCTGGCTGCTATTATAAAACAAACAGACACGTGTGGTTTATACACCCACATTCATTTATTTTGATACTATACCATAATTTATTTTTTGATACTATTCCATTTAATCTAAGTGATGACAATCCTATCAACGTATAAACAGCAGAGCAAATGAAACCTTTTTGGACCTTGAGACTACCTGCAGTAAAACTAGAGCCATTACTGATAGTTTACACGTTCTTAGATGTAAGCATATGCAATCAGGGCCGGTGTTTTAAAAGAACTGCCTCGTCTTGAGATGTGCTAATTGGTTGATGTTCAGCGTTGTCCTGTGGTGCTGTCAGCTCAGACGGCGGTGGATCCTGTCTTATTGATGTCAGTCTTTCAAAGGGCTTTCAGCGGGGGAGGCACATGACAACATCTGGCGTAAAGCCCTCCGATATTAGAGCAAAACACAGTAATGTTTTTTCAAAATGATTATTTTATTTAAATAAGTTTAGTAAAAAATATATTAAGTTAATAATTATTACTTTAGTATTTAATGACCATTTTCCACCCTCTCGTTTAACCCTTAGAATTAAAGGTGCAGTAAGCAATTTCTGAGAAACACTGTTGAAAGTGGATCGGACTGAGCACCACAACACACTTGTAGCCAATCAGCAGTAGGGGCGTATTCACTAGGGGTTGAACGACTTCAGATTTTTTAAAGTCGACATTTATGCGATGAAAGTCGAGTCGGCGTCGACTAGTCACTGATGACGTCATTAATGAACAAATGAACCTCGAGCTGAGACTCGAACGCGGGTTGCCTTGTGCATAGCTATGGCATATGACACAGTGCTGCCCACAAGGCTATTGCTACTACTAACAGCTTACTTTTATCAGATCTTTTGTCTTTGGGTCATTATATTTCTCACAGATTTCTGCTTGTTCTAAGTCAGATACAGATAAAGTTACAGTAAAGATTACATTTATATTAGTGAGAGAGCGATTGCGTGTGAATTAATGGTAGCGTCTCTCTAATAATAGTGAAGCTGTGGGTTTTAGTTATTAAGAAATATAAGAACTTTTCAGTTTCTAAGCTATTTTTTTGATAAATCACAGAACAGTGTTTACAATACATTTCTGCGCTACTGAACGCGCGATCTCAGTGTGGTGTGCATGCTACTGTCTGTATGCTAGTTTAGAATCAATTTTAAGCATCCAGATAGTATAATCAAACATATCTTGTGGAGTGCTCTCAGATTATGCATTTATTTGTCATTTTAACTGTTTGGAAACGGAGCGTAAAAGTGGACTTCAAAGATTTCTTATCCTGTTGCGCATGGCCCATAGGCCATGATCAGCAACTAGTCGACGTCATCCCTAAAGCATTATGGCAGAGCATTAAAGTCGACTAGTCGACTTGTCTGTGCAACCTCTAGTGTCCACTCATGATGGGGGAGGAGAGAGAGTGAGCAAGAGGGAGATTTGAAGAAAGACTGTAGAAAGAGAGATGGCTGAGAGACATTACAAAAGAGTAAAGGTTAGAGGAATATCACTGGAAAAAGAACGTTATGATCAGGCAAGAGTTTTAGGACTTTGAATATAGGTTAATATTCAAAAAGCTTTCCAGTGCTGAAGAGACCTAAGCGGGAAGGCCTGAAAAAGGATGCTGATCCATATGTGAGTAACATAGGTTTTTGCTGTGTTTCACAGAACCAAGATGTGCTATTATTGTTATGCTAGCTAGTAACAGGATAGTTTTGAGTGTCATTGTTTTTCTGGAGCTGGTGCCCAGCAAGCAATAGCCGTCATTTCACCGTTTCGGTTAACTATAGACCCGATATAGTCCAGCTATGAGTAACCCACTTCTAGCCACAATAACCTTGCATTTGGTTACATGTCGTTTTTGCCAAACTTTTTTTTTGACATGTTCATGTTTATTAGACATCTATTAAATTTTTACTGACAGCCCAAATTTTGCCTTGTTTTAGTCTAGACATCAGGGCTGTGTTTTGGATGGCTATTAGATGTCTTTTAAACACAAAATTGCTTGCTGGGTGTGCTGCTGGCGAATAAAAACGAACTTTTGCTTGAATATACTCTTGTTGTTCATTCGTCATTATGATATGATAAAGAGACATCCACTCTTGCATTACGTGTTCATGCATTTGGGGGTGGAGCAATGAAGGGAGGGGTGTGTTTGTTTGGGTTGAGCAGTGTTTCTCAGAAATTGCTTACTGCACCTTTAAATGGGTCATTATGTGATGTTGTTCCTTTAAGGTATTTATGTAAACACCTTATTCACAAAATGATCATGTTAATTTTTCTGGTGTTTATATACGTCTTTCTTCATATTACTGCATGGTGGCTGGACAGGCCAAGTTTATATATTCATCTCTCTTATTGCAGAATTGTACACAAGTTCATAACGAGTCATTTTAGCAGCTCAGTTTCAGTAAATGCTCTTTTTGGACTGGGTAGGAGGTTTTGAGTTACAGTTTCGAGTTACATGTTTTCTTAGCACAATGAACTCTCATAAGATTAGGGAAAATTTGATTCCTAATGACATGATCCCTTTAAATACATAATCATAAGTTGTTAGAAAGCAACATATACCTCTATTTGTAGTATACCCATACATGGAGCCTTACCAGAATTTAGGGTCTGTTTCCATGAACTCTGCTGACATATTATGAGTAAGTGTGGCTGTATCGTTATAGGCAGCAATCTGCTCACCATGGCATCAGATACCAGATTAATTGCCTGGTGTCGACCTGCATGCGGATGGCCATTTGGCATGTTGTGCCTGGGCTGTAGAGATCGCCATATCATGTTTCAGCAAAGAGAATTGAATGTTTAGTAATAAAATAGTGTGCAGGAGACATTATAGTACAACCCAGACAAAAGCAACATGTTAATGCTGCACATTGTTACTTACTTGTTTTCTAAAGCAATAATCAGCATTCCGTATGTTGATGCAGACTTCCCACAAGCAGCACCTCCGCTTTGAATTGACAAAAATCAACACAGAATGAAGAAATCAATAGTGGTAAGCGAGAGGATTTGGCCAGACTGAGTAAACAGAAAGTGTTCAGAGATTGATGCTGTTTCAGTCCAGCCCAGAACTGCACTCTGATTTCCCACACGCAAATATTTGACCAAGTGTTATTTATACATCACATAAAATCCAGTGGCAGCAGAACACACACTTCTGCCTGCACACTGCAGCGCAATGTGGTTTTTGAACTTTTTTTTTATAACAGAGCTGTTTTTGGGATGACTGTGATGAAAATGACATTGTGATGTGATGACTGCCATTTTCATAAGTAGAAATAAACTATATACCTTAATAATTGATGTGTGACTTCAGTGTGAAAAGACAGAATTCATGTGATTTTTAAATCAAACTCAACATTTGTCAGAATTATGCGTTTGATTACCAGAATATATAATACCGGTCAAAAGTTTGGAAAGATTACGATTTTTTAAATGTTTAAGAGGTATTTTATGTTCACCAAGGCAAAAATACAATAGAAACTGTAATATTGTGAAGTAACATTACAATTCAAAAGAACTGTTTTCTATTTTAATATATTTTAAATGTAATTTATTCCTGCGATGCAAAGCTGAATTTACTCCGGTCTTCAGTGTCACATGATCCTTCAGAAATCATTCTAATATACTGATCTGCTGCTCAATTATTAATAATAGTTCTTATTATTATATTAGGGCTGTCAATTGACAATTAAAATAATGTTAACACTTTACAATAAGGTTTCATTAGTTAACATTGTTACAGAGGTACACTAAAAAAAAAAAAACTTAATTAAATTAAGGAAAACTTTTTTCCAACAAAATCTAATTTGTTTAAAATGATATGTTGTAATCTTGTTGTATGAACTTAAACTAATTTAGTCAAGACTACTAAAAAAATTGTCATTCCAACCAGATAAAGTTTTGCCATGCCTTATAGAGATTTTTTGTTTTGTTTTTTTTGGTTACCATTGTGGTGAAGAGATGAGCTTGTGCTTAGGTTGTGAGTAGCTGCCGTACACACACATACATGTTCCAAGATTGTTTGAGAGGGGTAGAACTGATGACCATATATAGACTGCGGGAACGGAATTAAACAAATTTATTTGATTTATTTCTATAAAAACTAACACAACACTTGTTCACATGCTAAGTGTAACTTTTGTAGCATGTTAGTAATGAAGTAAAACACTTGTCTTCTGGCATTAGCACAGTTATAGCTCATTGAGAACAGACTTATTTCACGTAGCCACCCACAGCCTTACCACAAGGTCTACACTTCACGACAATGGTAACCTCAAAAATCGACATAACATAAAATGTTAAATATAACTGAACACCAAACTTCAACAGGTCTTTCCCTTTACTAAAAAACACATTAAACAGCACTCAATTTCAACATTTACTCTCCTTATCTATCCCTATGCAAAGCATGCTGGGAACTAGAAATACACTGCCCAGTTCGGTCAGCGCAACAGAAATGATTCATGTAGTGTCATGTAATGTTAACTTAACATTTTACAAATTTCATTTCGTTTAACATAATAAAATTGAGTGCAAATGGCAATTAAGTAAAAAACTAAAGATTTGTGTTGTTTCAGCTTATTTTATTTAAATAAACTGAGCAAACAGCTAGAATCTTTTTTTTGAGTGTAGATTTATGCAACAATGCTCTTCTCTCACTTGCAACACAGATTCTATACAGTACCAAATACACAAATAATGCAATGACAAAAAAAAGCTGTTTCAAACCCGTCAGCCTGAATTTACACGTCCAGAAGGGTAAGTCAGCTCCTTCACCCTATACAGACAAATGTTTGAAGCTTTCCTGTGAATGGAGGAGTGTGAGCCAGTGAGTTTCTTGCTCCAAACTTGAAAAAGGACAGAAAAGTTAATAAATAGTGTTTCCATTGACACACATGAATTGGCCCTAGCGACATACACGCAATACTTTTTTGTATCATATTTACATTTTTGTATTTAAATTAGCATTTGTTACAACAAGGTCTTTTGTGTATTGATACCTTTAACTACACATTGTCAAAAACATCCAGTCAAAAAGTGAGTCAGATTAATTCAGTCATTCATTATGACTCAGATTTTGTAATTTTATCTGACTAATAGAATGTGTTGTCTGTTTATTGTCTTTTTATTATTTGCCCAGTTTTTCATAATATGGGTAAAATGTAATTTCTTTTGCCATAGCACTGTAGGTTCAATAGCAGCACAGGGAACATTGTAGCAACATAACTAATCATGCATCACACTGAAAACAAAAAAATGGTGTAGAAACAGAAATAGAAATTGCTAGTAGTGCTGTCAAACGATTAATGGCATCCAAAATAAAAGTTTGTGTTTTCACATGTGTATGTGCTGTGTATAATTATTATGTATATATAAATACACACACATGGATGTATATATTAAGATTTTTTTTATATTTATATATAAAAATATAATAATATATAATATAAATTATATATATATATATATATACATGCAAATATTTAGTAAATATGTATGTGAGTGTATTCAAATATATATAATAATTATACACAGTACACACACATACAGTACATTATGTAAACACAAACATTTATTTTGGATGCGATTAATCGTTTGACAGCCCTAATTGCTAGTAAATTTTACAGACAATTACAAAGTTATGGCAAGTAACTCTGACTTTTTTTTTTTTTTTAGATATAAACTCACAGTTGTGAGTTATAGAATCCACATTGTAATTGTAATATAAACAGAATTCTGAGAGAAAAAAAAAATCAGAATTGTGAATTTTTTTTTATTCCATTAGGTTCCCTAAGTAACACGTTAAATTAAACATGAAATTTTGAAGTATAAAAGACTGATTTTCCTGTAAAACGTACTCCAATTATTTTCATCATCATCACATAATCATTTTTTTTACACTGCAGTTGTAACGGTTTGGTTGTGGTCAAGAAGCACATGATATACGTATGAAGAAGATATTGAAATATATATGTGAAATAGCTTTTAATCATAAACACAGGAGATTCAAGAGAGCACTAGCACTAGCACTAGCACTAGCACTAGCACTAGCACTAGCACTAGCACTAGCACTAGCACTAGCACTAGCACTAGCACTAGCACTAGCACTAGCACTAGCACTAGCACTAGCACTAGCACTAGCACTAGCACTAGCACTAGCACTTACATTTACAAGGACAGACAGAGACTGGGTGAAAACAGAGGCCTTAAATGAACAGAGACAAACGAGATAATTAATGAACACAGGTGGAAACTAATGAACTAATCAACAGAGAAAACTAGGTCACAGAGGGTAGAACTACAAACACAAAAGATCAGACGTGACAGCAGTAGAAGAAACTAAAAAAAAAGTAAAAGTTAGTCTGTATAGTTATAGAAATTACAGCTTTTGTCATGGCAGCTCAATGATGACATGCTGTTTGTTTATGTTTCCTGAACATACATGAACATTTTCACAAGCCTCAGTGTGTTTATGAGCAAAATAAAGATGAGATCCTAGCATAGGGTGGAATATCCCTGGAATAGATGTCTGGCCCTAATCGGTCCCCTGAGGACCCCGCTAGACGCTGCTTTATCAGTGTTTACACTGTACGGGGTTGAGGATAGACAGATCTCTATTCTCAGTGGTCTGAGCTCATGGTTGTCATGGCGACGATGTATACAGCTGGGGTAACTGCCCCCCTCAATGCTGAGGCCACCTGTTCAGGTTGGGAGGGGCAACATTGATCTGCTGCTTAAAAATGTACAGCATGTGTTTAACTGTACAGAAAAAGATGGATGGTAATTATTCACCACATGTAATTTGTTGCTCAATTAGATGACTACAGATTTGCATGCTCGAACATGCATAATAGATTTAGATTTGTACATAATTCATAATTCTTGATAGTTAAAATCCCAGAATCCATTACAAAGAAGAGGCTGAAAATTTACCATTCTTGTTGTGAAACCACTTAAAGGGATAGTTCACCCCAAAATAAACATTTTGTCATTACTTACTCACCCTCAAGTTGTTCCAAACCTGGATGAGTTTCTTTCTTCTGTTGAACACAAAAGAAGATATTTTAAAGAACATCAGTAACCAGACAGTTGACAGTAGCCATAGTAGAACTTCCATAGTAGGAAAAAAAAAAATACTATGGAAGTCAATAACTACTGTCAACTGTCTGGTTACTGACATTCTTCAAAATATCTAATATGAACTTTTGTGTTCAACAGAAGAAAGAAGATATGATAACATTTCCATTTTTGGGTTACCTATTCATTTAACAATTCTGGTTCCTTAATGATACTTGCAGAAACAATTAATCTTAATCATATACTATTTTTTATTTCATGTTTTTATTTTTTAGTAACATATTTATGTAAATAATTAGGTCATATTTATGTAAATTTGAGTCTCATGAACCACAAGTACACATAAAATGATAAGTGTTTGAGACTAATTTGCAGTGTTATTTTAATATTATTTATGTACTTTATAGTATTTATCAGTATTCTGAACTAGCTTTTATTTTTATATTTTCATTTTAGTTTAAATGTTAGTAATTTTGTTGTGTTATGTGATTTTGTCATTTTTATTAGTTTTAGTTTTTTTTTTTCAATTATTATATATAGCTTTCATTTATTTTAATTTTAGTTTTAGTTTTAGTCATTTTAGTACTTCAACTTAAACACATGGCAGTTTGTTGCCAAGGCATGTTTTTTAAGTTTTTCATTATTTCATTAGTTTATCTTATTTTAGCTTAATCTTATTAGTAATGGTTTTAGTTTTAAGTAACAATAGCAACACTGCAATTTGTGAGTCTTTCTAACTTTTTTATTAAAAAGTACTGGCCCATTTGTTTGTGTTGCCGCATGCAACCAGTAAGAACATTGCAGTAGGAAAATGTGTTGTCTATTTATTGATTTTATATAATTTTGGAGCTCCTCATCTTTATCTTTCAGCACATTTAGGGCCCTATCATACACCTGGTGCAATGCGACGCCAGGCGCAACGCAAGTGTTTTTTTGCTAGTTTCATCCCGGCGCAGTTATCATTTTCACGTCCAACACCACGTTGTTTAAATAGCAAATGCACTCGCGCCCATCTGTTCGCCCATCGGCGTGCTGGTCTGAAAACGAGGTGTGTTCAGGCTCATTGTTGGCGCGTTGCTATTTTGAGGAAACTGAAAACGGCTGCGCCATTGACCAACAAAATGCGCAGTATTTTTTGTGTTATTTAAAGAGTGCGTTAGTAATATGCGCCTATAAGTGGGCCTATAACGTGCATACACTCTGCTTATTACACACACAGGGATGCGCAGCAGCACACAAACATTTTTAAATATTAAAAATAAAAGGATTCCTCTCTGGAGAAGTGTTCAGTCTTTCTGCTCGCAAATTCCGCCATGGTGCAAGCGCAACTGGCTTTAAAAGTGGAATGGGAAGACTCTGATTGGTTTATTGCATGTTACACCCAAAACACACCCATGACTCATTAAGAGACTAGGTACAACCCGCCGACCGTTTTTTTCGTCGTTAAACTAGCAAAAGTGGATTCGGACACACCCTATGTGCACCTGCGCCATGCGCTTCAGACCATGTGCTCAGATCGTTAAAATAGGGCCCTTAGACTCAATAAATGATGTTCACAACTAAATACATTTATATAAAATAAATTGTTTACATAATTTATGCTGTGTCTGTAAATTCAGTCATTTTTTTTTTTTTTTTTACAGTTTCCGTATTTTAGAAAAGAAAAATTCAAAGGCTCTGTATTCTCAACTCTAGCTTCAACGCTTCAGGGACATACATTTGACCTGCTACTGACACATCCTGGAGAGAAGGAAGCAAAGCTTTTTTTTGGTCTTTTTTTGGCCTTTGGCCTCTTTTCAAAAGCATGTAATGAAATATTTTTCCATAGTGACGGTGAGTCATCGCTGGTACTGTGGAAAAGGGCAGATGCTGTAAATCCAGTCATAGTGTGCTAGTGAAATGCCAGCAGTGAGCTGGATGATCTGTGTTTTTAAGCAGAGGAAGGTGTCTCTGCCTGCAGCTCTTTAATGACGCTAATGGAGTTGTTTATAAGCCAATGACTCATGATAACAAGCATAAACAAAACATCTCATTTACATCATTCTCATCTCCCATCACTCCTTGGCAGCATCTGTGAGCTTCATCGGTGACAACAGTCCCTTATCCAGCTCTCGTGCAAGAGCCACATGTGTAGAGCAGCTTGTTTCTTCTCTCTGCTGCAAGGCTAGGCAAGTTTATTTAGATAACATGCTTCATACAGAAGTTCTTTGTATTATTAATTTGGATTATGTCATTCCCAATGCTTCATGGGATTGTTATTTATTCTCTCGCTAAGGATGTTATGTATACAGTCTTGTTTTCAGTCGTCTAGGCCTTATAGTGTTTCATCACAGGCATGTACATTAAGTTGTTATTTGTTCTGGGAACATTTGTGAATGTCACTGTTGTTGTAGTGAGACCTGACACACATCACTGAGAGCATCAGTAGGGCTCATGGGACATGCTTTGTTTTGTTCACCCAAGCTAGATGGAGAATGGTGGATGATTTGACATTGTGGCTGAGGCTGCAAAGCTGTCACAACACTAGAATTTCAATAGTCTTCAGTAAACTCAAAAAATTGAACTACAGCACACACACACACACACACAGACACACACACACATATAACTACAGCATATTTATTTTATAATATTATGTATTATATACAGTACTGAAAAGTCACCAAAAAATACATTTCTCTGAATTTCATAATTCTACTTCCTTACATTAAAATTACATATCCCATGTGCTACTTTAATTGCAGTTCAGTTCAGATAACTCTGGTGTAAGTGTTAGTCAGGGATTGGCTCTCTCTGTTCTTGGCTGCCTGAAAAGGTCACTTTTCACTTTTGGGAAATAGTGGGACTGTGAGAAAGAATGAGTATCCTGTACTTACACAAAGAGCTCAGGTGGGCCTCCACAGTCACCTGATACTCAGCCAGTCTTAGCAGGCATACCTGCACCTTTAGCTTGCACTTCGAGCATAGCTCCTTGAACACTCTTTGTCAAGCAGGCTCCTCAGTTTGGAGTTCAGACAAAGAATAAGTGTAACCCCACCGGTTCTACTCACGCCGCTCTGAGCGGGATTCAAATTGGCATTTCCGGCATGGGAGGCAGGCACACTAACAAAGACGCTAAAGACCACAGCCTATAGCGTCAGTTGCTAGTGCGCCTCTTGAGGCCAGGGGAGAGGTTTACTCGCACAGCTCTTACTAGCTGGCCTAGAGAAGATGCAGTTCACTTTCTCACAACTGAGGCACAAATTATCATGGATGAGACCCACAATGGGATATCAATAGTATGGGTACCTCTCAAGTTGATACTAAAGTTAAAAATGTAATGAAATGCAGTGTCAGAAGTACTAAAGTCAGGCTTGATTCAATACCTGAGGGCTGTCTGACTGAAAAGCGGCTGCTTTCGAACACCCGTGTGCATATTTGTGCGTTTGCTCTGCGAAGAGCGATTGGGCCTTGAGGAAAAAGAGAAAACCACACAATGTGTTCTTTATTACTTAATGTTTACTTGAATAATTACTTAAAAAGGAATGTTAATTAAAGCTACATGCCACTGTTTTCTAAAGTATTCTGGTTTTGTTTTGAAGCGGGGTAGTCTAGTGATAGGTTTGTTCACGAAGCTTACTATTACTATTATTTAAAAGAAGTGAAACGGCTTGGAAAAATGTTGGGCGGGACTTGATTTTGCCCATTGGGGATTGATCGGATCGTTGGATAGTTGTGGTTTGTTATTTCTGTGAGAACTCTTGTTTTCACAAGGAACACACTGCCATTCAAATATGCACACTGACTCATCACATGGGCAAACACCTGTCACACAGTTTTACAATTAGCAAACAGAGCTTTAGCATAAAAGGGCAACAGGTGAGCTCTTTTTTTTTACTGTAACTGTATACAGTAAATTCTTCTGTTGTTTTGTATGTAGACCACTATATGTGCAACTTTGTGTTGGTTGGGATATACACTGTGTACATTGTTTTTGTGGGAAAAATAAAATATATTTGTTACCGTGTATTTGTGTACATTTGAGTATAAAAACAATATTCTCAAATATTTTACAACACACTTATGTATGTACTGTCTGTAGTAAGTGTAACACTGAACCAAAAAAAGATCTAAGTCATTATGATGAATGGAGAAGAAGTGTTTTCCGTTCATCTTAGTGTTTTACATTGAGCACATCAGTGTTCAACTGGTTCTTATAAATGTCTATTCATATGATGGTTTGTGTGTGTCATTTGAAAACAAAATACCATTTTGAGAAGAAATAACATTGTTTTGAATGTAAAGTTTCATTTTGCAGGAGAATTGAGGGGTTTTGCTCATTGTGTGTGTATGTTTTGATTTGTGTGTAGAGTTCTGAGAGTATGAGGCATGCTTTCAGAAAATGTGTGTAAACAATTGAGAAAAACTGTAAAAGAACCGTTTCATTAGTGTCATTCGTTCAGATGTCAGACAACGTACACTGAACACACTGTATGTTTTTGATTCACTTAAAAGAACCTAAGAGTCTTTTTTTGTAAATTGAACTAGACTAGTCACATGATATGTTTTTGATTCGCTACAGAGAAGCGGTTCATAAGAGTCATTTGTTCGGGAATCAGACTGCACCGGTTGCGCTGTATCTGTTTGATTCACAAAAAAAGAACCTGTTCCTTAAGAGTCATTTGTTTATGGATCGAATCAGCCTAGTCACGTGATAGTTAGCATAGTTTGAATCACTAAAAAGAAGTGACAAAAGTCATTTGTTTGTGAATCATACTTCAGTGGTAACGTCATGTGTTTGTGTTTGTATGCAGCCCGCGACAATTCTATTGATAACTCAATAGTAAGATGTTTCTTCTCATTTTTGCAGCTTTACATGGGTTTTTAAGTGCTTCACATTCAATACTCTGCAAACTCAAATTCACCAGATGCAACAGGAACGTTGCCTCTGAAAAGCGGGACAGGAAATGCACGCCATTCATTTACTTTTCTCTTTATTTTTATATTTTTATATAATTTCACTGCATTGGCTACTGAAATGTTGGTATCGTGACAGCCATTAGTATCTCAACAGAGCAGGCAACCTCCTATGACGTATGCAACTCTATCTACCATTTACCCAGAGCACTTGCTAACAGAGAGCAAACACATCTGCCAGCTCTCACTGAATTAACATTGTCATTCTGTTCACCTCGCAGTTGAAATAAAGAGAGATGCAATCCGTAACCTTTATTGGGAGCGCTCAATCTCGCTCAAGCCATTAACATTTACACAATTAGAGAACTGCAAGAGCAAATGCTGTTTGGGTCCTTCCTTTTCATTGAGTACAGAAACGGTGGGAAATGCTGTTCAAAAAGTACTATTCTAAAAACCCTGCCGTTGTTTGTTTGTTTTGTTCTTTTGTTACATTATGTTAATTAAGAAGGGGCAATTACAGAAGAGAAACAGAATGAGTGAGGGAGAGGTAACCGAACAGAGAGGTAGAGAAAAGGGATAATGTTACATCATGAAAACATGGACAGATTTCGCCCCAATTTCACCCTTAAATTATATATCTTAAATATGCAGCATATATAGCACAACCGGAGTGGTTGGTTAAGCAGAACTGACGAAATGGCAGTTTCTTTCAGTTTTTTCCCCCCTCCATTTGACATAAACCACTGTGTTCGTTGTCATCCCGTTTTAAATGGAGACTACAAACACGGATTTTAAGACTTTCCGTCATGGTGTTCACTCCATATTTACGATTCTTTGCAGCCTTTAGTCACTGCCTACAACACGCTGGATCCCTCACTTTAAACCAAAAATAACATACTCCTGCTAATTTTAAACTTTTACTCTTTGAATTATTGCACCCGGAAACAATACAAGTCGAGGCCATTATGACTAAAAGTTTGCTAAGAAGTATTTCCTACTAAAGCAAGGCGGTATTCGGTTATGCTCATTTGAGATGAGCAACATCTGCGCAGAACTGCTCACCGCTGATCACCGTGAAATGCATGGCGTTTTGAAATGTGCCCGATTGTGGGCCGCCTTGCTCTGATGTCATGCTGACGTGTGCCAAAAAACTGTAGCAGTCAGGCGCAGTTGCTCTCCCCCGACTGCGCTGATCAAAAGCACGATGGGAAACAACTTGCTGACGACACAGCTTAATGCTTATTGGTTTAAACAGCCATGATGTATTGTTCTCTTTTAAAATGTTTGATTTTGAAACTTTGATATCATGTTTTAATGTGTATAAATTATGTGTGAATATTCCCAAACTGTCAGACAGTGCTATCTCTCTATGGGATATTGTTGTCATATTTATTAAAAAAATCTAAAATATGTCTATATTAACTCTTTCTGTGTTTTCACTGTTATACGGTAGGGGGCGCTATGACACATCTTCTTAAAGAGTTAAGACTCTCCTGATCAAAAGACGTGAAGAAGCAGAAACAAGCATTAGCATATGTAAGATTATGCATATGTAGAATAACGCCATCATCAACAATAAAGAGCATATAAATCAAAACTGCCTAATGTTACTGAATGAAATGTCGACCCAGGACGAGCTACAGGACTGTGCAAGCATTAGGGGTGTTGATGAACTCGATCTACTCCATCTGTGTTTTGATCATTGTTCTGAATCTGTATGTAGTCTTTGACAAAAATGCGTTTTTTTTCGCAGCTTTTTGCTCAAAATGTTGCTTTTTTATGAAACTTACCCACATTCAAGTGTTGATAAAAAAGAATGCATTAAGCTAGAATAAAACTTTTTTTTTTTTTTTAAAGCAGAGTCTTGGTTCTTTCTTTTAATATATTGCATGTTCAGATATTCATACAGCAAAATATTCTTGGGGCCATGAAAAATTTGCGAAAATGATCAAAAATGCTGGCAACTTTAAAAAAAAAATGTGGGGAAAGAGTTAAACAAAAAATTGAGGGAAAACACATCATTTGGATGGAATTAAATAAATAACAAGAACTTTGGGTGTCTTGTTCATCATATTTATTTTCATTTAAAAGCAACAGAACTTAAATGACATCCAGTTTATTAGCAACACAGCGCATGAGTGTGAATCCCGCGATATCCGCCTTTTAGGGCTGGGGCGATAAAACACTAACAATGAATATTGCAATATAATTTTCCTTGATGGTATTGTGGCACAAATGTCGGATATTCATATCGAATTTAATTATATTATTAATGTAGACATGTATTAAATGTACTAAAGGAGTAATGGAATATAATTACAGTATTTTTTGTGATTAATCTATAACATTTGTGCATTTATACTAAATGTATTTAGGATACTATTTTTCATACAAATATCCTACCGTAGAAACCATATAGTTACATTTTACCATGGTAGTGAGGTGCTAAATGCGTGGTTTCAACTGTGGTTATCATGATCTAAATGTATGCTACTGTGGAAGACCAATGGTTCATTTTTAAAAACTCAAAGTCAGAATATTTAAATTAAAATATAAAAATGAGGTTGTTACAATTTTTATGAATGTTAATTTTTTAAAATGTTAAGTTTTTGTTAATGAACATAAATTTACATCTGCATCCTAACTCAAGCTGCTACTGTCAACTCACTGTCAAATGTGCATTTCTAACAGACAAAACATGTAATATTATTAATACTGCAGCCTGCACTGCAAACTGTGCTGAAGATACGTGCCATCAAAAGCCGCGTTTCCACCGCAGGAACTTTCCCCAGGAACTAGGGACTATGGGTTGATACTCGGTGTGTTTTGACTGCAGGAACCAGGGTCTAAATGAAGTTCCGGGTACAAATTTCACCCTCAGAAAGTCCCTGCTCACAAGGTAGTACTTTTTCAAAGTTCAGCAATTTTCCGGGGTGAGACTTGTGCGCTGAACATGCTGATTGGTTGAGTTCATGCATCATTTTATTTCAACCGGCATTTTTAAAAGTCTGCTGCGGTGCGTGCAGTAAGAGTCGTTTGCTATTCGAATCAACAATGAAGTTTAAAAAATACGGCCGATGGTCCGACGACGAGGTTCAGGCTTTATTTAGCTTATATGCGGAGGACAAAATCCAGCGGGAACTGGAAAGTTGCGTGCAGTCCTACGTCACTGGACTAATTTGCCTAATCTTCATGGTACTTTAGACTGCGATAGAAACGCAGACAGCAACAGGTCTGGGGGAAAACAAGTTCCTGGGACAAATTGTTCCGGGTAATTTTGGTGGAAACGCGGCTAAAGTCAGGCAACACAAACCTGTTTCATGACTTGAAACACCCAATATCGCCTACTCTCGCCTAAATTTCAGGTGAGGCACATTTCAAACGAGCCTAATAGCAGACTGGTGAGAGTGGCCTTGGACTGCAACATGCCCAGTGCATTATGGGTGCTGAGGTTTTCCTACCTATTTGGCAAAAGGGATGACAGCAGCCTTTTTTCTCTGTTTTCTCTAGTCAGGTAGCACCGATTTCATTTTTTTTTTCCACTTTTCTACTGTATAGGCAGCCAAGTTTTATTGAAAGCCCATTTTGCGAGCAGTGAAGCACTCCTTTAAGAGGTTGGAAAAACGAGCATGAAAAAGCAGAAATTGTGTGATACAGCAGAGGGGGCTTTCCCAGCATCCTCTCTGTTTCCTTCCCACACTGGCTCATATCCAAGTCTCCTGCACTGTCAGAGAAAGCCGTTTATCATTTGACTTCACAGGTCAGTGTCTTCATTAAAGTCACCACTTCAGTGGTGATAAAAGAGCGGCACACAGCGTGCAGACATAAGAGAGCTTAATTAAATGTTGTCCTCATTAATTTACGCAAAGCCGAGGGGCACAGACAACAAAGAAGACTTTGTTTCCTTAATTAGTGCCTCATTCGTTCATCTCATTTCAGTTTTGCCGAATTTGCCCCATCTGCTCTGGTTAATTATGCAGAGGCCTGCCATTTGCCCGCGCTTATTTTCCTGAAGAATTAAAGAAAATGTGGCTATTTTAAAAGATTCATGTTTGTTTTGATGCTTCAGGGTAAATGATTTGTTGGCTTTTATGCTTGCCGAGTTCAGTTGGCGATTCTGCGTCTTGTTGGACATGACGGAGGTGCTGTTGAATGCAGTTGTGGTTGTTAATGGGGGCGCTGCAGGGCTGCTGTCGACTTCCTGCTGACACTGTGACATTTACTTTAACTGATCTGCGAGCCTTGTAGCCTGTCAGCATGCTTTATCCCACCTGCGCTCTTCAAAGTCTTCTTCTCAGGAGCCAAATGTTAGATGCCTCCCATAGGTGGAACTGTGGGCGGGGCAATATGGGCAGCTAAAATATGATTGGTCCTTCCAGTGCCCCATTCATTGATGAAGAGTTTTGTTTTATTTTGAACATGATAGTAATGAGATGATTTTAATGAATACTCTTCATACTGTAAGATGTTAACAATGCACTCTCTGTGCTTTAAAAAGATTGTGTTTATAATCGCACTTTTGCAAACTATTCTAACTCATTATCGTGACTGTATAGGGGGAATCTGTTGAAGTGCTGTGGAGCAACAGCCGCATAGAGCGAGAGATGCTGTGAAACAGGTTCATTTACTTCAAGTAATAGTCTTTTTAGTCAAGCTGTCCGAGTGCTTATTATCATTTTGTACAGACTGTCATGTTCCTCAAATTCACTCTGGTGATGCCTAAACTTCTCTCTTCTGTATTTTAGAAAGCATTTTGGTCTGATGTAAATATATAACAGATATATCGCAGGGTTACTAAATCCGACAAGTCAGTGTTAAAGTGGAAATGATGCAGTCAGTCAAGTTAACATTATTTAGTAATTGGATTTCCACTCTAATCAAAAAATTATATAACAAACACAATAAATGTAACCAGGGCTTGACATTAACTTTTTTGTTCACCAGCCACTGTGGCTACTGGTTTTCCAAAGTTACCAGCCACTCATCATTTTCACTAGCCACAATTTTGACATCAATACCATGGGGAAAAACTCATATATAGATATTTTTAGTATTATCTCATAATTTGCCATCAGGTATATTAGGCTGCTGTCACTTTAAGAGCTGACACACGGATCCATTATACTGTTACACATGCGTTTTCTTTCTCAACTGTTTACGTTCACTTAAAACATAAGACTGTGTTTACGTGAATACTTGCTGAGACCGGCATTTTGACCTTATTTTTTGTGTATTTGACTGTTTAAGCGCAATAAGCAGCGAAAAAGAACTTGATTTAGTACTGAGAGGTGGCTTTATGTGCGTGCACGTTGGGCGTGAGCACAACATCTGCAGGAATGAGTAAAATTATGCACAATACGCGCAATCCGACGCCGGAATTCAAGCCCTGTAACACCAACAATATTCATCCAGAGCAAATTAAACGAGTGAGGAGAGGCGGGTTTGTGTGTCAATTTGCCGTCGAAGAGATGAGAGATCAAGAAAACGCAGCTGGTATCGTGTATCTATTCTACGGAAAATGAGAATTGGATATTGGAGATTGGATTGTTTCAGATATTTCAGTATCAATATGTATTGAAAAATCATTGCACTTAGTTTATTTCATATAACTTTTTAAAAGACTACAATTGAAAAATTAATATATTATATGACATAATATATACATTTTTCAATTGTAGTCTTTTAGGCATCTGAAATAATATATATAAAATTCAACCTGCCAAAGTGGCTGGTAGGAGTGACTGCATTACACGCCACCGCTGAAATCCACCTATATTTAGCGAGTTGGTGGGTGTTTTTGTTATAGCTTTTGTAGCAAGGGCACAGCCATCTTGCAGTACTACAACCTGTGACGTCACTGGGATTGGTTGGCTCCGTTGGATTAATGAAGATTATCATAGCTTCTATTCTGGTCTGACTTTTCTGCTTAAGCCGGGTTCACACTGTGCGATTTTGGCCACGATTTGGCCATCTGAGACAAATGTTGAGATTCCTAAAAGATTCTTCTGATCCTAGGCCAAAATCTAAAGTCTTTGATCGCTAGTTTGACATGTTGACAAATTTTACCTCAGACAGAATTCTGACAGTGTCAGAAGAGTTGAGGCACAGTGCTGCATTGTGAGTTCTCCTACGACAGCCATCAAATCAAAAACCAATAGGATCGCAGAATCTGATGACGCAACTAGTGAGACAACAACAAACCACCACTTGCAAAAAAAAAAAAAAAAATCTCCATTGATGCCTCTCAGTCACCATGATGCCCAGTTCTTCATGGGTGATAACCCATCCAGAATTGCGGTGCACTGGGTGAGCGCTAATGGACGTGTGGTTGTGGTTCAATCTCGGAGAACATAAAACATCTGGCCGCAACTGCTCAAACTCTTCAGAGCATGCCAGAAGGAATCATTTGGCCTCAAGTTTATTTCCCATACTTTCTCAAATGTATTTTAGCATCTGGAACATCTGTCTGGCACTTACTGTGTGGTTTCAAATGATCTCATCTGCAGGTTTTGTCGGAAGAAGAGAAGGGCTCCACAGCAGAACAGGAAGATGAGGAATGGGAGAAGGCCTTGTCTGTGGAGAGGTTTGGGGACATCATTACTGAGTCTGCCATCAATGGCGCAGACAAAATGGGCCGCAGCTACAATGAGAAAGACTTTGAGTGTAAGTACTGTCTGACGTATATGTGCTCTTCATTTTAAATAATCTCCGGTAACACTTTATTTTACAGTGTCATTGTTACATATGTTACATGTAGTTTTACATGTAGTAATACCAGTAAATTATGCATAATTACATGCAACTAACCCTCAACCAAACCCTAATCCTACCCTAAGGCTATAGTAAGTACATGTAGGTAATCAATATTACTCAGTACTTAAGTATATAATTACACTGTAACAATGACACCTTAAAATAAAGTGTAACCTAATCTTCAAGCCATGTTGTTTAGCAAAGGTTTGAAATCTGACTAGGATGATGCGATCCCAAGTGTAGTGGTCAGCCAAGAAAGATTCTGATTAGACCCCCCCCGCCCCTTGTTTTAGCATAATGGATGATTGACAGTATGTAAGTGGTCTAGGACACATTAGCATTCTATAAATGCAATAAAATGCATTTCTTTCTCTCTTAAAATGTGGTTTGAGTGATCGGATCACAACGGATTGGATCTATTCTGCTGCTAAAACAAAAAGCAGTAGCTACGGCAACACTGAAATGCTGAGGGAAGTTGGCTTTAAAGTATTTTGATTGAATTTTGATTGATCTGATATAGATTTTCAAACTCCATTTTCTTGGAATCTGAACATTGCTGAGCAAAACCCGTCTGTCACATAAGAGATCACTCTCTAAGAGTCCCAATCAGTTTTGACAATTTTGCCTTTGACGGCAGTGTCTAGAGCTGCATTTAGTGCTGACTACTTGTGACCGGATTCCCAGGATTCACGGATTTTAACTTTAGGGGCCGTTTAGACAACACCATTTTCAACTAAAAATGGAAAACTTTTTATGCGTTTTGGCCGTTCATTTACATGACAACGGCGTTTTGGGGGCCTGAAAATGCAAACTTTTGAAAATGGCATTCAAAGTGCACGTTTTTGAAAACGATACCGTTATCGTCTCCGTGTAAACTACAAAAACGCGAATTTGTGAAAACGGTGACATTTTTAGTCGCTTTCGTGGATCCGTGTGAATGGGGATCATTTTGACAATGTTGTCTGTGCGTGAAAAATGCAAAGGAAAACTTTTTAGTTTTTAGTACATTGTTGCTGTTCCATGTTTAGATTCGTAATTCTGCAGAAGGTGTATAGAACATGGCAGTTCAGAAGTACAGAGAAGACTTTGTAACTGCTCCCTCGCACTCCCTGGCCTCCTGTGGGGCTGCATCTCTGCCAGTCGCTTTCCAGACCTTGATAAATCAGGGCCTACATTTCCTTCTACATGTGGCGACAGTAGTGGGAGGTGTAAACTTGCCTGTGATTCATTCACAGCAGAGCCCAGAGGCACCCTGAACATAGGACAAATCACACGGTAACCTCTCCGTTAGGGATGTCAAATTATAATTTGAATATTTGTGGAATGTAAAATAAAAATCCACATTTGAATGCAAAAACGGTGCATTTAAATTTTAGGTGTGCGTCAGGCAGCCTTATCAGTGGCGCATGAGATGCGATGATGATGATGTAAAGGCCCGGGTATACGTAATTTTCCGCGTTCCACTCAGTCTCTCGCACAGTTGAGCACATGTGCCTTTCAAAGTATACTCCTTTGGCCATGAGCACGGAAAGACGCGTCTAGATCTAGTAGACTTTTGTTTTTAAGCGCTCAAGTCACTCGCACATGCGCTGTTGTACACGCAACGTACACAGGTGTGCAGACATCCATGGACCATCCTGATGACGAAAATTACATCACACGGACAGTGTGCAGACTGCCATAGAACATGGATGGCCAAAGTATACTTTGGGCTTAAAGAGTTGTTGCGTTTTAATGTTTTTCTAAGCCTATCCAGTTGAACCCACTTAATGCGGTGCTACTGCGTTGGTCATTCAAAACATTGCAGAAATATAGAAGCTCAATGCGGAGAAGATCTTGGCTACGTCAAAACTGTAACCAAGCCGTTTACACAGAACGCATTTTCTGCACTGCTTTTCCATTGGTTTTTTATGTATACATGCACTAGACGGATCTTATTGTGCACGATTCATCAGTGTTGTTCCAAAGAAAAAAACAGTTTGTCTTTGTGATCGTTCATCAAAAACATGCTCTGCTTCTGAAGCGACTTTCCTTTTCGGTTGATGTCACAAATCCATCATACTTTTCAACCCCTCTCTCCCCTCCAACCTCACATTCTGATATGTAATTCCCCAGTTCAAAAAAGGTATCTAGAACACTCACACTTCTATTGGTCTTCCATTGGTCGACAAACAGATACACTACCATTCAAAAGTTTGGGGTCTGTAAGATTTTTGAAATGTTTTTGATGTCACTTATGCTCACCAAGGCTGCATTTATTTAACAAAAAAAAGTAAAAACAGTGATATTGTAAAATATTATTAGCTACAATTTAAAATAACTGTTTTCTATGGAAGCTTGTTTCCGCCATGCACAGAATAAAAAATCAAAAAATAATCGCGGCTTTTTAGCTCACCATCCTGACATTTTTCCTCAGAATTGCGTGATATAAAGTCCAATTGTGAGGGAAAAAAAGATTGACATAAAAGTTTTCTCCCATTCCTCAAAAAATTTTGAACAAAAAAATAACCCCCTTAATCTTTTGAACGGTAGTGTATTAAGTAGTTTAATACTGAAATAAGTCTGCACATCATATTTATTAATTAATTAAGTGTTTGTTTATTTTATGTACATTTTAAATGTAACATGCATGATTTAAGCCTCTGAAATAAGAGATACCTGGCAACAGAGAAGTGTGAGTGAGAGGAACTAACTAATGGGGATGTTATGGCAGCTTAAGTATCTGTGACCTTTTAAAAGACCTTATCATTGCTTATTACATGGTTCTCTGGAATACTTGATTCTGATTGATGGTTTGATCAATGGTGGCATTCTGTGGTCAAATGTGTTTTTATAGTGACAATAAACTGAATCATTGACCTGTGCTAGTCTCTTGTATCACTCCTCAGTCTCTCTTTTTTGCATCTGTCATCATCCCTTGCAGTCTGAACATCATCTCTTAAGCTCTCTCTCTCTCTCTCTCTCTTTTTGCACAGATCACCGACACACCTTCCACCACACCCACCACCCCCTGTCCACCCACCTCCCCCCGCAGCGTTTCCGCAAGAGGGTGCTCAGTATGGACCGCCGGCGAAAGAAAAAGAGGAAGAAAAAGAAGACGTCCATGCCCCCGTCAGATGTCACGCCCACTATTCATGAGGTGGATGAGGAGGAGGCGGAGTCTGAGACAGAGGGCCAGTGCCAAGCAGCCACGCCTACTGAGCCATCAGAAGAACTGCCACAGGTAACGTGAAGTTACAGTACTATTATGTTTGTAGATTGAAATATATATATATTGATGAGTTTTTAGTACTGATGTACCTGGATGAAATACTACTGCATGGTATACTGTATCAAACAATGCAATGCACTTGACTAGACCTTCCCTTTCTAGTGTGAAATATGAAATGGAAATAATTTTTAATTTAATGTCGCTTTCTTGACTCTTGTGATTGGACCATCAGAAGTTAAGATATTTTTTGAAGGGGGCAACTAATAATTATTTTGATAATCAATTAATCTGTTGATTATTTATTTGATTAATCCAAAAATAATTAAGTATTGAAAAAATAATAATTTTAATTAAAATATTAATTCATCTTTTGTTTTATTTTTATTTTTATTTATTTATTTTTTTTTTTTACAAAATTCTTATTACACATTCTGCCCAACGTTGTCCTCCAAACTAATTTGAAGGAAATTAAAACAAAAAGTTACTGTAATGTATCTATGAAGGCTATGTGCAATTAAAAATGATGTGGAAAAAGGTAGTTCAAATTAAACACTGCAAAAAATGGTTTCATTACATAGTATTTTTGTCTTGTT
The DNA here is from genome assembly GCA_039654105.1 of Coreius guichenoti. NCBI lineage: Eukaryota > Metazoa > Chordata > Actinopteri > Cypriniformes > Gobionidae > Coreius > Coreius guichenoti. Next base: position 7,223,482 of record CM077172.1, on the reverse strand, counting down.
TCCAGTCCAAATATCTAAAAGCTCTTAAATCAAGATGCATTTACTAGATGAGTATAATGGCATAAGATGCTATATCTTGTTTTCTGAAATAAAGAAAAGAAAAAAAATCTAAATTAAGTGTGTTTTTGCTTAAAACAAGCAAAATTATCTGCCAATGGGGTAAGAAAAAAAAACATACATAAAACATAATACCTTGTCATTTTACTTGTTTAGTAAATGAATCTTGATTTAAAAATGTTAGATACTTGGACTGGAAACAAGCCAAAAAATACTAAGTAAGAAAATCATTTTTTTGCAGTGAACTGGTTGCTTACCATTTGAAAGTAAAATTAAAATCACTAAATTAAAAATTATAATAAAGAAAAACAAAAGCACAGGCTAAATGTATAAATGTTTAAACTTACATTTAATGTCTAACAAGAAATATGTTGGAAAAATGTATACTTTAGTCAGAATTATTGCACTCCCATTACTTGGTTTAACAGAATGCAAAAATAACCACCTAGACAGCACTTACACAACTAAGCATGCAACATTATACATATATTATAATGAGGTCATATGACAACAGTGTAGAGTGCCATTGCTTGAAGAGTTTGTCATTGCATTCAGTTGCACATACTATTAAAAATACAATTCTGTATACAGTATATACTTTTAGCACAGTTGCTTTCTGCACTGCTGGATATGTTGGGATATACACTATATTGCCAAAAGTATTGGGACACAAGGTCCATAAAGACATGGATGAGCAAGTTTGGTGTGGAGGAACTTGACTGGCCTGCACAGAGTCCTGAACTCAACCCGATAGAACACCTTTGGGATGAATTAGAGCGGAGACTGTGAGCCAGGCCTTCTCATCCAACATCAGTGTCTGACCTCACAAATGCGCTTCTAGAAGAATGGTCATAAACACACTCCTAAACCTTGTGGAAAGCCTTCCCAGAAGAGTTGAAGCTGTTCTAGCTGCGAAGGGTGGGCCAACTCCATATTAAACCCTACGGATTAAGAACGGGATGGCGTTAAAGTTCATGTGCATGTAAAGGCAGGTGTCCCAAAACCTTTGGCAATATAGTGTATGTGTGAGAGATTGGATGGGATAATAGGGAGATGCTAACAGATGTTGTGATCTTACAGCTCAGTTTGGGAAGTGAGGAGGACCTGGCGGCAGACCTCTCTCTCACCAGCTTTCATATGGAGAACGAGAGACCCCCGAGCAGTGAGGAGACCCCACCCACCCCCGCCGGAATGGAGGAGCAGCAGGAAGCACAAGAACGACCGGATGGAGAAGAGGAGGAAGAGATTTTCAACAGGTATTTCACTAATAAATAAGGATAGATCTAAAGAACAGAGAACACTTATGAGTTGTTTAAAAAAATAGTTGAAATACAGTCATCATTTACTCACCCTCATGCCATTCCACACCTGTATGAGATGTGTAGCTATCAAATTTATTCAAAGCTATGTCAGAAATAATCATTGTGAGCAATCAATTGCATGCATGTTATTTAGATCAGAGCTTCATATGCAGGTAAATGCACAATACACAATACATTCAAGACATTAATGCAAGTTCACTCCATTTGAATGCAGTTACTTTTGGATGTGCTTTCAATGGAAAGTGCATCATGCAACTTTTATTATACAATGTGATGCTGTGAAAACGAGATGACAGCTTGAGAGTGAGCTGGAAAGGTTGTATTTTATTGCCCTCTGCTGGCTAACCTGCTTCTTGCAGCATATATATGCATATTTGGTTGAGGAAAATATACAAATAAAACATCATTATGTATTTATAGCATGGCCTGCCTTATTTAATTTTATTATTTACTTGCTGTGCCGTTGCTTTGAATAATGAGCCTTTTGATTGTATATTTGTCTGGGCCTAATTACATGAATGAAAATGCTCCAACATGATGCACAATGATACTTTAGTGAGTTTAATCGAACTTGGGTCATTTTGTGATGGATATTTTAAAATGTTTTACTAATTTTTGGCTCATTTAATTTGGTGAACAACACACTGATTAGGATATATGGCCAGCATTAAATCATTACAGATTCAGTGGCGTTTTTGTTTGTTTGCCTGTTTGTTAAATTGACATATTAATCATGCTGCATTTCATTCTCAGTTTGACAAATTTATAGTTGATGATGAAGCTGTTGATGTAGCTTAGATTTTTAAACTGTGTAATGAGTGTATTTGCCCCTTAAATCAAAAGCTAGATTTAAGGAATGACAAACATAAACAAAATATTGTACTTTTAATTAGTTTTAATACTTTTCAGCATGTGTGTTGAATGGTTAACCCAGCCACCTATAATCATGCACATATTTCACTCTATTAGCAATACAGTCCTGTTCATGTCATCCAGCTAATAACCATGAACATGAAACATAGGTCAAAAAACATAGGGACCTATTTTAACGATCTAAGCGCATGGTCTAAAGTGCACGGCGCAAGTGAACTTAGGGTGTGTCCGAATCCACTTTTGCTAGTTTAACGACGGGGAAAATGGTCGGCGCGCCCGGCGCATGGTCTAAAAGGGTTGTCCCTAGTCTCTTAATGAGTCATGGGTGTGTTTTGGACGTAACGTGCAATAAACCAATCAGAGTCTCATCTCCCATTCCCTTTAAAAGCCAGATGCGCTCACGCCATGGCGGATTCGCTATTTACATGGCGGAATTTGCAAGCGGAAAAACTGATTGCTTCTCCAGAGAGGAATCCTTTTATTTTTAATATTTAAAAATGTTTGTGTGCTGCCGCACATCCCTGTAATAAACAGAGTGTACGTGCATTGTGCACCTGCCTATAGGCGCATATTACTAACGCACCCTTTAAATAACACAAAAAATACTGTGGTCAATGGCGCAGTCGTTTTCAGTTGCCTCAAAATAGCAATGCGCCAACAATGCGCCTGAACACACCTCGTTTTCAGACCAGCATGCCCATGGGCAAACAGATGGGCGCAAATGCATTTGCTATTTAAACAACGTGGCGCAGGACGTGAAAATGATAACTGCGTCGGGCTGAAACTAGCAAAAAACACTTGCGTCGCGCCTGACGCCGCATTGTATGATAGGGCCCATAGTTTTTAAGGCAGTGTTCAACTGTAGGTTTCTTTTACAGGTTTAGCACTTCTCCAGAACCTGCCGGTATGACAACACGAGGCTGGTTTCGCAGGAAGCCCGTCCACCGGCTGGCTGGAGCCCAGCGAACCAGCTACGACCTACGAGAACGCATCTGCATAGGCAGCATGACAGCCATGGAGACTGCGGTCTACCAGAAAGTACCTACAGACGAAGCAGAGGCGCAGATGCTTGCCAGCGCTGACCTGGATGACATGAAAAGTAAGCAAAGTAAATTCTAAAGGAGACGTGAAAATAGCAGGACGCTAATACGCATAGATTTTTGAGACATGGAACAAAACATCTCAATTTTACCTGCCATTAGTTTTGACATTTCTACAAATATCAGATGTTATCGCTAGAATATTTCGTATGCACAATTTCATATTTCTTCATATTTTTTTCTTTTTTTAAATAAATTATTGCTCACTATTTTGCACCTGTCCTCAGAATCAGTACAATAAAATATTAACAATAAATAATGATTTGTACACACATTATCTTTATTTTGCATTTGTCCATTCAGAATTTGGAGGATGCAAATGATTTCCTATCATAAAATAGGGGTCATCAAAATTGCATTTTCTTTTTGCATTTTATTTAAATTATTTATTTTTTATACATTTTTTTTTTTTTTTTTACTTGTCTTTAAGTAAAAATAAGATATATTTGAGATACTTGAGAAGCAACACTGCATGAGTTATTAAGACTTATTTTTAAAGAATATAGCTTTAATATGAGTATTTTTTATGACTGCACTGGGAGACTTTTTAATTTGTTTTCTATGGAAGCTTGTTTCCGCCACAGAATAAAACATTTTAAAACATTTTAAAAGATAATTGCGACAATTCTTACTTTTTTTCTTAGAATTGTGAAATATAAACTCGCAATTGTGAGTTATAAAGTCAGAATTGCGGGTTATAAAGTCCAATTCTGAGGGGAAAAGTTTTTTGCGAGTTTATATCTCGCAATTGCGTGATATAATGTCAGAATTGTGAGATACAATTTTTTTTTTATTCTGTGGTGGAAACAACCTTCCATAGGTTTAATTATAAGTACAAGTGATAAAAATTCTAAGACAAAATACAGATAAAGGATACACACTCTCTTAATATCTTATGCAGTGCTGCTTCTCAAGTAAACTTGTTTTGTTTTCAGGATTTTTAGATAATTTAAAAATAGTACATTTATGAGCCCAACATGCAAACTTTCTTTTTTTTTCCAGTCCTGTAACCTTTCGTCCCATGTCTTAAGAATCAGTGCACTTACTGATTTAAGTTTTCAGCGTGTGTAGCCATGAAGATTAAAACAAGGATTAAAGCAGACAACTTACATGTTGTTGCGGTCGTTCGATCTTAATTGAAATCAGTGCAGTAACTCTAATGCAATTAGATAGTAATTAGATAGGCGTGTTTGATTTCATGTGTCATTGGAGCCACACCAATGACCGAGTCTCAGGCCAGTGGTTTAACTTGATCTTGACAAGCCAAAGCCCGTAGTCCCTCCAAATGCTCATTAAAACCTCACTCTAGAGGAGGGGAGTGATGACAGGGAGTGTTTGTATAGTGGACTTAGAGGTTCGCATTGGCAAGCTTTCTGGTAAGTTTTGGGGCGCTGGGGTATTCGTGTCCATACTCATAAATGTGTTTTGGTGGAAAGCAAAGGACCAGGATCATTGGCTGGCCATGGTCAGCACTTGGCCTGCCCTCTCCTCCCTTTCCCGCGGTTGTAAACAAGGCTTCGAGATGTTCAGATGTGGTCAGGGTCACTGGATCTACGCCATGCACCAGAGTGCTTCCCGTTGTTTTTACATTAATGATTATCCTTAATAAAGTAAGCTCAACTGATTACAGGGTATGACAGTCCAAGAATACTACTACTCCTTTATAAACCCGTGCACGAATGTGTAATTGGCACTTTCCACAAATAGAATGTCCTATTACTTCTTCTTCTTTTTTTTTTTTTATAAATATTATAAAGACGAATCCCATGTTTGTTTGTTTTTTTGGTTGGGAGAAACGTTAAATAAACTGTTATTTAAGATAAAATGAAAATAACATGAAGAATAGGTAAAAAATGTCTTGATACACTCTAAAAAAATGCTGGGTTGTTTTATCCCAAATTTGGGTCAAATATGGACAAACACAGCTGTTGGGTTAAGTTTTTAAAACAACTCATAATTTTTTATAGAGGTGTTGACCCCAATTGCTAAGCTTAGCTTTTCAACCCATTTACCAAAGTTATTTTAAGAGAAAAAGAAAACTTTTCATTAATTTAGGGAAAATAAAAAGAAAGTTCTTCAATAGCTATTAATCAAAATTTTGTCTCAAACTAGCTAGCACCGATTCCCACGTGCATCACTGAGCCTTGGCCGCCCATGACCCTGTCTCCGGTTCACCACTGTTCCTTCCTTGGACCACTTTTGATAGATACTGACCACTGCAGACCAGGAACACCCCACAAGAGCTGCAGTTTTGGAGATGCTCTGACCCAGTCGTCTAGCCGTCACAGTTTGGCCCTTGTCAAACTCGCTCAAATCCTTACGCTTGCCCATTTTTACTGCTTCTAACACATCAACTTTGAGGACAAAATGTTCACTTGCTGCCTAATATATGCAGTGGTGAACAGTAACAAAGTATAAGGTCACGACTGTCAGTTGTTTGTGAACTAAATCTGCTGAAAAAAGGCGAGATGTTTAGCCCATTCTATATTAAATGCTTTTGTGTATTACCATATGAACAGGGTTTTAGGTAGAAAATAAACATAACATTAAAATAACACAAATTAATTCCCATGCATCTTCTCAACTGCCGTAGCAGTTTCAAATTCTATAAAACTCGTATATTTGCGTAGCGTTCTTCTTAACGTTAACACATTGTGCATTATGTGATGTTTATTTTTATATTGTATGTTTATATTTGTCAACATTTACACACATCTACACACATCCAACACAATCAGCACTGGCCAGGGATGTGTTCTCTCCTCACTGCTCTTCTCCCTGTACATGAACGACTGCACTGCCAAACACCCTTCTGTCAAACTTCTGTGGTTTGCAGATGACACTACCATCATCGGCCTCATATACAGTGCTGACGAGTTTGCATATAGTATATAGGCTCTTCATCTGTGACTACCTGCCTTCATCATGCTATCCTCTCTTCATCGAGCATCTGCAATACCAAGAACTCTAATCGGTTAAGTCTGCCATATTGCCTGTCATCAGCTTGCTCTGTTCAATAAAATCTGTTACCTGCATTCCTGTTGTCTGTCCCTGTGTTACATGACACTTGCAGATCAATGCATATTTTGTGCATAATCTTCCTTGTTCACTAGTGCTGGCTACTTAGCAATTCATAATAATTCATAATAATGTCAGACTGAGCTGCAACCTATTTAAGCTCTACTGTGTGTCTAGTACTTTATACCCTCCAATATATAAAACTGCAGGCAGTACTTTACTCTTGTAATACATAAAATTGAAAAGGAGTACTTATTACTTTTACTGGAGTAATATTTTAATGGTGTATCTGTACTTTTACTCTAGTACTTGATTCGTGTACTTTGTCCACCACTGATAATATGTAATATTTAGTTTGACCTGTGGGCTGTGGATCAGTTTATGAAGGTTAGTCTTTTAAAAAATAAGTTTAAGACTCTATTTGGCATCCTATTTGTGGAACGTGCAAATTAGTATTTTATTTCATTACAGTGTTTTTGTCTTGGGGAACTTCACCGAAGTCATTCCTGAACAGTGTTTGTGAGGATGCCTGAAGATGTGCTGCACATGACTATGTTTTCTTAGAAGCAGCATTGTAAAGTTCTTCCTGACGTGAGGGGTTTGGTTTAATTGGGCTCCCATGCTCCAGTTGGCCTCCCAGCTGTTCCTCTGTGGGTCATGTGGTGATTTTTCAAGCCATGGGAATGGCTAGACATACTCTCTTTTTATTGAGCCAGATGATTTTCACAGAGCCTAAGTTTAGAGTATTGTTCATCTTATATATAAAGTCCTGTCCAGAACATTTGAATCCATAATGTTTGCTTATGAATGCTGCTTACCCTGTGGCATGTTGCATGATGAATGAAATGTTGTTCTTGTGATTTTCAGCTATCTTACTAGATGAAATGTAATGAATTTATCCCTTTTAACTAATATATACAGTATACAGGGTTTGACATTAACACCCGCCAAATGCGAGTTTGTGGATTTGTGTAACGCAGTCACTCGTACTAGCCACTTTGGCGGGTTGAATTTTATAATATATACATTTTTCAAATGTAGTCTTTTAAAAAGGCATCTAAAAATAATAAACTAAATGCAACGTAGTGTTGTCAAAAATATAGATTTTTTTTATACATATTGATACTGAAATATCTGAAACGTTTCCAATACTTATTTTCTGCAGAATAGATACACAATACCAGCTGCGCTTTCTCACTCTCTCATCTCTCCGACAGCGAGTTGACACACAAACCCGCCTCCACTCACTCACTCACTTCATTTGTACAAGGTGAATATTGTTGGTGTTACAGGGCTTGAATTTCGGTTTGGGATTGCGCGTATTGCACATAATTTTACTCATTCCCGCAGATTTTGTGCTCAAACCCAAAGTGCGTGCACATAAAGCCGCCTCTCAGTACTAAATTGAGTTCTTTTTCGCTTCTTATTGACCTTAAACAGTCAAATACACACAAAATAATGTCAAAATGCCGGTCTTAGCGAGTTAAACAGTCAGTTATGTGGATCCATGCATCAGGTCTTAAAGTGACAGCAGCCTAATATACCTGCTGCCAAATTATGAGATAATATTAAAAATACAGTATCTATATGGCAGTTTTTCCCATGATTCAAAATTGTGGCTAGTGAAAATGCTGAGTGGCTAGTAACTTTGGAAAACCACTTGCCACAGTGGCTGGTGAGCAAAAAAGTTAATGTCAAGCCCTGTGTATATATGTATATACACTCACCTAAAGGATTATTAGGAACACCATACTAATACTGTGTTTGACCCCCTTTCTCCTTCAGAACTGCCTTAATTCTACGTGGCATTGATTCAACAAGGTGCTGAAAGCATTCTTTAGAAATGTTGGCCCATATTGATAGGATAGCATCTTGCAGTTGATGGAGATTTGTGGGATGCACATCCAGGGCACGAAGCTCCCGTTCCACCACATCCCAAAGATGCTCTATTGGGTTGAGATCTGGTGACTGTGGGGGCCATTTTAGTACAGTGAACTCATTGTCATGTTCAAGAAACCAATTTGAAATGATTCGAGCTTTGTGACATGGTGCATTATCCTGCTGGAAGTAGCCATCAGAGGATGGGTACATGGTGGTCATAAAGGGATGGACATGGTCAGAAACAATGCTCAGGTAGGCCGTGGCATTTAAACGATGCCCAATTGGCACTAAGGGGCCTAAAGTGTGCCAAGAAAACATCCCCCACACCATTACACCACCACCACCAGCCTGCACAGTGGTAACAAGGCTTGATGGATCCATGTTCTCATTCTGTTTACGCCAAATTCTGACTCTACCATCTGAATGTCTCAACAGAAATCGAGACTCATCAGACCAGGCAACATTTTTCCAGTCTTCAACTGTCCAATTTTGGTGAGCTCGTGCAAATTGTAGCCTCTTTTTCCTATTTGTAGTGGAGATGAGTGGTACCCGGTGGGGTCTTCTGCTGTTGTAGCCCATCCGCCTCAAGGTTGTGCGTGTTGTGGCTTCACAAATGCTTTGCTGCATACCTCGGTTGTAACGAGTGGTTATTTCAGTCAAAGTTGCTCTTCTATCAGCTTGAATCAGTCGGCCCATTCTCCTCTGACCTCTAGCATCAACAAGGCATTTTCGCCCACAGGACTGCCGCATACTGGATGTTTTTCCCCTTTCACACCATTCTTTGTAAACTCTAGAAATGGTTGTGCGTGAAAATCCCAGTAACTGAGCAGATTGTGAAATACTCAGACCGGCCCGTCTGGCACCAACAACCATGCCACGCTCAAAATTGCTTAAATCACCTTTCTTTCCCATTCTGACATTCAGTTTGGAGTTCAGGAGATTGTCTTGACCAGGACCACACCCCTAAATGCATTGAAGCAACTGCCATGTGATTGGTTGATTAGATAATTGCATTAATGAGAAATTGAACAGGTGTTCCTAATAGTCCTTTAGGTGAGTGTATATATAACATAACAATCACACACACACTCACACACACACACACAATATGCATAAACAGTAGTAATTTTAACAAGTTGCTATAATTATTATTATATATGTTTATATCATTATATATTATTTTAATATCATATATTATATAATTGTTAAATTAAATAATTTTTTTATATTGATATATGAAAAAGTTGCTATTATTATTTAAATTGTAATGCATTATTTAAATTGTAGTTTAAACAGTACTGCTTATATATATATATACACCGATCAGGCATAACATTATGACCACTGACAGGTGAAGTAAATAACACTGATTATCTCTTCATCATGGCACCTGTTAGTGGGTGGGATATATTAGACAGCAAGTGAATGTTTTGTCCTCAAAGTTGATGTGTTAGAAGCAGGAAAAATGGCCAAGCATAAGGATTTGAGTGAGTTTGACAAGGGCCAAACTGTGATGGCTAGACGACTGGGTCAGAGCATCTCCAAAACTGCAGCTCTTGTGGGGTGTTCTCGGTCTGTAGTGGTCAGTATCTATCAAAAGTGGTCCAAGGAAGGAACAGTGGTAAACCGGCGACAGGGTCTTAAGGGCGGCCAAGGCTCATTTATGCACGTGGGGAGTGAAGGCTGGCCCGTGTGGTCCGATCAAACAGGCGAGCTTCTGTAGCTCAAATTGCTCAAGAAGTTAATGCTGGTTCTGATAGAAAGGTGTCAGAATACATTTTGTTGTGTATGGGGCTGCATAGCCGCAGACCAGTCAGGGTGCCTATGCTGACCCCTGTCCACCGCCGAAAGCGCAGCAGTGGGCATGTGAGCATCAGAACTGGACCACGGAGCAATGGAAGAAGGTGGCCTGGTCTGAGGAATCAAGTTTTCTTTTACATCACGTGGATGGCCGGGTGCGTGTGCGTCGCTTACCTGGGGAACACATGGCACCAGGATGCACTATGGGAAGAAGGCAAGCCGGCGGAGGCAGTGTGATGCTTTGGGCAATGTTCTGCTGGGAAACCTTGGGTCCTGCCATCCATGTGGATGCTACTTCGTACCACCTACCTAAGCATTGTTGCAGACCATGTACACCCTTTCATGGAAACCGTATTCCCTGGTGGCTGTGGCCTCGTTCAGCAGGATAATGCGCCCTGCCACAAAGCAAAAATGGTTCAGGAATGGTTTGAGGAGCACAACAATGAGTTTGAGGTGTTGACTTGGCCTCCAAATTCCCCAGATCTCAATCCAATCGAGCATCTGTGGGATGTGCTGAACAAACAAGTCCGATCCATGGAGGCCCCACCTTGCAACTTACAGGACTTAAAGGATCTGCTGCTAACATCTTGGTTCCAGATACCACAGCACACCTTCAGGGGTCTAGTGGAGTCCCTGACTTGACGGGTCAGGGCTGTTTTGGCAGCAAAAGGGGGACCAACACAATATTAGGAAGGTGTTATATCATAATGTTATGCCTGATCGGTGTATATATATATATATATATATATATTAACATTTTATTAATAAATACTTCAAAACTAACATGCCTGCAGCTGGTGGGATTTTGAAGGAAGCATGGATGTTTCCATCTGGCATGCTGATACAGGCTAATTTCATGAATGATACTGCTGTTTACTCTACGTGACGTACAGTGCAGCTAATATGGCTAAATTATTCCCTGTGAATGAAGGCTAGCAGAGTCCAGCAGAGTGCTTTTAGTTGAGGCTGCAGCGGCTCTGTGGATGAGACCCCTCCAGCTATAATTAACTTCACTGTTCCAATTGATTATCCTTCCCAAAGACCTGCCCGCAGCCTTTCCTGCTTTTAGAAAATAGAGGAAGCATTGACTGCTCTACCGCAGCAAATTACAAATGAGGCCGCCACAGTGGAACACGCCATTGAATTTAAGTCCTGCATCACACTAGCTTGCTATAAACTGCTCATGTTTGAGTCATGCCACTGTCCCGCTCCATGCCACCTTTACAGGGCATTTAGATGCCATATATGTCAGAATACTCACTTGTATAATTGATTTTCTCACTTATTTTTTGAATGATCTCATTGTTTGATTGTGTATTTTTTTAATATATTTATTTTATTTTTATGATATATATATATATATATATATATATATATAAAATTAATCTTATTTTTATGAATTCATAACCTCGAATAAAGTCTCAGTATCTTAATACTTTATCCTAGATAGCAATGTGAGTACAGTGTGATTACAGGGATGTTTTATTTTATTTATTTTATTTTATGTATTTTTATGATGTTTATGGAATGTATATTCAATAAATTAACCTTATTTTTATGAGTTCATAACCTCAAATAAAGTCTCAATATCCCAGTAATTTCTCTGACAGCAATGTGATTACAGTGAACATGAAATACAATATAATATATTTTGTAAATAAGATTTAAATGTAGAGCATATGGAAACTTTTTTTTAAATATCTTCCATTCTCTTGAGAAAAAAGGCCCCGTTTTTTTTTAAATATAGCAAAATTTTTAATCAAAAGTGAGTGATTCCAATATGACCTCAACATTTCTCATTAAATTCTCCCAAAAACAAATTATCTGAGCACTCTTTTATCTTATCTACATAATATACACATTCTATAGTCTATATTTGTTTCTCCTAAAGAATTTTAGGAGAAATATCTGAGATAAAGTTCATATCTAAATTAAACATAACTTAGATCATCTCTCTTACATCTCATGAGCTATGAAAGAGCAACCTGTGAGCAATAAAATGCCCTCTGATATGCATACAAATCTTGTAAATGTCCAGCTATATAGGCTATTGGATGTATCTGAATGGTGATTGGCTAATCCCCTGCAGGTAACCGCTTGAAAACGAGACAGGGTTGAGTTCTAGAAGCAGCCATGGTTTCCATGGAGATCGGTCATGTGGAGACAGGGCTGTGTAATGTGTGGCACCATGTTGTGCACTTCATCGGCACTGATGTTGTTTCGGATGGAGGTTTTCACCTGTGCTTTCTGATAGGGTGGTGTAACCAGGATGGAGGACCACATCTCTGTCCCTCATGCAGCCGCAGGATCAATCGACAACGTCATGGAAAGCACAGAGGCAGCCAATAGATTAGTGTGAGACCTCAAAAAAAAGTAGTTCAGTTGTATCAACATTTCCTCTGGATCATCTGCCAATTCCAGTGTTCCCTGCTGTTTGCCTGCGTACATGCGGACACGTCTTGCAGAACTACTGCTCATCTGCTTGGAAATCCTGAGGCCAAACACCATTTTCTTATCAGGCAGCCAGGTGGATTTTACAGACTCTCTGTGGATTGAGGGCCCAGCTGAGAGACGATCCTTTTCCCTTCTTTTCTTCTTTAACTTACCATTCTATGACAAAATTTGATCGCAGACAAGATTAATTGCACAATTCCTTGTGATAGTTCTAGAAATTTGTGCTTCCAGGATCTACTCCTAAAACCCAAAGACGGGATTAGACGCAGTTCTACTTTGTAGAAGGTACAAAATAGCGGTGCGGAAGAGGGTGGCATCCTGGATGATCCGGAGGTACCAGGTGTGGAGATGACAGACGAGGGGAAGGAGAAGGACAGCAGTGGCGGCTCAGGGGAGGAATGCCCTGATGCAGACCCTGGAAAGGGGCATTGTGTGGATCAGGAAAACCCTCTTGGGAGCTTTGCATTGGACGGCTTTGAGGACTTTGAGGAGTTTGTGCTGGATTTTGATGATTATGACCTTCTGGAATCCATCCACTCACACCTTAGCTCCCCAGTCGAACCGATCCGTAAGTGTGCTTACTGTTAAAAAGTTGGAAGCGTGATGAAGGGTAATATTTTCCAGCCACCTTCATTTTTGCAAATGTCACAGCGACCTCCACTTTGCTTCACACTTACATCATTTTTCGACAGAATTTTGCTATTGTCTGTCTGTGACAATTGGGTTTCACTTTATTTTGATGCACATTCTGTTGACTATAAGTAACGTTGCACCTACTTGTCTACTAACTCTCATTAGAGTGTTAGTAGAGTATTAGTAGACCGGTAGGGTTAGGGTTAGAATAAGTTGGCATGTAGTTGCAAAGTTACTTATAGTCAGTAATGTCTGTTGGGGAAGCATCACAATAAAGAGTTAGCAGATATTAAGCAGACAGTCTACTAAAACTCTAATGAGAGTTAGTTGACATGTAGTTGCAAAGATACGTATAGTTAGTAGAATGTCTGTTGGGGGACCATCACAATAAAGAGTTAGCAAATATTAAGCAGACAGTCTACTAATAGTTGCAAAGTTACTTATAGTCAACAGAATGTTCAAAAGGGACCATCAAAATAAAGTGTTACTGACAATAGTAGTGGAAAAAAGCCTCGAAGTACGCATTTGCAATTGAATGTGTAACAGACAGCTCTTGATTAAATCCAATAGGATTTTCCATTCACATGACTGCGGTTGTGACACTGTAAAAAGGCACTCCACCCTCTATAGATCTTGCTTGCATTGGAAATTGATGGCTGGGAGTTGTTTTATTGATCCTGTAGGGAAATGCAAGCTAATTAATGTCAAGCCGAATCCATGCAAACAGTTTGTTGATATGAAACATTTCATAGCCTCCAGTGATGTGGCATGTTTGAGTGGATGGCTTATGAAGTTCCACATCCCCTCCTGTTGACACATACATGAGCAGCCAAGCCTCCACATGCACAAATCATCTTAGATCATATTACACAGTAACTTGAAGTACAGTGATTTCTATTGATATTCCTCATTCATTACGGTTAGAGGTTTGTTCAGCCTGAACCTTTTTTTTTTTGTCCTACACTAGCGTTCAAAAGTTTGGGTCAGTTAGTCAATTATTACGTTTATTCAGCAAGGATTCATTAAATAGATCAAAAGTGACATTCAAGTTTTTTAACATTGTTGCAAAAACAATTCTATTTCAACTAAATGCTGTTTTTTTCAACTTTCTGTTAATCAGAGAATCCTGAAAAATGTATCACGATTTCCACAAAAATATTAAGCAGTATAACTGTTTTAATATTAAGAAATGTGGTAACACTTTACCAAGGTTCCATTAGTTAAAATTAGTCAACTACTTTAGTTAACATGAACTAAGAATGAACAATACTTCTATTGCATTTATTAATCTTAGTTAATGTTAATTTCAACATTTACTAATACATTATTAAAATCAAATGTATTTGTTAACATTAGTTAGTGCACTGTGAGCTAACATGAACAAACAATGAATACTGGATTTGTATTAACTAGCATTAACAAAGATTAATAAATACTGTAACAAATGTATTGCTTATTGTTAGTTCATGTTAATACATTAACTATTGTTAACATAAATGTTTCTTGTGCACCAAATGAGCATCTTAGAATGATTTCTAAAGGATCATGTGACACTGAAGACTGGAGTAATGTCACTTACTTTAAATTGTCATAATATTTCACAATATTACTGTTTTTACTGTATTTATGACCAAATTAACGCAGCCTTAGAACAGAAGAAACTTATTTCAAAAGCATTAAAAAACTCTTACCAAACCCAAAATTTTGAGCGGTAGTGTGCATTGATAGACATGAGTGGCATCATTACTGTATTTGCATACTGAATTATGATTGGTTTTCGTTCTTATATCTGCATACTGAATTGTGAATGCTATTTTAGAATAGCCTTTTATAGCCACCTTTACACTGAACAGTGATTGTTTGCTGAATCTAATGTGC
The DNA here is from genome assembly GCA_039654105.1 of Coreius guichenoti. NCBI lineage: Eukaryota > Metazoa > Chordata > Actinopteri > Cypriniformes > Gobionidae > Coreius > Coreius guichenoti. The sequence continues at coordinate 7,208,466 of CM077172.1, read as the reverse complement.
CACCAACAGATTGTAATATTCGCATATGAATCTGTCATCTTTCTTATATCAGCCATAGGCTAAATACTGACTAACTTTCATATTTTAGACACAATGGGACAGATTTATTAACAGCTTATGCCAGTGAAAACCCTCTTTTGGCGTTAAAAAAACTACCGTCAGGATTTACTAAAGACACGCAGCGAAAAATTAGCGCTGAAAAGGCGTGGACAGGGTTATTTTTTGCGGCTGACCTTACTGCATATGCATTTGTAGGAGTTTCCCTTTCAGACACAAAATTTATGGGAGGAGAGTATTTAAATAAATCACGCAAGATGATTTACTAATGTTTGTACTCGTAAATTTACTGGTATTTGCGCCATTATTTACCGCTCCAAAAAAGCATGTATTAAACCAGATGCTAATTTTCTGCTCTTGGTAGATTGTGTTGGTCATTATGGAAATGATCCGGCTGCGTCTGTGTTTTTTAATTTGCATGTCATCAGTAGATCACACGCAGAACTTTCCACTCCCATCTGCGCTTTTTTTGGAATTGCGTTCTCACACTAATTTGCCCTGTTTAGTAAATCTGGCCCAATAGTTAAAATAGTTCCAATAGAAGTCAAATTAAGATATGGCTTGTGTTTGTTTTTCAAGCTTGAATGCATCCCATTCACAGTAATTGCATGGAAAAAGCAACCAGTGCACTCTTTTTTTGAAGAAAGAAAGTCATACTGGTTTGCAACAACCTGAGTAAATAATAACAGAATGTTACATTTTTTTGAGAAACTGTTCCTTATAAAGAAAGAGATGGGCCTGAAATATTACAGTTATCATTCAGAGAGATCAAACACTGCTTCTCACTAACAGCCATACTTGTATTTTGATAAAAGGTAAAACCCTCAGGCTTTTGCTTTTGTCTTTGTGTAGACCGTTGCCCTCAAGGCCTTTCCCTGTCTGTTTCTCTCTCTGCAATCCCTCGGGAAAATGTCTGTGTGAAGAGCAGACAGACAGTCTAGCAGAGATCAATTTCCATCTTATCTCTCAGTCTCGCTGTTTTTTTTTCAGTAATACACACAAACTCTGTGTCATAAAACGTTAAACGTATTTGGGTCCATGGCAAAGGAAAAATCTTTTAAAAATCATCTCGTTTAAAATGCATGAGGCATGCATGCATGTCTGGTTTGCTATCTTTGTGGGGACTCTCCATAGACGTAATGGTTTTTATATTCTATCCCCTTACACTAACCCTACCCATAACACAAAACGTTCTGCATTTTCATATTAAAAAAAACTCATTCTGTATGATTATAAGCTTGTTTCCTCATGGGGACCTCAATTTAGGTACCTACGGTGACACGAGTCCCCATGATTCAGTGTGCATTCAGGCTGAAGTTCCCACTGGGATTGAAAAACATGAACACACACACACACACACACACACACACACACACACACACACACACACACACACACACACACACACACACACACACACACACACACACACACACACACACAAAAAAAAAATCTGAAATCCTTGTCCTTGTGGGGACTTTTTTTTGTCCTCATGAGGAAAACAGCTTATAAATCACACTAAGTGATGTCTGAAAATGTAAATATGCAGAAAGTTTTCTATTATGGGTAGTTTTAGGGGAGAGAATATACAGTTTATACAGTATAAAAATCATTATGTCTATGGAAAGTCCCCCTAAAACATAGAAACCCAACGTGTGTGTGTGTGTGTGTTTTATTCTAATTTTTTCAAATTAACATTTTATAACATTATAATGATGTATTCTAACATGCATTAATTATTATAACATTATATAATATTTTATAGTTTAGTTTTTGAGATTTTTTTTTTTGAGATTGTATTCAATCGATTGTCTGTATGACATTTGAATAGATTTTGAATAGATCTTGACAAAAAGTGAGCCACTGAACCATTTCGAGAGTGTGTTTAAAGGTGGTAAAGGTAATGCTAACAAAATAAAGGAGGACAGATCAAATGCTTGAATTGAGATTTCAAATCAGCACTTTTGTGCGTCAAACAGACGTTTGCGGCCTGAGTTGGTTTCGTCCTGTGGTGTTTTGATGAAAACTTGGCTGTTTTGGTCTCCTCTAGGATTTTTGCTCTCCTGCCATGAAAAGCACAACCAGAGTACAGCCAAAAGGCACGACCACCTTATTGTTAGCACTCTACCCCTGGGATAAGGCCCAGCACCAGTGCGTGGACTTCAAAATTATGCAGAGCCTTTCTTTTATGAGGTGGGTTAGAGTCATGTGCGACGCTAAGACAGAAAGGGTAGAAAATTAACTTTGTTTACCGAACATCCCCGGGCTACTGGGACAACACAAACCAGCTGAGGCCTTGGGCGTCCTGGCAGGCCTCAACCCTTGGAGAGCCCCGGCCTTTTACTTGGCACTCAGAACAGCTGGAGAGAGAGGGTTTCTCATAATACACCCCTTCAATTATCCCAAATTCAATAAAAACCTTGGTTTGTGGGCTAAAATGATACAATATTAAATCACAGCAATTTTTTTGGAAAGGCCTAGCATCCAAAGTACGCCTCTTAGTTGCACTCAGCTGAGAAGGCCTGTGATTCTCTTGTTTTTCTAGGCCCGTTTTTACTCTCAATCACACAAATGTATGCAATTTCATCGCTACAGTTGAGTAAAAGCTATGTGAACCCTTTACCATGTACTTTTGTATAAATTGGTCATATAGACAATTTGTTTTGCCATGGACTGATGAATATCGAGGCTTGTGGATGTTTTTAACCCTTTTTAGCTTTATGCAAGTCAGCGATTCTTAATGTTATGTCTTCTGAGATCTCTTTTTGAAGGCATGGATCAGGCAATGCTTGATGCAAATAGAAAAAATCTAAATCTGTGAGTGTTCGTTATAGGACAGTACAGATCTGACCAATACCTCTAGTCTAGTTTTGCTGGGCTTGTCCCAATACCAACACTTGCAGTCTTGACCACTTGTCTACTTACATAATTTTTTTTCTGTATTTGTGCCCGGTGGAACACACTTACAACATATAGGGCCAGATTTACTAAACAGGACAAATTAGCATGAGAGCGCAATTCCAAAAAAGAGCCAATGGGAGTGGAAAGTTCTGCGTGTGATCTACTGATGACGTGCAAATTAAAGAACACAGACGCAGCCGGAGCATTTCCATAATGACCAACACAATCTACCAAGAGCAGAGCAAATATGCGTCTGGATTAAGACATGCTTTTTTGGGCGGTAAATAATGGCGCAAATACCAGTAAATTGACTAGCGCAAACATTAGTAAATCACCTTGCATGATTCATTTAAATACTCTCCTCCCATAAATGTTGCGTCTGAAAGGGAAACTCCTGCAAATGCATATGCAGTAAGGTCAGCCGTTTTTTAATGCCAAAAGGGTTTGCGCTGGCGAAAGCTGTTAGTAAATCTGGCCCATAGTGTTGTACAAATGTGAGTCAAGTTTTTATAGATCATTATTTACACATTTTGATTTTTAAAGCTACGCACTTTAACTCTTTCCCCGCCAAGCACAGAATTTTCCAGGTTTCCATGTTTTCACTGTTATACGCTAGGGGGCGCTATGACACATCTTCTGAAAGAGTCCTGACTCTCCTGATCAAAACACGCGAAGAAGACGCAGAAACAAGCAATCTCATATGTAATCATATGCATATGTAAAATAATGCGATCATCAACATTAAACAGCATATAAATCAAAACTGCCTAATGTTACTGAACGAAATGTCGACCCAGGACGAGCTACAGGACTGTGCAAGCATTAGGGGTGTTGATGGACTCGATTTACTCCATCTGTGTTTTGATCATCGTTCTGAATCCGCTGGTGCAACCGGAAACTCTGGCAACGCTGGTGGTGAAAGAGTTAAAATAAACTTCTACATGTCTGTTCAGTAGTCCCTATTTAAGAGACGATACAATTTAGTTGGTGTGATGCTTTTAACTAAGTGATAATGAATACACATACTCCTCTGCACCAATAAAACATGCAATACTTTACATTTACTACCAAATTACATCTAATTAATTTAACTTGAAATGGAAAGTTTTTCTTGAAATCTTGCGATTCCGGGACACAAGAGTTCCTGAACATGATGAATGATGGGATACACTTAACCTAAAATACCGCTCCAAAGCGGTATTAAGAGATAGTGTGGATTTAGTGCATTAAGAGCACTGAACTTTTATAAGAACTGGGACAGTCTTGCGCTCTTGCTTCCAGTTGCGTCTACGTGCTCTAAAGTGGCCGAGACCTCAAGGGTGGGCATTGGACTCCAGGTTAGCTGACTCCAATTAGCTAAGTCATTCACCTAAGGATTCTTTTTTTTAAAACTAGTTTTAGTTCATGTTAATAACCCTGCTATGAGCGTTTACAATAAAGACATGATAATGTATAATTTTTTGTGTGTTATTTGTACAGGGGACATATTATGCAGATTCACATTTATAAGGTGTTTGAACACAGATGTGTCCACAGTGTGTGTAAACAACCAGCGTATAATGGTAAAAATCCACCCACACCTTTTTTATAATCCCCATAAATCATAAACAGTCTCTCCAAACAAGCGAGTTGAGAAGCCCCACCCATGACTAGTGACGATCTGCCCTATCAGCATAGATCCCGCCCTGAGTGAGCCGCAGCAGTCCACCGTTTCTGTTTCCTCGCTGTAGCAGCTGGAGATATACAATGGCTGCGCCAAAAAAATCATTACAAATGTTCTGTTATTGGATGTACCAATGAACATCTAGTTCTCCATAGACTACCGGCATCTGAGCCACTGGTTGAATTTCATTTATGAAGGAAATGTGCAGAAGAAAGTCGTTAAAGTGTTATTTATCTGCGCAAATAAATTTCCGCCGAACGCTGGATTTTCACAAAAGTTGTTTCTGAAAGATTTTAGATTAACATGACGGTACATGCTAGTCGATGAGTTGAATCCACTTAACTCCACAACAACTACATTCATTTATCCACTAACCTTTCAGAAACGTTCCGTTGCATTCTAAAAGTTGTAACTTCTTCCTGAGTCCCTCCATCTGTGTCCGACTCTAGTTCGAACATGTAAGGCTGAACAGGGCCGTAGCTAGGGAATTCTGGGCCCCCTGAAAAAACATTGATGTAGGCCCCCAAAGCCCTCCACTCATATCATATACGGTATATATACGGTAATGGCCTAGATATGGGCATGGAGGCCCACATCTGGTGCCATGCACCTAATAAGGATTTCTTATAAAATAACTAAACAGACAAATAAATAAATGCAAATAAATGTTATTGCTTTTACTTATTTTATATACAAAGTTGTATATAAATATTATATCAAAAAATGGCATTAAGCGATTAATAACTTCGTTTACAGTCATCAAGCAATTATGCAAGACGACAAAAGACAAGAAATTGATAAAATGATAAAATAAACATTTTTTTTTTTTAAAGTAGGCATACCAGCAATATAATAGTCCTTTAAAACCTAAAATTTCCAGTCAGTCTGGTGTCTAACAGCTGAGATAAATTTTCAGAAATGAAAAAGGATGCAGTTGAATGTAAAATAAAACCACTGAAGTGTCTTCATTTTTGATGAAGAAAATGTGCTATTTTATTAAATAAAGCTATTAAATGTATTCATCAGTAGCAGTGAGTTGTATTCATGTTTTCTTGACAGTAGGCTATTGTTAAAAATATCACATCAGCAGCCGGCAGGTCTGTAATCCTTGTGATACGCATATTTTTCTGCATGTTATACAAACCAACAAACTACATAATAGCGCAAAAAGACGGGAACTTTAAGCGTAATCATTCGGGCGGTGCGCGCCGCACAGGTATACAGAGGTGTTCACAGTACCGGAATGAGCGTGCGGCATTCTATTCTGCGAAAGTAAATCGGGCAGCGAAAAGATCAGGGCACGGCATCACATCACATTGACTCCCTACAGTGCACTAAAGAACGTTTTGATAGAGTTTTTAGACAATTTTCCTGGCCTCCCTTTCCTTTTCATGACGTGGTACCCAGATTTTTTTCCTGACATTTTCACTCAGTCTCACTTCCACTGTAACATTACTTCTAACTTCAACTACTGTTCTCGGAGCAGCCTCAACAATGATTGGTTCTATTTACTAGCTGGGGTGGGACTTTCTGGGTCTCTCTGCTGTTTGCCGCTGATTGAGCTGAAATAATGTATAACCATCGGACTAAACCATTTTTTAAGGAGGGGAGAGAGAGGAGATGTGGAAAATTTCTTTAATTAAATTGCATGTTTTTAAATTGCATCAGGCATACAAATGTATATACTATAATGATTCATAAAAGTAGAGAAATATATAGCATAACTACTGGATTTACTACTGGAGCAACGGCCCTGAGGCTGAATACAATTTCTGACATTTTGGCTGCGGGACATTCTCCAGTTTTGTTGTTGCTGGAGTATCCGAAGCACGAGCTGTAAAGGCTGCGCCCTTTTCTGGAAAGGGGGCCGGGAGCAGTAGCTCATTTGCATTTAAAGGGACACACAAAATGAATTGTGGGGTATTTTGAGCTGAAACTTCACAGACACATTCTGAGAACACCAGAGACTTATATTATATCTTGTGAAAAGGGGCATAATAGGTCCCCTTTAAAGCAGACTGTGTTTGTTTATTGTTGGCTCACTTATTTTTTTCCTGCATCTGCCTTTACGAAACTAACAGTTTCATTTATTTTATTTGCCTAACCTTTTCCCTTTTCTTTCACTTTAAGGTCACCGTTTCGAGGACAATCCTGGGGTTAGACGTCATCTCGTCAAGAAATCATCACGCTGTCAAATACCACGATCCAACAATAGCTCACCCCCTCTGTCCAGTCTGAAGAGGAGGAAGAGGATGGACAAGAAAACTCATGAGGTGAGAGCTGAGCTTCTTAACCGCATGGAGAAAAGAAAAATGAGACCTAGATTCGCACAGCCAGACATACAGTTTGCACCACATTATAACTTATTTTCATTCACTTAGACAAAAAGACTGTCTGACTAAAATGCAAAGTGACCAAACACAGTTTACGTTTCATTTATGAGCAGATTGATCAACAATAGAACAGTGTGGAAAAAAATAGTCAAATAATAGCATGGCATGCTCTCACAATTGTATAGTAAACAAACAAACAAAAAAAAAAACTAGCCAAAAATGCATATTGATTTTGAGAACTGAATTTCTGTGTTGTTCCTCAAGAGGTAGCTCAACGTAAAGCCTCCATTTTCCCCAGACTGACATTGATACTGATAATGAGGAGGTGTTAATAGAGATAATCAATCTAAAGGAGCAGGAGAGACCCTCGATTCAGAGATCTTTTCTCTGCTGATATCTATTGATCCGTTTTATCCCGTGGGCTTCACTAAACGAGCGAGAACTGTGTCTCTAAACCAGCTGGATTAATTACATAAGGCACTTAGTCAATCAACACTGGAGTCTGTGCTATTCTTGTGGCTTTATCTGCTAATCTATAAGCTCTGAATCAACTAGCGGAGGAGAATCAGTTGTCTCACAAGTCCTCCATAGAGCTCAACAGTGAATGCACATTTTTTAAGCACATCACTTCCAGAAGCATTTTTGCTTTTTCCTTTACTTTTTATAGCCATTTTAACAGTTTCTTCAGTAAATTGTTCTTCTGCCAAAGGAATCATCAGAGATGAATCAACATTGCAACCTGTGATTGAAAGCAAAAGCTACTTGGAAATCTTAAGATAAAAAAAGATTTAAAAAAAATTATGCCTTTTTTTAAGATTTACGGATTTTAATTAAAGGATACATAAAACACACAGTTTCTGCCATGTTAATCTTGAGTACCTATAGAGTAGCATTGCATCCTTCATATCTCCGAAGAGTCTTTAGTTTTATTAGATTTATAAAAGACAGATACGCTGTACCGATTCTTTCCGAAAACAGCCGAGCTCGTGGCGGCGTGCAGTGGGCGGAGCTGAAGAGTCACGAGCACACACACACACACACACACACACACACACACACACACACACACACACACACACACACACACACACACACACACACACACAAACAATACATCATGGCATTATCCCTGGATAACTTTTGATTCACTATACGTTCGTGTTGTTTACATTCTATGCACTTACTCGCCGATTGCCAACAAAACACAGACATTTGATGCAGTTTCACTCACCACCTGCGGTTTCGACTCATGACTGGGATCTTTTATCGCTGGGACTGGTCCATCTTACAGTTTCAAACAATCTGCAAATCCAGCGTCAAACTGGTCCTTGTTTCGTCACCGAATTGCCGGGAACAAACTAGCACACTTGCGCAACTCTGTTGCTGCCACGGAAAAACAAACTGCATCCACTGTTCCCTTAATGTTGGATTCTTTGGGAAGCTGAACATGGTTATCTTTCCCTCACAACCAAAAACACACTTCTTTGGTGACATTGTTGATTTCGTGGTCTAAAAACAAAATGACAGTGCAGCCGACGGCTTCTGTAACCCGAACGAAGCTCGTTGATGGGCGTGCTCTTGCTCTCGCTCTGGTAGGTGTGTGTGTGTGCTCTTCCAGGAAAAGTGCCCATACAAGGAATTCCGCCCTTTATGACGTCATACAGGGCCATACTCTGAAAAAAAAAAAAACTTTACGAAACTTATACGAATCCTGAAGGAGTGTATTTGGAACAGAAATACTCCACCATACGTCCAACTCATTCTTTGAAACTTTGGCCATGTTTAGCATGAGAATCCAACTCTTTAACAGTGTAAATAAGTCAGAATGCATGAAATAGCATTAGACATCTCCTTTAATAGTAAAATTCCATCAAATTGAATTGAATAATCCTTACATATTTTAAATAAATAATGGAACAATTGAATAATTTCATATTAATTATTCAATTTAAATATGTAAGGGTTATTCAATTCAATTTGATGGAATTTTACTATTAATTGAAATGTGTAAATCTTAAAAAAAAAGCTTAAACAGTGTTTTTTTTTCAAGGCAATAAACTATTAATCTCTGTGCAAATAACAATCGAATCTGAATTTACAGTACCATATAAAATGATTTACTTATAGTCATTTACTTCAGTCTTATTTTACTATTATTTATATACTATTATAGTACTTAATTTTGAATTAGTTTTTTATTTTTAGATTTTTAGTTTTCATTGTATTTTTGTACAATGTTTAAATACATTGTTTAGCTTTATTTTATCTTTATTTCAGTTTTAGTTTTAGAAATGTAGTACTTCAATTTCAAATTTTTATTCTGTTAGTTGCCAAGGCGACATTTCTAATTTTCATCACGTTTCTTAAGTTTCTTATGTTATTTTTAGTTAAGTTTTTTTTGAGTTAAGTTTTTAATCTGTTTTCTAATATTTATATTTTATTTCAGCTTTATTTCTAAGAAAATAAACGATTTGTAATAGTTTCGTTTTAGTTTACCTAAAGTCATAAGCATAAAATACCAAATATTTCTGAAAATATTTATAAGGTTTATAAAGCTAAATGTTCAATATATACAGATATATAAGTAGTTTAAATGTGTGTATGTAGAAGAATTCGATTGCATCATTTGCAGTGCTTCATGAGTGTGAAAGATCATGGTAACATCAACTTCTCTGATTGGTTGCTCTTAGCTCTTAACACTGAGAATTTGGTAATGAACCTTTTTTGTTTTATGAAATTGAAATTGATTCGTGGCTTCAGCATAAGCATAAATCATCATGTAACAACCTCGGAGGTCTTATTTTTGATAGATCCATCACCTGTGTTTTTACACTAGAATGAAAAATACTAAAACAAAAGAGGATTTATGATATTGCTGTCATATTTTTGCTCCCCTTCCAACTCGAGCTGTACTTGTTTGCCTGTTTCCTAGAAATTAGATGCCTAGGGAATTGCCGAGATGGCCGTCAAGTGAACTGAACTGCCTTGAAGCAGCTTTAGTTATGATTCATTAAAAGTGTTTTATGATGTGCCTTTGACACTGTGTTCACTGTAGGTGTTTGTGGAGCTCAATGAGCTGATAGTGAATAAGAACCAGGAGATGCGCTGGAAAGAGACAGCACGTTGGATCAAGTTTGAGGAAGACGTGGAGGAGGAGACGGATCGCTGGGGTAAACCGCATGTGGCCTCGCTTTCCTTCCGTAGCCTGCTGGAGCTCCGCAGGACCATCACACATGGTAAAAGTCAAACGCACTGCCAGCCCACTCAATCCTGCGATCCTGGTCCAATGCTAACTTCCATGCGCTGTTTCTATTTGACAAACCAGTGCCGTGTGACTGACAGAATTCAAATGTACACTGAAAGTAGATAAATGGATTAAACCCTCTTGGGCATATCCACTTTTTGACCATGAAAACTGATAATTTTCCATTCAAGGATAACAAGGTAAACAGTTCTTTAGTTTTGAAAAATGCTTTTGAAAAAGCATGACTCAGTCCAAGCACATCTATCAATGAGAAGGTTTTGGTAAGTTTCAGTTCTTGCGGTTATGGAACCAACATGACAACCCTGACAAAAAACATCTTTAATGGACGGCAGTGATAAACTGACATGACATGGGTTTGCAAAAACAACTAAAAAGTACTGTGGTGATGTAGAGGTAGGTGGTATGATCAGAATATGAGTAATGTAATAACAGTATATGTCATGATATATTTGTTTATGCTGGACCTTTGATTGAAATGTGGTGCAATGCCTATCTTTGGATAATCCAGTGAATTAAATACTTTACAAATGCAGGCTACTTTGATTATTTTCTTTAGTTTTATTTGCAACTCGAAGGACCAAACGTTTATTTATACAACCAGAAGATTATTCATAACAAATTATCAGGTCTGGCATCAGTGCAAAAACAATTTCAAATTATGCAACACTTGGGTTAAAAACAAAAGAATCAAATAGTAAAACTAATATTAAAAAAACTGACTAAATTCTGTTAGAATGGTACAAAAACAGTATCAGTGTTATTTTAGTATTATTTATATACTATTATAGTATTTATTAATATTTTGAATTATTTATTTTTATATTTTATGTTTTGTTATGTGCTTTTGTCATTTTTATTAGTTTTTAAGTATTTCAAACTTTACTTTTAAATGCTTCTTCTTGAATATTTAAGCTTTATTTTAATTAGCAATATATTATATACCATATTATAAAACAAAATATATGTGTGCATGTATGTGTAAAACATACACTCACCTAAAGGATTATTAGGAACACCTGTTCAATTTCTCATTAATGCAATTATCTAATCAACCAAACACATGGCAGTTGCTTCAATGCATTTAGGGGTGTGGTCCTGGTCAAGACAATCTCCTGAACTCCAAACTGAATGTCAGAATGGGAAAGAAAGGTGATTTAAGCAATTTTGAGCGTGGCATGGTTGTTGGTGCCAGACGGGCCGGTCCGAGTATTTCACAATCTGCTCAGTTACTGGGATTTTCACGCACAACCATTTCTAGAGTTTACAAAGAATGGTGTGAAAATGGAAAAACATCCAGTATGCGGCAGTCCTGTGGGCGAAAATGCCTTGTTGATGCTAGAGGTCAGAGGAGAATGGGCCGACTGATTCAAGCTGATAGAAGAGCAACTTTGACTGAAATAACCACTCGTTACAACCGAGGTATGCAGCAAAGCATTTGTGAAGCCACAACACGCACAACCTTGAGGCGGATGGGCTACAACAGCAGAAGACCCCACCGGGTACCACTCATCTCCACTACAAATAGGAAAAAGAGGCTACAATTTGCACGAGCTCACCAAAATTGGACAGTTGAAGACTGGAAAAATGTTGCCTGGTCTGATGAGTCTCGATTTCTGTTGAGACATTCAGATGGTAGAGTCAGAATTTGGCGTAAACAGAATGAGAACATGGATCCATCATGCCTTGTTACCACTGTGCAGGCTGGTGGTGGTGGTGTAATGGTGTGGGGGATGTTTTCTTGGCACACTTTAGGCCCCTTAGTGCCAATTGGGCATCGTTTAAATGCCACGGCCTACCTGAGCATTGTTTCTGACCATGTCCATCCCTTTATGACCACCATGTACCCATCCTCTGATGGCTACTTCCAGCAGGATAATGCACCATGTCACAAAGCTTGAATCATTTCAAATTGGTTTCTTGAACATGACAATGAGTTCACTGTACTAAAATGGCCCCCACAGTCACCAGATCTCAACCCAATAGAGCATCTTTGGGATGTGGTGGAACGGGAGCTTCGTGCCCTGGATGTGCATCCCACAAATCTCCATCAACTGCAAGATGCTATCCTATCAATATGGGCCAACATTTCTAAAGAATGCTTTCAGCACCTTGTTGAATCAATGCCACGTAGAATTAAGGTAGTTCTGAAGGCGAAAGGGGGTCAAACACAGTATTAGTATGGTGTTCCTAATAATCCTTTAGGTGAGTGTATATACACAGTATGTGTGACGTGCGTGTGTGTGTGCATACATATTCCTTTATAATATCCCATAGTATTATAATGGAATTTTGCCACATTAGAGATGATTTGAATTGTGGCATTAGAAGTCTTTAGAATAATCACACAATTTTACATTATTTGGTTATGTAAGCTGACAGTGGTGTATGATATATGGAGCGATGTTACTATATACTGCATCTATGCCAGCATGACAAACACTGTGTTTTGTTACCCAGGTGCCATAATGCTAGATCTGGATCAAACCACACTGCCTGGCATTGCCCACTTGCTGGTGGAAACCATGATCATCTCAGACCAGATCAGAGCAGAAGACAGAGCCAACGTGCTGCAAGCGCTTCTACTCAAACACAGGTTAGTGGAGGTCGGACATCAATACTCCAAACAAAGCTCATATTGATCTTCTCTGCGGTGGGCCTTAATGTCAATGTCCTTTGTCACAGCTGCCTCTATTGGTTTCCTGCTAAATGAAGAGGTGTGATTACATAGCAAATAGACTTCGAGTGACAGTGCGCCAGGCCGATGGCCAATGGAGTTTTTAATGGCATTGCAGCTGCAGAGACATCAGACATTGGTTACATCAAAGAGTGTTTAAAGGAATAGTTTTTTTAAAGGAATAGATTGTTTACTCATCCCCATGTCATTTCAACCTTGAAATATTTTCTTTTTTCCATTAAACACAAGAATGTCCTGGCTGCTCTTTTCCATGCAACTAAAGTGATTTAAGGCCCGTTCACACCAAGGATGATAACTATAAAGATAACAATAAAGATATACACACCAGTTCACACCACGCTATAACGGTAATGGCACAGAGAAACGATATCGTTGGAAACACTTTCAGAGTGTTTTTTTTCCAGCTGATGAACGATAAAAACATTGTCAGCCAATCAGAATCTATCCTGCTGTAACGAGCTCGAGCATTTAAAGCGGCAGACAAGTACGCGCTTGTTGTGTTTTTGTAATATGTCTATATAGTTTTTATTAATTTTTATTTCAGTTTTAGTTTTTTTTAGTACATCAACTTAACCTAAATGAAAATGGGAAATTAGCTGAAATAAAATGTTTAATCTTTTTTATATTTGTGACCCTGGACCACAAAACCAGTCATAAGTCGTCAGGGTATATTTGTAGCAATAGCCAACAATACATTGTATGGGTCAAAATGATCGATTTTTCTTTTGTGCCAAAAATCATTAGGCTATTAAGTAAAGATCATGTTCCATGAAGATATTAAGTAAATTTCCTACCGTAAATATAAATTATGTAAATATATTATTAGTAATATGAGTTGCTAAGGACTTCATTTGGACAACTTTAAAGGCAATGTTCTCAATATTTAGACTTTTTTGCACCCTCAGATTCCAGATTTTCAAATAGTTGTATCTCGGCCAAATATTATCCTATCCTGACAAACCATACATCAATGAAAAGCTTCCAGGGTCACATTTTATTTTAATTAACGATTATTTTAAGCAACAAAAATGTCTTTTTTTATGGTTTTAGTTTCAACCCTAGTGTGAAAGAGATTAAAAACTTCAGTCTTAATTATGGTCTGTACAGAGCTATCATATGATTTCAGAAGACTTGAAGTATAGCTCACAAGTAACAGACTCTTTTTTATGATGCTTTTAAGGTGCTTTTTTGGAGAATGGCCATATAAATTTTCATGCACTTTTTAGCTCACACATTCATCATTTTACAGGGTCAGAAAGACATGAGGGTCAGTTTTCGATTTTGGGTGAATTATTCCTGGAACCCATTCACTGTGTTTTCGTTACCTTGCTTAAAATCAGGACTGTTTTAAGTTGGTGCTGTATAGATGCAGTATTTGGTATTGCTCAGACAGGCCTCCTTTCTTGAAGGATTGTGAAGTGCTGTGTGTTTTCTTTGTTAAGCTCTGCTCAGCCACAGGATCACACTCTGAGGTCAGAATGGTACTCTACCTGAGTGCTACTGCTAACAGAATTAATATCGCATGGCCTCCACTACAGAAATGTGGGTTGCATTAATGGTTTGAAGATGTACCTTTTTAAACCTCTTTGCATTAACATGACACAAAGTTTTGGGCACTCAAGCCACATTTAAATGATTGAGCATAAGAATCTTCAGTAACACTTTCTATGAAACCCATGCTTATAATGAATTATAGCCCCATTTATACTTATTTATAAGTAAGTATTACTATTCTATAAATATATTTATAAAGACTCATTAATACCTATACTGCATTATAAGAGTTATAGTTACATTAATATTATTTTTATAATTACTTATAAGTCATGCATTTGCTTTTTAAATGCACATGCTCATAATCCATTATTAATTAGTCAGTCGTATGTTTCCATGAATGTATTTATAAAGATGCAGCCTGCATTACTATAATGTTATTATATTATAGTTACAATGACTTTTTAGTAATTCAGATTTCTGTCAAATAAGTAAATATATTGTTATTAATAGCCGTGTTGTGTTCTTATAAATACTTATTGTGAGTAATAATACAGTTACAACCACCATTGATGGCTTTAAGTAAAGTGAAAACATAGGATTCAATAAAGCAAATTTTAATAAATCATAAAGATGTGCTCATTATACATTTTAAGTTGTTTATTAGTAAATGTAACTAATGAACAATAACTGTTCTTATAACGCATTATAGGTCTTAATGAGGCTTTATAAATATATTTATAGAATAGTAATACTTATAAATAAGTATAAATGGGGCTATAATTCATTATAAGCATGGGCTTCATAGAAAGTGTTACTGAAACTTTAAAAACATTAAAAACTCAAAAACATTAAAAACGGTTTTGTATAATGCAAAGACATATATATTTTTAGGTGTGGCTTGAAAGTCCAAATAAGTTTTGAGGCCACTGCATATGTTTGATTAAAAATTTATGTTTTTGTTATTAATCATTTATCCTTGTTCTAAAAATCACTTTAATTTTTGTTACCAATACATGTTAAGGATAACACATGTTGGCATCTCTTTTAATTTTTAATCTCTTTTAGCATCTCTTTAGTGCGTGCCACAAAAGTTCAATACCAGTTGTGCTTGCTTCACTCTCAGAAAAAAAGGAACACAAGCTGTCATTGAGGCGGTACCTTTTCAAAAGGTACACTTTTGTACCTAAAGGGTGCATACTGGTACCTTAAAGGTCCATATTAGTACCTAAAGTGTACATATTAGAACATAAAAGGAACAAAAGTATACCTTTTGTAAGGTACCGTCCCAGTGATGGCTTTTGTACCTTTTGTTGTCTTTTTATTTCAGTTAATGGACATTGGAACTGCTCAGAGATGAGTATTTCACTCTGCCAGGCTATAAAACAAACACACCAACACTTAATAAAGTCAAAAACTATAGTAAACCTCTCTGCAGCATTTCCCATCATCTCATATGGAGCTTTCCATGGGAAAATGTGTCAAATTAGTCTCCAAAAATGTCTTTGTAATGTGGAAAAAAATACATCAAGGTGCTCTATAAGTTAGGTCATTATAGTTACTCAAGTTTTGGGAATGTTTTCAAACACAATTGAATGTCACACCTTCTGTTTGGGAACCTTTCAGTGACCAGTTTGGCTGGAGTGTAACAAGATCTCAAATAAAGCTTAATGAGCGTGCCGATGTCAGCCGCTGGACACGGTCGCGGTGACGTGTGTAACAAAGCTGGGCAGCCACTCTTTAGTCTTCACTGTTTTCAGTACACGTAGAGCACCCAGAGCAAACCAAGATTAGTCTTTTTGTAAAAAACAATAAAGGCATTTATTAATTCACTGGACTACCTCTGTGGTCGATTTTTAGAGTTTGAATTCTGTTTAAATATTTCCTGATGTTATCTAGCCGCATGTTGCTTTTCTGTTGTCTTAAGCATTTTTTACTGATTGCTTTGGCACGTGTTTCTTCGAGCGAACAGGGAATGTGGTTTGGTTTTGCAGTTTGGATTCTGATATCCTGACATGTTGGGTTTTGTGTTTGCTTTGCACATATTGCAAGCGAAGATGGAAAATTGCCGTTTTGGACATTGATAAGCAAGGAAATTGCTGTAGCCGTGGAGCTAAATAAACACAAGAGCAGGGATATTTGTCTCACAGAGGAGAACAAATGGACTCGAGTAGCTTGACAGATTAAAGAAGTCATAACATTTCCACTATTAAAGACATAGTTTACCCAAAAAGAAAATGAAAATACTGTCATTTATTCACCCTCTTGTCATATGACCCATATGACTTACTTACTCATGGCTGCTGTTTTTTCTTTAATAATGATAAATGACAAAAAAAAGGATGAATAAATAATGAGAATTTTCATTTTTGTGTGAGCTATGCCTTTAATGCCTGATGTTTATAGAATAGAGAGTCTGAGTTGTAAGAAAATATTTTCTTGATCAGTATTTACATCTTTCATATAAAAGTATTTTACAATCCTTAAAACAAGTGTATTATTTTATATTATATTATATTATATTACGTCAAAAGAACCGACTTCTGTACCAATGTGACGATACCAGCATTTCCCTCTAGCATTTCGAGCGCTGTTGAACGGATTTTTAAATACCATTGTGTTCACACGCTTAACATTATATGTCTCTGATTGGCCATTGTGTTCACACGCTTAACATATATGTCTGTGATTGGCTACAATGATATGATGTAAATAGACGTATTTGGTGCTCTTCACCGAGCGCTTACACAAATACACACGGGCGTATATGTTAAGCATGTGAACACAATGGCCAATTGCGGACATAAATGTTGAGCATGTGAACACAATGGCCAATCACAGAAATATATGTTGAGCGTGTGAATACAGTGGCCAATCACAGACATATATGTTGAGCGTGTGAACACAATGGCCAATCACAGACATATATGTTGAGCGTGTGAATACAATGGCCAATCAGAGACATATATGTTAAGCTCATGAAAAAGTCGGTATTTTTGACAACACTTAATTATATTTTATTTTATTTTATTTTTATTTTTTTTAATTTTATTATTATGCTGTTTTACATTTATCTTGTTTTAAGAATGTTTACAGACAAAAAATAAAAATGAATAAAATAAAGAAAAAAATTTTTTTAATGTCTGGATGCATTTAACATTCTCACATGAAAAATTGCTTTCTAGATTTCACAAAATACTTTCTCTTGTCCAGTCACCCCAATGATGAGAAAGAGGGCCTTTTCCATCGGAACCACTCTGTCAACAGCCTGGGCGGCTTCCGTCACAACCACAATCACGTTCACGACACCAGCCTGCCTCTGGTGTCCCAGGACCACGAGGAGATGCACGACAGCAAAGCGGCAGAACATGACAAAGAGGTGTTTGTGGAATTGTTTGTGAGTTGCTTGCTTCTTGTTGTGTGAATGTTGTAATGAGCATCCAGGCTTCCAGAAAATTGCTGCCAAGTTTATTGTGACAGTGGTGTTCACTTGAAGGACCTCCATGTGGTGGTAGCACTTGGTCCATTCAGTATGCATTGCTCTAAAGGCCAAGCAATGTAATGTACATGTTTTGTTGGTTAAAACCAGCTCTACTGAGAAAAAAATACCTTAAACTAACCTACGGTGGTTTGCTGGTCTTAGTTGACCACAAATCTGGCCAGGCTGGTTTGTTTTAATCATTTTAGAGGTGTTTGGATACTTGTCAGCTGGTTAGGCTGGGTTGACCAACAAAACCATCTAAACATCAGCTTGAGAAACCGGCTAAACCAGCTTCAACCAACCTAAGATTTTTTTTATTTTTTATACTGAATGAGAACTCTGAAGAAAGAATAGGAACATCCATAATTTCCAAAACTCTACTCATTATGTTGTTTCTTTATAACATTTTTTGACTTATTCAGTTATGCTTTCAGCTACCAATAAAAGTGTAATACTGCATTTAATGAATTTACTCTGTGTAAATACACTCCACAGAATCACACAGGTTTTCAACCTAAATCAGTGCAGAACACTGCAAAAAAGGATTTTCGGTAACTCTTTATTTTACAGTGTCCTTGTTACATATGTTACATGTACTTACCATAGTAATAACAGTAAATTATTCATAATTACATGCAACTAACCCTCAACCAAACCCTAATCCCTAACCCTATAGTAAGTACATGTAGTTAAATAATATTACTCAGTACTTAAATATATATAATTACACTGTAACAATGACACCTTAAAATAAAGTGTAACCCGATCTTATTCAGTATTTTCCCTTTTTTTTCAGTACAAATATTTAAACATTCTTGAATAAAAATACATTTATTTGAGAAGCAAAATGATGTAAGATATTAACAATGGGATAAAAAAGATAAACTTGAATTTTTACGTTTCTTACCCCATTGGCAGATATTTTATTGTTTTAGAAAAAAAATAATTTTGAAACATTGTTCAGAAAAATAAAAGTAATTTTGCTTCTCAGGTAAATGTATCTTGATATAACAATGTTTAGATATTTAGATAGACAAAATACTAAGCAAGAAAAAACATTTTGCAGTGAAAATGCATGTGCACATTCGGTCTGGGCCTGGTTAGCAGCACTGCTAATGCTTGGATCATGTAAGTTGCTCTGCCACATGTGCAGGATTAAGCGTAATAGTGAGTTTACAGGTGCTTCCAGTTAAACTCTTGATACATTAGCTGTGAAACTATGAATGTTCCCCATGGCTAAAAAATGTTGGCACATTTGAAACAGCCCATATAAAAAGTGAAGACGTATTGTGTTAAATTGACAAAGTGATTTACCATTTGCTTTTTCACTTTGTCACCTGGATCTGTAGGTTTAGATTTGTGCTCTGTGATGCAAAACAGGCACAATCGTTCATTAAAATTCACGAAACATACTTGCACCCCGTCACCCGAACACATGAACGAAACAGTCGTATGGAACAATAAACAATCGGAGTGAGGGCAGCTATGCATGCGCTATCTGCCAAAGCTTTTCTGCCACAGCTTGAGGCTGATGTGTGGCGTTCAAATGGCACTAACTATTTTCTTCTGTCAACAAAAGAAAAACCTCCACCCTGTCCCAGCTGAGGGACATGCTGCCGCCAGATCTATGAAACTCTTGGCAAAGATTCCCAAGGATGCCGAGGCCACTGTGGTCTTAGTGGGTAAGCTAAGGAGTGTTTCGTTCCAGCGTTTGTTGTTTTCAGGTCCAGAGATGACGTTGAGTCATCGCACCAGAGTTTTCCAATAATGCCTCAGTCAGCT
Organism: Coreius guichenoti; assembly: GCA_039654105.1. Taxonomy (NCBI): domain Eukaryota; kingdom Metazoa; phylum Chordata; class Actinopteri; order Cypriniformes; family Gobionidae; genus Coreius; species Coreius guichenoti. The sequence goes on along the minus strand of CM077172.1, from coordinate 7,188,795 downwards.
AAGCAAAGATTAATGCTTTCTGTTGTGTTTGATTTCTGTCTCTGGATCCCTGTTTGTGTGGTTTTTGATTTTTACCACACTAAATGTGTTTATAGGGTGTGTGGAGTTCCTAGAGAAGCCCGCGATGGCCTTTGTCCGGCTGAACGAGGCTGTCCTGCTGGAGTCCGTTCTGGAAGTCCCCGTCCCAGTTCGGTTCATCTTTGTGCTGTTGGGCCCCACGCAGACCAACATGGACTATCATGAGATTGGACGCTCCTTCTCAACCCTAATGTCTGATAAGGTTCATCTTCAGAATCATACAATATGAATCATGGTTTGATGAGAAATATCTTGATTTTTAGTTGTTTTACCTTATTTTAATGCTTGCTTTATTTTATTTTAAATCCTACTGGACCACGGCCCCCTGGTTGAGAACCACTGTTATGTTTTTGTATGATTCTTGGGTCAGTTCAGTTAAGTTACATATCTGGCTAGATTTTGGATTTTAACAAATACTTTTTTAAACTACCACCTATAAATTTTTCCCAATCTTCTCCAGAATAGTGTCAGATGATCTTGAGACCCAGCCACACATTTTTATATTCTTCTATAAATCTGTAATGAATTTTGTGGTAGATCTGCCAAACAGGAACGGAGCATTTATCTCTGCAATGCTTAGGCCAGAGGCGCTCATTCCTGTTCCTGGAGCTCTACCTTCCTGCAAAGTTTATCAGACACAGCAAATTAAGATATCCAGGAACAGAAAAGAGCACGCTGAGCTTAGGCAAATTGGGGGGGAAAAATGAGGATATCAGTGTCATCATGTCCTAAGAGGGCTTGGCATGACATAAAAATGAAATCCAAATGCCTTGGCCTAAAATTACGCTTCTGGTTTAATCGAGTAAACCATTTGTCAAGTTTCACCTTATTACCTGGCCGCCATTTTAAATTGTATGTTTTTTGGTACTCCTGCTTCAAATTTTGTCCAATCTTCTCCGAAATTGGTTAAGATAATATTCAGACCAAACCACACAAAAAATGGACTTTGGATATTCTTTCTGTCATAGAGACGAACTCCGTAATCCCCTCTTCCGACCACCAGAGGGCTCCATCACTAGAGTATTGACTTTGTTACACCCGCACTACATTTCCCATCAGCCCCGTACCTGGCACTGATCAGACTGTCCAGCTGTAGCCAATCCGCTGGCCTATTTAAGCTGACTCTTCCCCTTTCCCCTCTGTGAAGTCTTGTTTTGCTACGTTAAACAATTCTGAGCGTTTATCCCTGTTTTTGCCTACCCATTGTGACCCTGTTGTTTATCTCGTCTACGATTCTCTGCTGCCTGCCTTTTGGATTACCTGCTTTGTCTCAGACTTGTGTTTGTTCTCTGCCTGCCCTGACCTTCTGCCTGCTTATCGACTACGATTGTGTTTACTTTGCTGTGTAAACTGGTGCTTGACCACTGCCTGTGTGACTACGGTTTTAATAAAGCTTGCTTATGGATCCCACTTCGAGTGACGCAGCGTTACAGAAGACTTCGCCACCCCACGATCCAGCGGCATTTACCCATCTGACGTCAGTACTGTCTGCCCAGGCTAGTCAGCTCGCAGCACACCAGCACCAGCTGAATCGCCTGACATCACTCACAGACGAGTTAGTAAAAGCACTCCAGAATCTCCACGGCTCCCCATCAGAGACCGCCACGACACCGTCGAACGCTGCCATTACACATGCGTCAGAGACGCCATCTCAAGTGAGTCCCCATCTAGCGTTCCCTGATAAGTTCGATGGAGACCCGGCGAAATGTAAGGGATTTATCCTTCAATGTTCGCTGTTTGTTGAGCAACAACCCACGCTATATTCTACTGACGCTGGTAAGATCACATTTGTTTGCTCTTTACTCACTGGCAAAGCGTTAGAATGGATTATGGCTGTGTGGAGAGAGGGAGGCACGGCTTTCCCGTCTTTTGATATTTTCCTACAACGATTTTGTGAGGTCTTTGACCATCCCAAGGAGGGCAAGAGTGCGGGCGATCGACTTCTGGAACTCTCTCAGGGCAAAATGACCGCGGCTGAGTACGCTCTCACGTTTCGTACTCTCGCCGCACAGACTTCATGGGTTAATGACACACTGATAACACTATTTAGAAGAGGATTACGTCATGAACTGCAATCAGAGCTGGCCTGTTGCGACGAGGGAAGAGATTTAGACCAGTTTATTGAGCTTGCCATCCAAATTGATAACCTTATCAGATCACGAAGGTCAAACACCTGTGGCATCCTCCAAGTCCCTGCACCTCCAGTCACAGAAGAAATGGAACCCATGTAAGTTAATTCTTACCATTTGTCTGCTTCAGAGATAGACCGGCGACTGGCTCAGCGCCTATGTTTGTACTGTAGACAACCTGGTCATCTACGAATCTCCTGTCTTTCATGGCCACACCCTGAATCCCAGAAGTCGGTGAGTTTTTCCATTGCCGCTTTAAATCCAGACCTGTGTGTTACTGTACCCATCACTATCACTGCCAATAGCCGTCAAATCTCAACTACTGCCCTATTGGATTCAGGAGCAGCTGGAAACTTTATGTCCAAAGAGTTTGCTCATCTTAACAACATTGCTCTAATCCGTTGCTCCTCTTCCCTAACAGTGGAAGCGATAGATGGACGTCCACTGGGCTCCGGACAGGTGTCATTCATCACACAATAACTATTGATGCAGACTGGTATACTCCATTCGGAGAAGATTCAATTCTACATCTTGGCTACACCACACACGCCTGTCATCCTTGGTTTACCCTGCCATTGCCGACATAATCCTCACGTCTCCTGGAAAGATGGTCAGATCGCCCAGTGGAACAGATCCTGTTACCCCGAATGTCTCGCTCACATCTCACCCCTGCCTGTCCATTACTGTCTCGGAAGAGAAACCCCCCGATTTCAACCTCCCAATCGAATATGCCGACCTGTCAGTGGCCTTCAGTAAGGCCAAAGCGTCCAAACTGCCTCCTCACCGTGCCTGCGATTGTGCCATCGATCTTCTCCCTGGTTCTACCCCTCCTAAGGGTCGCATATTTCGCCTCTCTCAGCCTGAATCGTAAGCCATGAAGAAGTACATAGAGGAGAAATTAGCAAAGGGCTTCATACGACCTTCGACGTCTCTTGCGTCTGCTGGATTCTTTTTTGTCCAGAAGAAAGATGGAGGTCTTCGGCCATGCATTGACTATCGTGGTTTGAATGAAATAACTGTCAAGTTCCGATATCCCCTACCTCTGGTCCCTGCAGCTCTGGAACAGCTCAGAACGGCCAAATACTACACCAAACTTGATCTACGCAGTGCGTACAATCTGATTCACATACAAGAGGGGGATGAATGGAAAACAGCTTTTTCCACGATCAGTATCTGGTCATGCCCTTTGGCCTGGTCAACAGTCCGTCCGTCTTTCAATCTTTCATCAATGATGTATTCAGAGATATGCTCCATCAGACTGTCATTTTATACATTGACGATATTCTGACCTTTTCAGACACTTTCGAGGAACACGTCCAACACGTCAGGGCTGTACTCAAATGACTCATTCGGCACCAACTGTATGCCAAGGCGGAGAAGTGCGAGTTTCATCAGACGTCAATGACATTCTTGGGGTACGGCATTAGTCCGGAAGGAGTCGCTATGGAAGAAAGTAAAGTCAGGTCAGTTCTCGGCTGGCCACAACCCACCACCTTGAAGGAGCTTCAACGCTTTCTGGGGTTTGCTAACTTTTACCAACGATTCATTAGGAACTTTAGTTCTGTTGCCAACCCCCTAACGTCCATGGTAAAGAAGGGAGCCAACCGCCTCAAGTGGTCTGACACAGCCATCCAGTTCTTCGAACAGCTTAAACAACGTTTTGTCTTGTCTCCCATTCTGCGTCATCCCGATCCTGAACTCCCCTTCATCGTTTAGATGGTAGATGGTAGATGCTTCCAATACAGGTATGGGTGCCATCCTATCTCAGAGACAAGGTGCACCTCCCAAACTATACCCATGTGCCTTCTGCTCCAGGAAGTTGACTGCATCAGAGAGGAATTATGATGCTGGAGACAAGGGGTCCACACACCCTTTCACCGTTTTGACTGATCACAAGAACCTGGAGCATTTAAGAACTGCCAAAAGACTCAACCCCAGGCAAGCACGCTGGTCTCTGTTCTTCACTCATTTCAATTTTATTCCCGGGTCCAAGAACACCAAAGCAGATGCCCTATCCAGACAGTATGAACCCGACCAACCCCCACAACGTCCTGAAACCATCTTGCCCCCCAACCTCATTGTCGCTCCTGTCCAGTGGGACATTATGACTGAAATTGAGCAGGCCAACGCCCAGGCTGAAATTCCCATCGAATGCCCACCTAGCAAGATCTTCGTTCCTGAAATCCTCTGAAACCGAGTCTTAGAACAGGTCCATTCTCTACCCAGTTCTGGTCACCCCGGCATTACCGCCACCATCTCACTCCTGCAAAACCGCTTTTGGTGGCCATCCCTGTCCAAAGACACCACCACGTTCGCCCACCGATGTCAAATTTGCAATACACAGAAAACGTCACAGCAGCTACCAGCCGGCCTGCTCCAACCTCTCCCTATTCCACAACGCCCCTGGTCACACATTGCCATCGCCTTCGTTACAGATCTGCCAGCCTCCAACGGCCACATCACTATCCTCACTGTCATAGACAGATTCTCTAAGGCCTGTTGCCTCATACCACTACCCAAGCTCCCCACCGCTCTGCAGACAGCCGAACACCTATGCAACCTGGTCTTTCTCTTCTACGGATTACCAGAGGATATAGTTTCTGATAGAGGACCCCAGTTCACTTCACAAGTCTGGTCCGCAATCTTCAAAACACTTGATGTCAATGTAAGCCTAACGTCTGGGTATCACCCTCAATCCAATGGTCAAGCTGAGAGATTAAACCAAGAAATCATCCGTTTCCTTCGATCCTACTGCAACCAACATCTGGACTATTGGAGTTGCTACCTGATATGGGCCGAGTACGCCCAGAACTCCATTCAAAAGCCCTCTACTGGTTTGACCCCCTTTCAATGCGTTCTTGGATTTCAACCGCCCCTATTCCCTTGGTCAGGTGAACCCACTAATGTTACAGCAGTTAATGACTGGTTACGCAGGAATGAAGAAACCTGGAACCAAGCTCACACCCACCTCCAACGCGCCATTCGTTGGCAGGGAGAACAGGCTGATCATCATCGCCGTCCCGGTCCTGAGTACAGCCCTGGCCAGTGGGTGTGGTTATCCACAAGAGACTTGCGTCTTCGACTTCCCTGCAAGAAACTCAGTCCCAGGTACGTGTGCCCAATCCAAATTATCCGACAAATCACACCTGGGGCCTCATTTATAAAATGTTGCGTAGAAACTGTCCTACATTTGATCTAAGATCATTTCTCAAATGTGTGTATGTGTGATTCCGAAAAACGAACGTACGCACAAAAAACATGCGTACGCCTCTCTTTTGCATGTGAAATCTATAAATCGCAAATTATCTTGAAATTGTGCGCAGCTGAATGGTTTCAGATCTCCGCCTTGTAAACACCCCCTAATTAATATAATTACCATATGAAAGAGCGCCATTCAACGTCCACATTTTTTACTTGAGAATGGCGAGCGGCAAGAAAAATAATTTTAGGGAGGCCGAAATCGGGGTCATGCTAAATAATTTAACTTTAATGCCGTGTAATTATGCTAACAATAACTGAAAACATGCAGGCTATATGTTTTATTTTGAACAAGTAGCCTAGGTTATTCTTTTAATTGATTCATTTGTACAGTTATTTTTTTCAGGCTATTTTTAAAACGTTTGCTGCATGGTTAAGGTATGCTAAATATCAGTCAAAACTGTTGAGAAAAGAAAAAGAAAAAAACTGCTGGTTTACTTTTATTTGTTTACACTCACAATAAAAACAAAATATTGTGCTTTAATTTGTAAAAAAAAAGTCATTTGACTCGTCAGGAGCGTGTAGCCTACACTTGTTGTACAGTTGTACAGTTTTTTATTTTTTTTTTAAATGTGTTAATTTAAGTGAAACATATTCCTAATATTAGGAATAAAATAAATAGGCTTACACGAAATATGTTTCTCGAACTTAGTTTTTTTTTTTTTTTTTTTAAAGAAGTCTCTTCTGCTCACCAAGGCTGCATTTATGTTATTAAAAAAAAGCTGTAAAATAACTGTTTTCTATTTGAATATATTTTAAAATGTCATTTATTTCTGTGATCAAAGCTGAATTTTCAGCATCATTACTCCAGTCTTCAGTGTTACATGATCCTTCAGAAATCATTCTAATATGATGATTTGCTGTTCAACAAACATTTCATCAATTATTATCAGTGTTGAAAACAGTTGTTTAAAACATTATTTTTTTTCAGGATTCTTTGAATAGAAAGTTCAAAAGAACAGTATTTATCTGAAATAGAAAGCGTTTGCAACATTGTACTACCGTTCAAAAGTTTTGGGTCGGTAAGAATTTTTATTTCTTTTGGGAAAGAACTTAATTAACACAAGGAAATGAATACATTTATTCAGCAAGGCTGCATTAAATTGATCAAGTGACAGTATAGACATTTATAATGTTGTAAAAGCTTTATTTCTGATAAATGCTGTTCTTTTGAACTTTCTATTCATTAAATAATCCTGAAAAAACTGTACACTGTTTTCAACATTGATAATAATAATAGTAATAATAAATGTTTCTTGAGCAGCAAATCATCATATTAGAATGATTTCTGAAGGATCATGTGACAATTGAAAATTCAGCTTTGATCACAGGAATAAATTAAAATACATTCAAATAGAAAACAGTTATTTTAAATTGTAAAAATATTTCACAATAATACTGTTTTTGCTGTATTTTGGATCAAATAAATGCAGCCTTGGTGAGCATAAGAGACTTCTTTAAAAACATTAAAGTGTGTGTGTGTTTCTGTTTTTCTCCTTTCACAGAAGCGCTGCATGTGCGTAATGTGACAATATGTGAAAACTGTTGTCCATGCTGATATTTGCACATGTAAAAATAATAATAACATTTATCTATTCTAATTTAGAGTAGATTTATCTGTCAGGATAAATAACTATTATTAGGGACAATAACTTGTTATTACTATAATTATTATTGCTACTGCTTATAGAGTTCCAAATACCTGCAGTACTCCAACTCTGCCACAAGGAAGTGCGTACGTCTGCTCAGACCCTGACGTGGCGGTAAGCACTTTTCCACGTCAAAGACCATTTTTATAAATATGAACTTTGCCGTGGATTTCAGCGTACGCACACTCTAAGATCAAACCTGTGTGTACGCACGTTTTATAAATTGAGGCCCCTGTTTCTTTCCACCTTGCCTTGCCTAACCATAATCGTATTTCTCTCTGCTCAAGCCCGCTGTTGGTCCGAATGAGGAGGGGGAGGAGGTGTCTGGTGATCAGTGTCCCCTACCCATCATGGTGGAGGGTGAGGAGGCATACCAGGTTCGAGAACTGCTGAACTCCAGACGCTGAGGAAGAACTCAGTAGAACAGTATTTGGTCGATTGGGAGGGGTACAGTCCGGAGGAGCAGTCATGGGTCAATGCAGATGACATTCTCGACCCCAACCTTGTGGAAGAATTCCACCGTACCCATCCGGATAGGCCGGCCCCTCGACCACGTGGGAGGCCTCGGCTTCGCCTGCCTCCTCGCGCCAGGAGCCACTCGCAGGGAGGGGGCTCTGTCACAGAGACGAACTCCGTGATCCCCTCTTCCGACTACCAGAGGGCTCCATCACCAGAGTATTGACTTTCTTACACCCGCACTACATTTCCCATCAGCCCCGTACCTGGCACTGATCAGACTGCCCAGCTGTAGCCAATCCGCTGGTCTATTTAAGCTGACTCTTACCCTTTCCTCTCTGCGAAGTCTTGTTTTGCCACGGTGAACAACTCTGAGCATGAATGACATGTCTTGAGAGTACTTAACCAGTTTCATGGCATAGAAATTAAATCATAACTTCAGAATTCCTTGATTCTGGTTTACTCATATTCCTCCATTGTTATATGATACCCCATTTGTCAAGTTTCAAATTATGACCTGTCCACCATATAGAATTTTATTGAAATCTGTTGTTTGCTGTATATTTTTGAGAAGATTGGACAAAATTGGTTCAGGTGATCTTTAGACCAAGCCTCACAAAAATATACATAGAGATATTTGATTTTTTTTTTTCAATTGCTGTTGCAATTTGACGTAAAACTTTGCATGTGTCATTGGCCCTGTTTACACCTGGTATTAATATGCGTTTTGGTCAATCGGATCACAAGTAGATGAGGGAGACACATACCTGTTTACACCTGGTGTTTTAATCTGTCTTTTTTGTCCAGTTTCAACCACTTCTGCCCTGATTTCTTTGAGGGGAGGGTCTATGGGCGGGTAAATGTATGGGCTTTTTTCAAATCTTTCGATCTAATGGACAAAATAAGCTTGCACAATTTACATATGAATGCACAGAAGACGGCGGAAAAACATACGGAGAGCAACAGCTTTCGTTTCTTCTCCGACAGCCACAAGACATGCCAAACACGGTGAGTGCCTGTTAGAAATCAGGAATGGGGAGAGAACATTGTGCTTGGTATGTTTTTAGTCTTCAAACCAAACTTGGGTCTCCAGTTGACAAAGTTTAAATCCTGGCTGGCTGGCTGGCACGCTTCCCATAACGTTTATGCATTAGGTCAGTAGCCAGAGAGTACGTGATCATTTGTGGCTGTTCAAACACATTCGACCACATGAGCTTTTACACTACGAAAGCAATCCTTCTGAATACGTTTTCGACTAACTCTGGAAATGGTCAAAAGTGGACAAGCTCAAAACGTTTTAGACCCCATTTACACCTGTATTTAGCGTCGTCCACTTGTGAACCAATCGACCATAACGCATCTTATTACCAGGTGTAAACAGGGCCATTATGGCTTAATGAGAAGCTTCAGGACTGCAACCGACTGGTCAAAAGTTGCTAAACGATTCAATCTACTCGTATCTTGTAAACCACTCAGTTTCACTGTTTTTCCTGACCTTCCACAGAACTTTCACGAGGTAGCATACTTTGCCGATGACCGCCAGGACCTGCTTAATGGAATAAATGAGTTCTTAGACTGCAGTATTGTAATTCCACCATCGGACGTCGAAGGAAAAGACCTGCTGAAGACCGTGGCGTCCTTCCAGAAACAGATGCTACGCAAACGCAAAGAGAGGGAGTACAAAAAATGTGGCAGTACTGTTACAGGAGCTGAGCAGGAGACCAAAGGTGAAATACTTATTATATTCGTGTTTACATTTTCCTGTTTATCTGTTCTGTTAACGTTGACCTCTTTGTGTTATAGAAGTGAGTACGGATGAACAGGAGGAGGAGGATCAGTTTGATGTTGACCCTCTCAAGCGCTCTGGTATTCCCTTTGGAGGTCTGATCCACGATATTCGCCGCCGTTATCCACGCTACATAAGCGACCTGAAGGACGCCATGGACACACAATGTTTTGCTGCTGTCATTTTCATTTATTTTGCTGCTCTTTCGCCCACTATCACCTTTGGAGGTTTATTAGGCAAGTGGGACAGTGAGGCTCTCATCCCTCGACTCGTCTTTTATCTTTGATAGTGGAGTCTGTATAATATAGCCCATTCCGCCACATAAGAAAAAAAACATCATAATGATGACATGAAAAGCCATGATTATGAGATAAAGAGTCATAATTATGACATAGTGTCATAATTTTGACTTTTATATCATAAATGACGTGTCATATATATGACTTTTTAATGAACAATTATGAGATAAAAATTTATTATGAGTTTGAAAGTCAGCAATGACTTTTTTTCTCATAATTTTGACTTCATCTCAATTATGATTAGCATCTCATAATTTTGACCTTTTTATATTATGATTTCGTCATAATAAACTTTTTGTCATAATTTCAACTTTTTATGTCAATGACTCTTCATTTTGATTTGTCAATTTCCATTTTTTTATCTCATAATTATTACTTTTTATGTCATAATTTTGACTTTTAATCTCAGAATTATGACGTAATAAGTCCAAATTTCAACTATTTATGTCATAATTCTGATTTATCAGAGCATGATTTCTTTTTCTAGTGTAGCGGTAATAGGCTTCCATAGTATAATTTCATACTTTATATTCCCATTTATTTAGGTGAGAAAACACAAGGCATGATGGGAGTCTCTGAGCTCATCATCTCCACAGCGACAGTGGGTGTGCTGTTCTCTCTGCTAGCAGGACAGCCCTTGCTCATAATTGGCTTCTCTGGACCACTTTTGGTCTTTGAGGAGGCTTTTTATAAGGTACTTTTTTGTCATTATGGTTCAAACATTACAAGAAAAAGGAGGTGGTTTCATTACATTAACATTGGTCTGACTTTCTGTCTTCCTGTTCCTCTCTTTTTTCTTCTGCTATCTTTCCTATCGTTCCTTTGTTCTTCCTCATTATCAGTTCTGCCAGGCGCAGGGCTTTGAATATCTCACAGGGCGAGTGTGGATCGGGTTCTGGCTCATTTTCATTGTTTTGGTCATCGTGGCAGCTGAGGGGAGCTTCCTCGTGCGCTACATCTCCCCTTTCACCCAGGAGATCTTTGCGTTTCTCATCTCTCTCATTTTCATCTTTGAAACCTTCTCTAAGCTAATTAAGGTACAGATTTAACGTCACCAATACCAGCATGTGCAAAACCTAGTGAGCTGCCTGCCTGCCTAGATAGCATTTTAAAGGGTTAGTTCACCCAAAAATTTAAATTATCCCGTAATTTACTCACCCTCAAGCCATCCTAGGCGTATATGACTTCCTTCTTTCAGCCAAACACACTCGGAGTTATATTAAAATATATTCTGGCTCTTCCAAGCTTTATAATGGGAGAGAATGGTACCCTGGATTTTGAAGCCCAAAAAAGTGCATCCATCCATCATAAAAGTAATCCATACGGCTCCAGGGGGTTAATAAAGGCCTTCTGAAGCGAAAGGATGCGTTTTTGTAAGAAAAATATCCATATTTATAACTTTATAAACTATAATCACTGGTTTCCGGTAACACCCGTACACGAGTCGAGTTCCAGCAGAAGAGTGACCTCTGACCCGACACGTGATGTATTGACGAACCCGGAAGAACAGAGGATAGAGCAAAACAAAACACCGGTCACAAGTTAGAATTTTTAAAGAGAAATGTCAAAGGAGCTTGAGTTTGTTGCCCAGCCCTATTTGTTTGAACCGCGAGAGGCGTCTACTCTCACCTAAGCTTACGCTACTCCTACATCCTACGTCGACTTGCATACGGCCGTTACTGGAAGCCAGTGATTATAGTTTATAAAGTTATAAATATGGATATATTCTTACAAAAAAGCATCACTTCACTTCAGAAGGCCTTATTTACCCCCCTGGAGCCATATGGATTACTTTTATGATGGAAGGGTGCGCTTTTTTGGGCTTCAAAATCTAGGGTACCATTCACTCCTATTATAAATCTTGGAAGAGCCAGGATATTGTTTAGTATAACTCCAAATGTGTTTGGCTGAAAGAAGAAAGTCATATACATCTAGGATGACTTGAGGGTGAGTAATTTATGGGATAATTTTCATTTTTGGTTGAACTAACCCTTTAAGGCATCCTAGGTGTGCTTCAGATGTGTAGACTGTTTTAAAAGGAAGGTGTCTTCTTTTTGGCAAATTCAAGGGCAGCTTTGCATGTGCTTAGAAGGCAATTCCATAAAAGTCCCCAAAGTCGTGTGTCCTGGCACCAGGACTGAATTTCACTTAGGATGCTCTCCATGTAAGGCAGTAGACAGCAAGAAACAAAGCTATTGAATGCTATTGGTAGTTTGCTGTTACTGTAAAGGTGTGAAGAAACGTGTTTGTTTATTTACATGTATTCATTTATCAGTTGCTTGAATCCAAATGAGGGTTAAATAAATAAATGTGTTCTTTTCCCCCAGGTGTTTCAAGAGCACCCTCTGATGAAGAGCTACCCTACAGCTCCTGTACTGCCTGCCTTCAAACCCATAGACCCTCAAGGGCACAGTGTGATTGGGGAACCCATCCTCAACCAGCCCAACACAGCCCTGCTGTCCTTAGTGCTCATGATGGGAACCTTCTTTGTGGCCTTCTTTCTGCGAAAATTTCGTAACAGCAGATTCCTTGGTGGAAAGGTATATAGTGTGGTTTTATTTTGTCTGCACACCAAAATATCATTTCCTTAATCAGCATTTTTGTCTTGTTTTCCAGCAATATATAGTAGTTAAAAGGAATACATTTATCTGAAGCAAATTAATCAAGAGAAGCAAGCTTATTTGTCATCATTATTTTTCTTGTAAACTCCATGAATATTTTTTGTAAATAACACCTTAAATTTCAATCTATTTCTCACATAAAGCTATTATATATCTGTATGTGTACAAACCCGATTCCAAAAAAGTTGGGACACTGTACAAATTGTGAATAAAAAAGGAATGCAATAATTTACAAATCTCATAAACTTATATTTTATTCACAATAGAATATAGATAACATATCAAATGTTGAAAGTGAGACATTTTGAAATGTCATGCCAAATATTGGCTCATTTTGGATTTCATGAGAGCTACACATTCCAAAAAAGTTGGGACAGGTAGCAATAAGAGGCCGGAAAAGTTAAATGTACATATAAGGAACAGCTGGAGGACCAATTTGCAACTTATTAGGTCAATTGGCAACATGATTGGGTATAAAAAGAGCCTCTCAGAGTGGCAGTGTCTCTCAGAAGTCAAGATGGGCAGAGGATCACCAATTCCCCCAATGCTGCGGTGAAAAATAGTGGAGCAATATCAGAAAGGAGTTTCTCAGAGAAAAATTGGAAAGAGTTTGAAGTTATCATCATCTACAGTGCATAATATCATTCAAAGATTCAGAGAATCTGGAACAATCTCTGTGCGTAAGGGTCAAGGCCGGAAAACCATACTGGATTCCCGTGATCTTCGGGCCCTTAGACGGCACTGCATCACATACAGGAATGCTACTGTAATGGAAATCACAACATGGGCTCAGGAATACTTCCAGAAAACATTGTCGGTGAACACAATCCACCGTGCCATTCGCCGTTGCCGGCTAAAACTCTATAGGTCAAAAAAGAAGCCATATCTAAACATGATCCAGAAGCGCAGGCGTTTTCTCTGGGCCAAGGCTCATTTAAAATGGACTGTGGCAAAGTGGAAAACTGTTCTGTGGTCAGACGAATCAAAATTTGAAGTTCTTTTTGGAAAACTGGGACGCCATGTCATCCGGACTAAAGAGAACAAGGACAACCCAAGTTGTTATCAGCGCTCAGTTCAGAAGCCTGCATCTCTGATGGTATGGGATTGCATGAGTGCGTGTGGCATGGGCAGCTTACACATCTGGAAAGGCACCATCAATGCTGAAAGGTATATCCAAGTTCTAGAACAACATATGCTCCATCCAGACGTCGTCTCTTTCAGGGAAGACCTTGCATTTTCCAACATGACAATGCCAGACCACATACTGCATCAATTACAACATCATGGCTGCGTAGAAGAAGGATCCGGGTACTGAAATGGCCAGCCTGCAGTCCAGATCTTTCACCCATAGAAAACATTTGGCGCATCATAAAGAGGAAGATGCGACAAAGAAGACCTAAGACAGTTGAGCAACTAGAAGCCTGTATTAGACAAGAATGGGACAACATTCCTATTCCTAAACTTGAGCAACTTGTCTCCTCAGTCCCCAGACGTTTGCAGACTGTTATAAAAAGAAGAGGGGATGCCACACAGTGGTAAACATGGCCTTGTCCCAACTTTTTTGAGATGTGTTGATGCCATGAAATTTAAAATCAACTTATTTTTCCCTTAAAATGATACATTTTCTCAGTTTAAACATTTGATATGTCATCTATGTTGTATTCTGAATAAAATATTGACATTTGAAACTTCCACATCATTGCATTCTGTTTTTATTCACAATTTGTACAGTGTCCCAACTTTTTTGGAATCGGGTTTGTATGTAATCCTTCATTTTTTTTTTTCACATTTTGTTATGTTGCAGCCTTAGGCTAAACTGCTTTAAATTACTTTTTTTTAACATCAATCTTTACTCCATACACCATAATTACAAAGCAAAACAATAACAACAAAACAGATTTATGATAACTTTGCAAATTTATTAAAAAAAAAAAAAAATTACATTGTATAAATATCCATACCCTTTTCTGGAACACTTGAAATGTAGCTCAGGGACATTCAATTAAATTCACCTGACATTCACCTGTGGCAAATTCAATTAAATGAATTGATTTGGAAATACACACCCCTCTCAATAAACAGCTGAAAATGCATATCAGAGCAAAAACCAAGCCATGAGGTCAAAAGAACTGCCTCAGAGACAAGATTGTGTTGAGACACAGATCTGGGGAAGACTACAAAAAATTTTCTTCTGCATTGAAGGTTCACAGAAGCATGTAGCTTCCATAATGATCACTTTAGTTGAGCTCCATGATCAAATATGGAGGTGGGAGAAACTTACAGAAGGACAAACATCACTGCAACACTCCACCAATCTGGGCTTTATGGCAGAGTGGCCAGACTCAAGCCTCTCCTCAGTGAAGACACATGAACAACCAATTGGAATTTGCAAAAAAAAAAATCACCTAAAGGACTCTCAGACTGTGAGAAACAATTTTCTCTGTCTGATGTACCTCAGTTCCAAGCATCATGTCTGGAGGAAATCAGGCACTGCTCATCACCTGCACAACACCATCCCAATGATAAAGCATGGTGGTGGTAGCATCGGTGGCAGGGACTGGGGGACTCGTCAGGGTAGAAGGAAAGCTCAACACAGCAAAATGTAGAGATATCCTTAATAAAAACCTGGTTCATAACCTCAGACTGTGCAGAATGTCCACCTTCCAACAGGACAATGCACACATCTAAGACAATGCAAAAGTGGCTCATGGACAACTCTGTTAATATCCTTGAGTGACCCAGCCAAAGCCTTGATCTTTGGATAAACTTGAAAATGGCTGTCCACCAACGGTCCCCATCCAACCTGACAGAGCTTGAGACGATCTGAGGAGAAGAATGGCAGAAAATTGCCAAATGCAGATGTGCAAAGCTTGTCACATCATACCCAAAAAGACTTGAGGTGCTTTAACTAAGTACTGAATTAAGGGTACGAATCCTTATGCAATGTACTTATTTCAGTTTCTCCTTTTTAATAAATTTGCAAAGTTGTTTTTTACAAATCTGTTTTTTTGCTTTGTCATTATGAGGCGAGGAGTGTAGATTGATACACTATATTGTCAAAAGTATTGGAACACCCCTCCAAATTATTGAATTCAGGTGTTCCAATCACTTCCATGGCCACGGGTGTATAAAATCAAGCACCTAGGCATGCAGACTGCTTCTACAAACATTTGTGAAAGAATGGGTCGCTCTCAGGAGCTCAGTGAATTCAAGCGTGGTACCGTGATAGGTTGCCACCTGTGCAATAAGTCCATTCGTGAAATTTCCTCACTACTAAATATTCCACGGTCAACTGTTAGTGGTATTATAACAAAGTGGAAGCAATTGGAAACAACAGCAACTCAGACACGAAGTGGTAGGCCACGTAAAATCACAGAGCGGGGTCAGCGCATGCTGAGGCGCACAGTGCGCAGAAGTTGCCAAATTTCTGCAGAGTCAACAGCTACAGACCTCCAAACTTCGTGTGGCCTTCAGATTAGCTCAAGAACAGTGTGTAGAGAGCTTCATGGAATGGGTTTCCATGGCCGAGCAGCTGCATCCAAGCCTTACATCACCAAGTGCAATGCAAAGCATCGGATGCAGTGGGTGTGGGGTTGTTTTTCAGGAGTTCCAGTGAAAGGAACTCTTAATGTTTCAGCATACCAAGACATCTTGGACAATTTCATGCTCCCAACTTTGTGAGAAACGTTTGGGGATGGCCCCTTCCTGTTCCAACATGACTGCGCACCAGTGCACAAAGCAAGGTCCATAAAGACATAGATGAGCGAGTTTGGTGTGGAGGAACTTGACTGGCCTGCACAGAGTCCTGAACTCAACCCTATAGGACACCTTTTGGATGAATTAGAGCGGAGACTGCGAGCCAGGCCTTCTCGTCCAACATCAGTGCCTCTCACAAATGCGCTTCTAGAAGAATGGTCAAAAATTCCCATAAAAGAAGAGTTGAAGCTGTTCTAGCTGCAAAGGGTGGGCCAACTCCATATTAAACCCTACGGATTAAGAATGGGATGCCATTAAAGTTCATGTGCATGTAAAGGCAGGCGTCCCAAAACGTATAATTCATACAATATGGTGTATGAATTAAAAATGAATTAATTAAAATATGAAATAAAAATAAAATTCTATGAAAGCAATTTTTCAAATATTATACAATTTTGCTTTTCAAATAAATTAATTTAATTTTAATTACGTTTTTAGTGGAAAACAACAAAAATGCTGATTACAAACATGAATTTTTTGCAATTATGATTCCTTGTGAGCAAACATTTTGAGCTGACTAAAAAGTTTGCCATCCTCTGTTTGTGTGTGTGTGTATCATCTGTCATCATCAAAGGCCAGACGAATCATTGGTGATTTCGGGATTCCTATCTCTATACTAATCTCCGTGCTGGTGGACTGCACCATCCCTGAGACATACACACAGGTAACCACACTCTTGCACTCTCACGTGCAGTGTATATTACCGCAAAGAAACTCCGCTCCCAACGTACTCTTCTTATTAAGTACTGGCCTGTAATTGGAGCCAGGTTTCTTCCGAGTCTGTATTACAGTGTGGCTGGTTTGGCAGAGCGCTGTAACCAATGAAGCCTGGGATCTCTGGGATATGAGTGCTTGTGTTTTTTGTGGTTGCAGAAGCTAAACGTCCCCTCTGGTTTCTCGGTCACATCTCCGGACAAACGGAGCTGGTTTATCAGTCCGCTTGGAGATAAACAGCCTTTCCCGGTTTGGATGATGGGGGCCTCAGTGATCCCGGCCCTGCTTGTTTTTATCCTCATATTCATGGAGACTCAAATCACCACGTGAGTAAGCTAACATTACATGTACAGTCCTTTGCAACACATCTTGAGATGTTCTATTTAAGCTCAGATGGAAATGCAATCAAATGTGTGGCTCATTGCAACAATTTCATCCTATCTGCAGCTTGATAGTGAGCAAGAAGGAGAGGCGTTTGGTCAAGGGTTCTGGCTTTCATCTCGACCTGCTTCTGATAGTGACTTTGGGAGCTTTCTGCCCACTCTTCGGCCTGCCCTGGCTGACTGCCGCCACTGTGCGCTCGGTGACTCACGTTAATGCTCTGACAGTCATGAGCAAAGCCACTGCCCCTGGAGAGAAGCCCATGATCCAAGAAGTTAAAGAGCAGAGGGTGACAGGGATGTGTGTGGCTATCCTAGTGGGTAAGAAACACTAAAAACAAAATATAAAACAGATATTGATGGTTAACTGATTCTAAATTCTGACTGGATGAGCATGTGTGACCACACATTCTATATAAACTACTGTTCAAAGGTTTGGGGTCAGTAAGATTTTTCAATATTTGCTCACCAAGGCTGCAGTTATTTGATCAAAAATACAGCAAAAACAGTAATATTGTGAAATATCATTACAATTTAAAATAACTGTTAAAATATTTTAAATTTGAATTTATTCTTTGCTCAATAAAATATTAATTTCTTAAAAAAAAAAATCTTTCTGACCCCAAACCTTTGGACGGTAGCATCGGTGCATTCATGTTCAGTTATGTTACTATAATTATGCAATTATGATTATGTCTGTTACTATGGCAGTGTTTAGAGTTAAGAGGCTTAATTTGTGGCTTTGTTATTGATGACAGTAAAATATTTAATCAGTACATTAATTGCACCAGGCAGCAATAAAATAACATCAAATGGTAAGTTTAAGTATTTAACTACCTTTAACTGCTAAGCCATTTTATTTGTATTTATATGACGTCACAAGAGTCAAAAGGAAGATGTCAGAGCTTGCAGTTGCAATTATACGTTTTTACTACTTCAAAACCTGCAATTACAATGAACACCAGAAATGTGCCAAGTTTTTGTGTTGATTGGCAAACATGAACATCCTGCAGTTAAAATAATGAACTGTTACTTGGTAGAAGGATAGTTTAATCTGATTATCAATATATTAAATAAAATGTTTTATTGAACTCTGGTGTCTTTTATCATAAAAGATGGTGCCAAAGCAATAATATGCTTGAGGCTGTGTGTACACTGATTTTACCGCGGTTAGGGTGGGTTTTGGTACTCTGCTCATAATGTGCCTAAGAAACACGATAGTAAAACCATGGTAAACTCACTGTAATGCATGGTTTCGAGTGGCTTATTGCTACATTAATATTTATTATATATTTCAGACCACTCAAGTTTCCTGTTTACATTTTTAAGTTTACTATTCAAGATCATTCTTTTAAAATGAGAGAACTTTTGCACTTTTTGGTAACACTTTATTTTACAGTGTCCTTGTTACATATGTTACATGTTCTTACCATAGTAATAACAGTAAACCATGCATAATCACATGCAACTAACCCTAACCCTAATCCTACCCTAACCCTATAGTTAGTACATGTTGTTAATTATATTATTCAGTACTTAAATATATAATTACACTGTAACAATCAGGGCTTGACATTAACTTTTTTGCTCACCAGCCACTGTGGCTAGTGGTTTTCCAAAGTTACTAGCCACTCAACATTTTCACTGGCCAAAATTTTGTTGTTGGGAAATTTGTTGTTGGCTATATGTAAATGACCACTGTACACAACCAAATCAAGTCTACATGAAATGTATAACATGACAGGTCATCAAATAGTCCTATTTAGCTTTGATAAGGTTTAAAGCTCCTTAATCAGAGAAACACCAACAGTTGCTTGTCTGAAAAAAAAAATATATATATATATATTTTTTTTGTGTAAATATAATTTACTCTCAAGCAATATTCTCATCAGTGTTCTATTAGCTATGGCATATTTAAATCTAGCATATTTTGTGTACGATACAGTAGCCTAGTGAAATGCATATCCATATTTTCATGTGATTTGACAGTTTATTTGATTAAATATCAAAAATCTAAAAGGTATGCATCATACCTGACACCTAGATGAACACTTTACAGTTGGTTTTATGACTGTAAGTCATTCTCTTCAAATGCTATTGAAGTTAGAAACGTGTATATCAATGTCGTACGTAACTTTAGAGACGGTCCCTAAATGCGCGAATATCGAACTTTATGCCAGTCTCATCAGATGCGCTATTCTGTTGTGATCTATGTTTGCGACTATTTTGGCTGCTGAAATAGAACAAAAACAGTCAATCACTGTATGATGAATGAATCTCATACGTACATCGCACGTACATCTCTGCTTTGTTGTTTATGATGAGAGTGCAGATTTCAGTGAGAGCGCGTTCTGAACAAAACTCCGGCGTTTCAGCGATGACTAATCTGAACGCCTCTGATTATTAGACATTGCATTCATAAACTCAACAGACTCGCGTGTGATTGTTTATTATAACAGATGCCTTTTGAGAAGACTACAATATAATTCAACCCGCCAAAGTGGCTAGTGAGAGTGACTGTGTTACACGCCACTGCTGAAATCCATCCGCACATGGCGGGTTGGCGGGTGTTAATGTCAAGCCCTGGTAACAATGACACCTTAAAATAAAGTGTAACCTACTTTTTTCCTTTATTCTGACAATCCCATCTCTTCTGTGCAGGGTTGTCTATAGTGATGACAGATGTGCTGCGTCATATTCCTCTGGCTGTGCTGTTTGGGATATTTTTGTACATGGGCATCACTTCTCTTACTGGTATCCAGCTTTATGAGCGAATCACACTCATGGTCACGCCCGCTAAACATCACCCTGACCACATATATGTTACCAAGGTAATCAGTTCTTCCCAAGAGTTTGAGCTAGTGGTGATATTATTTACAAATGCAATGTTGATCATCTGTGTTTGTGTTTGATTTCCACGTGGTATATGCTACAAGCTTTTTAAGCACCCACAAGGTGGCGCACTAATCACCATTGGATTTTGCACTTTTTCACAGAACCCCCAAAATTAAAACTACAAACCACACTGTATGAACACTGTATATAGTTCACATGTACAGTAGGGGTCCAAAAGTATGAGACCACATTGGAAATCTAGGATTGAAAATCTAATTTTTGAATTTAAAACAAATAAGAAACATTTAATATTCTGCATTATTTCTAAGTTGCTTATGAAATAAGCAAATTTGTGTCTGACAATATAGTTTACACAAAAATATTATGTATTGTATTAGGAAAATGCTAAATAGAAGCATTTTCACAAGAGATTTCAGACATTATTGTAATTCTAGGCATAACTTGTTTGACATACAGGTGAAGACTTGGCGTATGAACATGTTCACCATCATTCAGTTGTTGTGTATCGTCCTGCTGTGGGTGGTGAAGTCGACTGTAGCCTCTCTGGCCTTTCCTTTCATCCTAATCATGACTGTACCCCTGCGTAGACTCGTCCTGACCAGGATCTTTGAGGAGAGAGAGCTTGCAGCGGTGAGTCCGCTTATTCATGTTGTATTCATGTTTGTCCGTGCTCTCGTTTACACCTGATGATCCGATCAAAAGCTGGTATTGATTTCATTATAAAACATATTTTGTTCTTGCAGTTGGATGCTGATGAGGATTCGCCCAATTTTGATGAAGATGGACGTGATGAATACAACGAGATCCACATGCTTGTCTAGATGCGGGTCACATGGTTCACCTCTTTACTGACTGATCGATTGCAGGTCTATGCATAATGGAAAAGGTGTACGGAATCTGAAGAACTCTGATGTACTGCCCTCTTTCAGAATTATTTCATGTGTACTTTGAAATCATGTTTTGGATACTTATTATTATTTATCTTTTTTCTCTCTTTTTTTTCCTCCCAAAAACGTGGCCTACATGTTTGACTGCTGCTGCCCAGTGACCTTTGAATATAAGATATAGATACGGCCTGTGCACCTTAGACCTCCCAAAGTGCAGTGATGGTGAGACAAATCCAATAGGCTGCACCCGTCTGAACCAGACCTACTGCTTGTAGATCTTTGTTGCCTTGTACTGTACTGTAGGCATTGACCACAGGGTCTGAATATTACAGTAGCATGACCTCTCAGTGCCCTTTAGAGTGGTCAGTCCCTTTGCTGTGCAGTCCCGTTGCTTGAAAACAGTAGTGCAGTCCCTTTAGACGTACTTTATGCAGTAGTACTTTGATTGATGTATGCAGTAGTTACAATACGTTTAAAGGTGCTATATGGAATAGCATGCAGAAAATGTCCCTGCTTCCTGACAGATATCACTCTTAGCCTGTCAGTCATTTTGAATTCAGTCGCTTGTCGGAGTTAGTGAAACATTTCTTACAGCACCTTTAATGGAAAAAAAAAGCCTTATTCAGCCCTCCGAACATGATTTCCCTTCCAAACAGATTCACTGCTAAAAATGTATTTATTATGTTATTTTATTTTATTTTATTTAATTTTATCACAAGAAATGTCTGAACCCTTAACAGATTCACTGCTAAAAGATTATTTTATTTTATTTTATTTTAAAAGAGAATAATTATATCTCCGAACATGATTTCCCTTCCAAACAGATTCACTGCTAAAAGTGTATTTTATTTTTTATTTTATTTTATAGTATTTTGTTTTGATTTATATGTTTTTGAAGTTTCCCAAAGTGATTGATACATTTATTTTAATTTGAGCAACTATTTTTGTGCTATATATAAATTTAGCATTTAGAATTTATATAGGGTTTATTGCCCAAATATGTTATTATTATAAAAATTAGTGCATTCGTGTGCGTGTGTTTTCAATATAGACCTTTTCAGAGAACGAATTCCATTCCTTATGTTGCTATACTGCAGTTTATACGGGAACAGTTCCGCTGAAATAGGTCAAAAAGCCATATAAACTTGGATTTCATTGATTGCATAAATGCTCTTTTTGAATCAATGCTATTCCAAAGGCTATCAACTGCCAGTGTGTATGGATGCACTTATTGCTACAGTTTAGACTGAAGGCTTCGATGAAACGTACTGCCAAATTGTTAGTCAGGGTCATGGAAGATAGCTACAAACTAAGCTATTTTAAAAGGAAGTGCGTGACCTTTTAAAATCCTTGTTAAGCCAACAAATCCATGTTTCCCTTGCCTCGATAAAGCCTTTAAAGGTGATGTGTGTATTTTCTGTGTTAAAATACTTTTTCCCAACCTAAGTTAATGTGCAGCAACATATTGAAAACATTGCTGTGTTTGTTTGAGCATCCCAACCAGCCCGACATAGTCAGCCAATGAGTTTAGTTCGCTGCGGGACTAGCAGTTTGACGTTCGAGTCACCTGTTTGCAAATCCATTTGGGGAAAAAAAATTACCCACTTCACCTTTAACATCTTCATCTCTTTCTTTGTGTTTTGATAAAGAAATTTCCTCTGATCAAACAGTCTCATACATAAGGCTCAGACAGACCTGAAAACAGGAAGAACTGTTCCATTATAGTCATGTTTTGAGTTCGGACAATTGCCTTTAGAGAAAGCCGCCCTTTGGACTGTAAATAGCGTGCCGTCCATGCGTGTATTGAATTTGTTTGTGCGTAATACAGACATCTTGGTCTAGTCACGATACACTAGCTCATTTCATCACAAACACATATTCCACATGTGTTTCTTTTTGCTTGACGTTTCCCCAGTTTTTTAGCGTGAAAACAAGGGGAAATTGTGCAATATTGGAATATCTGTCATGCAGTGCTATGCTTCTCTGAATAGATGTTTAGTTTCTTGGAAAGCACAAAGCTAAGTGCTGCTCACGAGCCTGAGAGCAGTAAGGGGAGATCTGTGGTTGTGAATAGCAGGTCTTTGAAGCACTTAATATGAAGCCACACATCTGATGTGTTTTGCCGTGTAATCTTAGTTGAGCCATCGGATAGCTCTGTCCGGAAGCCAAAAGGGTAAACCAATGGCAAAATGTTGGTTTTAATTTTTTTGCCCTCAGCATTTATTAGGGATGTAGCCGAGTGATGAAATTAGATGAGGACAAGCCAGCTGTAATTGCTTAAGAATCGGATTCCCAGTGTGTGAAGCCTTTGGCAGGCTCATCGGATGGTAAGCAACAGATTTTAGCTTTAGCAACATGTGTTAGCTTCCCAAAGGCAAAAGTTATTGCTCAAAAATGGCTCTTTTTTTTTCGTAGCTCACTAGATTTATTGAAGTTCTCAGTTAGGTTTCATGTAAGGTAAATGGTGTTCAGATTCATTTTTTAGTTCTGTAATGTGACATTGCGGATGAAACAGGAATTTTTAATTAGCCAAAATATAAGGTGGGACTTGATTTTATCCATTAAGATTTGATTGGATTGTGAAAAGTGAGCATTAAATGCAAAATGAAGACTTGTGGTGAAGGGGTGGGGCTAAACTATTAGAGTGCTTGGTGATGTCAGCAAAAAGTGAGTCGTTACACTTTTTATGAGGACAAACGTTGTTTTCTTTGGAATAATGTGCACAGAGGCCAGGAACAAGCATTAATGAAGTAAGTTGGATACATTTTGACTCCATGTTGATAGTTTTCCTACACAAATGAGATGATTTTGTACTTTGCTATAAAATGAATATGGAAAGATAATTTTTAGATAATTTGGTTTTGTAAACAAATTGATGAAAAATGTGGAACATTTGCTCCATTTTCTTTCAATTTAATCTTGTTGTCAAGACATGATAATATGGAGATATTCAAGAGAGATTCTGTTTAATTTTTCTTTTCAATTGGGTTGAAACAAGGCTCCTCGGTTGCTCTTAGAGCTGCTGTTTGCTTGGGGCTATTAGTTTCTTGTATATCTTGAAGATATTTGTTGCTTTATGGACAGTCTGAAATGTATTGCACTGCCACTGATGCTCACACTGCCATCACACTCAATCTCTACTGGCTTGCTTTTGGTTTTCTGAGTGAGTGCCATCCAAGCAACAAAGAAAAGTGAAAGAAACAGAGACATGTTTCCCAGGGGCTTTTCAGTCTTCATCTCCCACTGTGAATTAGCACTGTAAGCAGGAATGCTAAGTTGCACAGATCTGTCCTTTGCGCTATTTACATGATTGGTTTGATCAATGGATTGTGAACATACAGGCCCAACTTTGTGTGGTTTCACCTTTAAGAATAGTTAAGGCAAGCAGTGAAGATTTGGACACACCTTATTGTATTTGTTGGTTTACGTACTATTTCATACTATTATTTTTCTGTCTATGGCAGACTTCGAGCTTGTCAGACTATTTATCACCTAGTATATTGGCCTCCATCTTGGATATTTGATGATAAATTGTGCTGCTCCTCTTACAAATTTATCCAATCTTTTCTCAGATGATCTTTAGATATAGTTAAAGGGACATTTCACCCCAAAATGAATGTTCTGTCATCATTTACTCATGTGGTTCCAAACCTGTATAACTGTGGAACATAAACATAGATATTTTGAGATACAGTGAAAGTCAATGAGCTCCAGTGTTGTTTGGTTCCCAAAGTTCTTCAAAATATCATCTTTTGTGGGGTGAGTAAATTATTTTTCAATTTTGGGTGAATTATGTCTGTAAGGAAAACAGACTGAGTGGTTTGGTGACAGGTGACTGGTATTTGGTATGAATGATTTTGCTTTAAACTTTTGGACAATTTGACCTGAAGTTAAACCATTTGGCCTCCTGATTCCTGGAGTCAGCCTTTATACCATTCTGGTACCAAAACAAAACTTACTATAAGCTTGAAAATGAAAGATTGGAAACAAACTATGGTAAACATGAGCAGTTTTTGTCCAAAACCTATAGTAATCACCAAGTTTTCTGCTGTTCTTATAAATTGAATTCAGTTCTCTCTAAAATGGTCTCTGATTATTTTCAGACCATGCTGGATAAATGCTATTAAATTAATGTTTTGTATTCAAAACCTTTTTCCTGTAGCAGCAACAGCATTTTATGCTTTCTACTATCAGTCATGGCAGTCTGGTTCAGCGGCTAAAGATTTAGTCTAGATCAGAAGGGTGTTGTTTCAAACTGATTTCAATAACTATCCTAGTTTTGCAAATGTAAATCATATTAATTCAGTGCTTGGCCTCATAATTGCTGCTTGCAGCTGTATTTATTACTATTATTTTAACCAGTTTTATTTATTATCAACCAATATGTTTGACATGAAATTTCCCTGCAGGTTAGGAAATGTCTGATCACTCCTTTAAGCACAAAAAAGTGTTTTAATATTGAATTCTTTCTTGAGCCACAGATGTGACACAGTGAATGTACATGGAGGGACGTAGATTTCTTGCACCCACAGAACTGTTGCAATGGTTACAGACAGGTTACTCGCCCAACTAACCAAGTGGGAGCCTTGACCTGATGTGGAAGTCCAGAAGCTCTCCGTAGTTGAAGCACACACTTGTGTGGGTTTGCAGAGAGCTAAAAGCCGTTGGTACCTCGCTTATTTTAGGGTCGTATGAGAAGTTGAAAAAGGAAAAAAACGCTTTGTGTGGATTTGGTTATTATGTGAGATAATAAAAAGCACTGCCATTTCCTGTTTGTGGTTTTTAGGATGAAAAGGAAATGGTATGAATGGTGCAACCACAAAATGTGTGTCTGAATGAGTGGGGTTTTGGTGGATGGTGCCACCCTGTATGTGCAGACCACCCACCCGATGCTATGAAAGATGTGTTTAACTTCATGTCTGATGCCTCTTACACTTGCTTGCATTTTGTTTCATGTTGTAAATTTTAAATGTACGCCATTCTTCTTCCCGTTGTGATGAAATGGATGACAATCAGAACTATTTGCAGTCAGATTATATTAATCTCATTCACACCCAACACACTTTAGCAGTCCACACAGACACAGACCACACAAAAGCCAGTGTTTTGGTTCTAACAAAGCATTTTACTCGGTTGTAAACAGTTAAGACTACAAGCTGAAGATACTGAGACTCATTACCTCTGTTACATGCTAATTCAAACAGTGCTAATTTCCTCTGTATTTTAGATTCAGATGAGACAAACCCTAGATAACACATGAAGGGGGAAAAAAGAGACGTGACGAATCCTTTATTTTATGTAGTGGTTTTTGAGTTTGCAGCATTTTAGACCATGTCAGAAAGACCTCTAATAGGTCCCAAAAAGTGTTTGAAATGATGTATTACTTTAGCATTAGCAATACTGAAAATACTATGATGTTATGTGGATATTTAATAGCAGTTCCAATTGCTATTCTGTAAAAAGAAAACACAGTTTTCAGAGCACTGTAAAACAAATTGTTATTTTTTTGTCTCAAAATAAATATTTATTATGTGTTTCAAACGTCTGCATTGACTGTTTAAATGACTGTGTCTAGTGATTTATTTTATATAATTGATATATATATATATATATATATATATATATATATATATATATATATATATATATATATATATATATATATACACACACAGTGGGGAGAACAAGTATTTGATACACTGCCGATTTTGCAGGTTTTCCTACTTACAAAGCATGTAGAGGTCTGTCATTTTTATCATAGGTAATCTTCAACTGTGAGTGACGGAATCTAAAACAAAAATCCAGAAAATCACATTGTATGATTTTTAAATAATTAATTTGCATTTTATTGCATGACATAAGTATTTGATCACCTACCAACCAGAATTCTGGCTCTCACAGACCTGTTAGTTTTTCTTTAAGAAGCCCTCCTGTTCTCCACTCATGTACCTGTATTAACTGCACCTGTTTGAACTCGTTACCTGTATAAAAGACACCTGTCCACACACTCAATCAAACAGACTCCAACCTCTCCACAATGGCCAAGACCAGAGAGCTGTATAAGGACATCAGGGATAAAATTGTAGACCTGCACAAGGCTGGGATGGGCTACAGGACAATAGGCAAGCAGCTTGGTGAGAAGGCAACAACTGTTGGTGCAATTATTAGAAATTGGAAGAAGTTCAAGGGGACAGGACGACTGCACCGTATTGAGGGGAGGATGGATGGGGCCATGTATCGCGAGATCTTGGCCAACAACCTCCTTCCCTCAGTAAGAGCATTGAAGATGGGTCTTGGCTGGGTCTTTCAGCATGACAACGACCCGAAACACACAGCCAGGGCAACTAAGGAGTGGCTCCGTAAGAAGCATCTCAAGGTCCTGGAGTGGCCTAGCCAGTCTCCAGACCTGAACTCAATAGAAAATCTTTGGAGGGAGCTGAAAGTCCGTATTGCCCAGCGACAGCCCCGAAACCTGAAGGATCTGGAGAAGGTCTGTATGGAGGAGTGGGCCAAAATCCCTGCTGCAGTGTGTGCAAACCTGGTCAAGAACTACAGGAAACGTATGATCTCTGTAATTGCAAACAAAGGTTTCTGTACCAAATATTAAGTTCTGCTTTTCTGATGTATCAAATACTTATGTCATGCAATAAAATGCAAATTAATTACTTAAAAATCATACAGTGTGATTTTCTGGATTTTTGTTTTAGATTCCGTCACTCACAGTTGAAGTGTACCTATGATAAAAATTACAGACCTCTACATGCTTTGTGAGTGGGCAAACCTGCAAAATCGGCAGTGTATCAAATACTTGTTCTCCCCACTGTATATATATATATATATATATATATATATACTGTATATATAAACGAAAAAAATATGATCAATTGCTTGACAACATATGTTTTTACATTGCTTTAACTCATCAAAATAAATTAAGCAATTTTCAACTTTTAAGTTATACAAGATTCAACTTTTTTTTTTTTTATGTCAATTTAAATTTAATGTAATTAAAGTTGAAATGACTTAAACATCCAGGTTGATTGTACTTAATTTAAGGCAGCAACTTTTTACAGTATATATATATATATTAGGGCTGCACGATAAATCGCAATAAAACCGCACGCGATTTGGCAAAAGCTGCGATTATTGCATGCGCAGCACGGCTGTGATCAGTAGTAAATGCTGCTCCATCTGCAAGCCAGAGGGCGCTCTCGCGCAGGCTACTCCAAATATGTGCCGCAGAAGTACGATAGCACACGTCATTGGAAATCCCTATGAATATCATACTATCGTTGAGCTGAATAAACAGATTGAAACGCTTTGATTGATTAAACATGACTAAATGGTTCTCATGTTTGGAAAGATGTTTGACATGTTCCTTTTTCAAATGCACGTTATAAGCGACTCAGACTCGCAGTGATTTCAGATGAAGTAGCATTTGCTACTGATCACAGAGCCGTCCTGCACTGACAACTGTGCATAAGATAATCGCAGCCTTTGCGATTTCATAATCGCGATAAGCCAAATCGCGTTAAGCGCGATTTCATGTAAATTGCGATTTATCGTGCAGCCCTAATATATATATATATATATATATATAATATAAAAAATATAATATATAATATATATTTATATATAATATAAAAGTTGCTGTATTGTACAAATAATATACAGATACCTACTGTTGAGGGTTGGTAAATCAATTTTTTTTAAATAAATTAATACTTTTATTGAGCATTCAGTTGATCAAATTTGACAGTAAGACATTTATGTATAATAAGTTCTGTTTCTGTTCTTAGTCCACTCCTGTACTCCCTCTACACCCACGACTGCGTGGCAACAACCAACTCCAACGCCATCATAAAGTTAACTGATGACACAACAGTGGTAGGACTGATAACTGAGAACGATGAAACAGCCTACAGAGAAGAAGTGCGCTCTGGTGCAATGAGCATAACCTCTCCCTCAACATCAGCAAGACCAAGGGGATTGTGATGGACATCAGGAGACAAGATACAGAACACCAGTGGAGAGGGTCAGCAGCTTCATGTTCCTCTGTCCACATCACATGGTCTGTCCACACAGAGGCCCACCAGCACCTCTTCTTCCTGAGACAGTTGAGGAAGTTTGGAATTTTTGGCATCCTCACGCTGTTCTACATCAGCACCGTGGACTGGCTGCATCACTACCTGGTACGGCAACAGCACTGCCCTTATGAGGAAAGCCCTGCAAAAGGCTTGAGAACAGGTTGGGAACAGCCAGTCACATCGTTGGAGGTGAGCTTCCCTCCCTCCTGGACATCTACACCAAGCGATGTGTGAGGAAAGCTTGAAGAATCATCAGAGACTCCAGCCACGGGCTGTTCTCGCTGCTATCATCAGGCAGGCGGTATCGCAGCATCAAGTCCCATACCAGACGACTACGTGACCGCTTCTTCCCCCAAGTGATCGGACTTCTGAACACTTGATCTCCCACATTCAGCTTTTACAGCCTCACACTGGACCTTTATAAACTGCACCTTACTTAATTCATGGGCTGACATGATAGTCTGAATGTTAATTCAGCTGACTTAAACTACCACACTAGACTCACTCAGCACCCACTAAATATGATCCAACCCGCTGTTCATAATCACTTTTGTACTTGTTGCGGCAGTCTTGTGTTGGGTGTGGGGGGAGGTGTATATTCTATATATATATATATATGTGCATTTGTATCTTAAGTGTATATTGTATAATATGCAATTAATGTATATTGTGTATATGTATGTATATTCTGTATTGTTGTGCTATAACTTATGTATACTGTGTATACTATATATTGTTCTATCACTGTCAACATGCTATGCTGCTTGGAACTACACCCAAGATTTTCACTTTATTCTTGCACTTATGTACATAATAAAGTGATTTGATTTGAACTTTCTATTCATCGAACAATTCAGAAAAAAATGTATCACGTTTCCACAAAAATATTAAGCAGCACAACTGTTTTCAACGTTGACAATAATACAAAATGTTTCTTGAGCAGCAAATCTGCATATTACAATGATTTCTGAAGAATCATGTGACACTGAAGACTGGAGTAATGATGCTGAAAATTCAGCTTTGCATCACAGGAATAAATTGCATTTTAAAATATTTTAAAATAGAAAACAGTTATTTAAAATTACACAATATCACTGTTTTTACTGTGTTTTTGATAAAGGAAGTCTTGGTGAGCCTAAGAGTAAGTTTACACAACAACAATGCACTAAAAACGGAAAAGTTTTTACTTTGCGTTTTTTGCGTACAGACAACATTTTCAAAATGATCCCGTTCACACGGATCCGTGAAAACCACTAAAAACGTTGTATTCTGCTGCCAGGCCAGTAGTTGGCGATGTCACATTGTAAAGAAACACTATGCGCATGACATCATCGTTTTCACAATAACGGTATTATTTTCCAAAACTTGCACTCTGAAACCCATTTTCAAAAGTTTGCATTTTCAGGCCCCCAAAACGCTGTTAGCCAGTTAAATAGTGCATTAAGTATAATTGCAGATATATTGTGAGTATAAGGCCTTTCAAAACATCTGAGAATACTTTGATTCATTCACATTATTCATTCTAAAAAGAAACACACAGTCTCATTATTAGTTATGATTTGGCAGTCTATACTCGTGCAGTTTGAAGTACTGGCAGAGCAACGGTATTATGAGCGGGACGATGGCGCAGGGGACGATGAGCAGCAGCAGGATGGGCACACCTGGATCCTTCATGTATGAGCACAGGGAGAAATACACCTCATGGATTTCCATCAGCACATGGTGTCTGTAGGATGCGTGCATACAGCATGTGACACCGGCCAGATTCTCAAGGCACATCATCAGGTTGACATAGTATCTGAGAGACCAAAAGAAACAGCAGGTGAATTTTTTTTTTTTTTTACTCTGACACTTCCATACAAAAATTATTTAATGTTTATTAAACAAATGTATTAATAGTACCAAGAAGTGCATGAACTAAACACTGTTAATTAAACGTCAACAGTAAAAGATATGGGAAATGTTTTCTCCTCCCTTTCACAAATTGATAAGCCTGTTTATTATTATATGATGATGTATAGATAGGACAATCTATATACATCATTATACAGTAAATTGCATTTTATTTCTTGCTTTTCTCAGTATAGAACTGTGACCCATTTTTTTGGGTCACGACCCACCAGTTGAGAACCATTCATTTAACCTACTCATTAGCAGAAAATAGGGGCCAAACCATAAAAATGTTGTTCTGGGCCCCCTGAATTGTAGCGATAGCCCTGGCACTACAGAGAAGTCAAGTTGAAGGTACGCTGTAATTTGTTGGCTCATCGGGATACGCAATTACTTTGACTAAATATTTTGGTTTAAGACAACCCACATGGACTGGCCGTCTTGAAGATTGAAGAGTGTAGAGTCATGCTCTGGGTTTGGCGTTACTGTTCATAAAAATCTGATGTTACAAAGACCCAGGGGAAGCAGAAGGATTTGACTTTCCCATGACTCTGGACTGCGAACTCTCTATGAGGAGGAGTCATTCAAATCCCAACTGCGGGAATATTGTTATTTTTGTCCCATTAGTTAGACACAGTAGGCCTGCCGCCGCTCCCTTAACACAGAGCATGCAGTTTGCATAGGGCACCAACTCCCCGGGGTGGCACCATTTCTGTTCCTCAAAAAAACCCTTCATTCTATATATTAATATTAACATAAATATAAAAAATGTATGCATTTTACAGTGAACGCAGTAGCACACGTGAAATGCATCCGTCCCACCCCCACCTCATATTTACAGCTGGCTGACAACTGTATGTCTGGAAAAAGACAACAGCAGTCTGGTGCTGAGAGGCGAAAAAAGAAAAAAAGCCCAATATGAATCCCGTGCATCACTTTCATGTAGCCTGCGTTCAGAAACGTGAAAGTTTTGGCTATTGAAGTTAATGGGTGACATTAATTATATGTGTGTAACGTCGCGTTAAATATTTGACCACCAGCATCGCATCTGTCTGATTTGATACTAATGCAATAATGTCATATAATTTAAATTATTTTAATGTGCTATGCATTATGTTTTGAATCATGGGAAAGATTTTTGTAGGACTGTCAATACCGAAAGTGCATGTCCATGAACCGCATTATTAGACAGTTTTCTAGGCTGCACGATTTGTAAAACCATTTACAAAACACAATATACAGTGGGGAGAACAAGTATTTGATACACTGCCGATTTTGCAGGTTTGCCCACTTACAAAGCATGTAGAGGTCTGTAATTTTTATCATAGGTACACTTCAACTGTGAGTGACGGAATCTAAAACAAAAATCCAGAAAATCACATTGTATGATTTTTAAGTAATTAATTTGCATTTTATTGCATGACATAAGTATTTGATACATCAGAAAAGCAGAACTTAATATTTGGTACAGAAACTTTTGTTTACAATTACAGAGATCATACGTTTCCTGTAGTTCTTGACCAGGTTTGCACACACTGCAGCAGGGATTTTGGCCCACTCCTCCATACAGACCTTCTCCAGATCCTTCAGGTTTCGGGGCTGTCACTGGGCAATACGGACTTTCAGCTCCCTCCAAAGATTTTCTATTGGGTTCAGGTCTAGAGACTGGCTAGGCCACTCCAGGACCTTGAGATGCTTCTTACGGAGCCACTCCTTAGTTGCCCTGGCTGTGTGTTTCGGCTCGTTGTCATGCTGGAAGACCCAGCTACGACCCATCTTCAATCTTCAAGATCTCGCGATACATGGCCCCATCCATCCTCCCCTCAATACGGTGCAGTCGTCCTGTCCCCTTTGCAGAAAAGCATCCCCAAAGAATGATGTTTCCACCTCCGTGCTTCACGGTTGGGATGGTGTTCTTGGGGTTGTACTCATCCTTCTTCTTCCTCCAAACACGGCGAGTGGAGTTTAGACCAAAAAGCATCAGACCACATGACCTTCTCCCATTCCTCCTCTGGATCATCCAGATGGTCATTGGCAAACTTCAGACAGGCCTGGACATGCGCTGGCTTGAGCAGGGGGACCTTGCGTGCGCTGCAGGATTTTAATCCATGACGGCGTAATGTGTTACTAATGGTTTTCTTTGAGACTGTGGTCCCAGCTCTCTTCAGGTCATTGACCAGGTCCTGCCGTGTAGTTCTGGGCTGATCCCTCACCTTCCTCATGATCATTGATGCCCCACGAGGTGAGATCTTGCATGGTGCCCCAGACCGAGGGAGATTGACCGTCATCTTGAATTCTTCCATTTTCTAATAATTGCGCAAACAGTTGTTGCCTTCTCACCAAGCTGCTTGCCTATTGTCCTGTAGCCCATCCCAGCCTTGTGCAGGTCTACAATTGTATCCCTGATGTCCTTACACAGCTCTCTGGTCTTGGCCATTGTGGAGAGGTTGGAGTCTGTTTGATTGAGTGTGTGGACAGGTGTCTTTTATACAGGTAACGAGTTCAAACAGGTGCAGTTAATACAGGTAATGAGTGGAGAACAGG
Organism: Coreius guichenoti; assembly: GCA_039654105.1. NCBI lineage: Eukaryota > Metazoa > Chordata > Actinopteri > Cypriniformes > Gobionidae > Coreius > Coreius guichenoti. Next base: position 7,155,405 of record CM077172.1, on the reverse strand, counting down.
AGGGCTTCTTAAAGAAAAACTAACAGGTCTGTGAGAGCCGGAATTCTTACTGGTTGGTAGGTGATCAAATACTTATGTCATGCAATAAAATGCAAATTAATTATTTAAAAATCATACAATGTGATTTTCTGGATTTTTGTTTTAGATTCCGTCACTCACAGTTGAAGTGTACCTTTGATAAAAAATTACAGACTTCTACATGCTTTGTAAGTGGGCAAACCTGCAAAATCGGCAGTGTATCAAATACTTGTCCACTGTAGCATAGGGCTATCATTTATAAACCTACACTTACATAGGAGAATACATCAATATGTTTCTAAATATGCAAATTGTTGTTCACCGCAATTTGAAAATAAATGTTTAAACCTTCGCTCTGAGTTTGGATGTTTTGATGTCCACATGTTCTTGCTTAAGGAATTACAGTGGCTGTAGCATTTCTATAGTAAATAATTAAGATTAAGTGGATTTTTTTTTTTTTTTTAATTAAATGCTGTTTGGCCAAAAACAAGGATTTGGTCTGCTCTGTAACAACAACAATACAATTTTGCTTAGGGCACCCATTTGGATGGATGGATGGATGGATTACATAACGTTTACATAACAACATAACAACAATGTACTAAAAACGGAAACGTTTTTCCTTTACATTTTTCACGTACAGACGACAACATTGTAAAAACGATCCCTGCTCACACGGATCCGCGAAAACGACAAAAAATGCTGTATTCTGCTACCAGGCCAGTAGTTGGTGATGTCACTTTGTAAAAAAACATGCACTATGAATCCCGTTTTCAAAAGTTTGCATTTTTAGGCCCCCAAAACACTGTTGTTGTGTAAATGAACGGCCAAAACACATAAAACGTTTTCTGTTTTTAGATGAAAGCGGTGTCGTGTAAATGGCCCCTCAGTTCCTGGAGGCCCACAGCCCTGCAGAGATTAGCTTCAACCCTAATTAAATGCACCTGATCAAGCTAACCTTCTCTTGTATTTGAAAACTACAGGGCTGCGTCCGAAATCGCATACTCTCTTAAGTATTTTGAATAAGTAATTACTTAATGACCGCTAAAAAAGTATGTTCTAAATATTATGAGTGTGTGTAATTTGAACGTACTGTACTACATTCGCCATGTTGTCATTATCATGTGACCTACCAGCATCAGTTACGTCGTTTCACCGCCATTTACGAATCCTGTTTGCGTCGCCAAAACATAAAATATTAGATCAAATTAGCGCAGAATCAACTTTACGCTGCTGCCCATGTTCGCATCAAGGATCAGCCAAATTTCCACGTGCATCTTGAAAAGCGGATGTTTTGGAAAGTGCTGCACCAAGTTTTTGTGCCATCTAGTAGTTTAAAGGAAAATAAAATCAAAGGTGCCTTTTACTCCGATGCGCCTTTAGACCTGTTGTACCCTACTGTGAATTCGAACATACTTCTTTTGTCACATACTGTTTTTCATCTACTATTTAGTAGGGAGGTGTGCGATTTCGGATGCAGCCCAGGTGTGTGTGTTGGAGCAGGTTTGGAACTAAACATCAAGAACTAGGGCTGTGGCCCTCTAGGACCCCTGCTCTAGGAGAGTTACAGTCAGAAAGTATTTGGGGATTTTCAAAAAAATCTAACCCACCTGGTTTTGTCAAGCCAATATAACAATCAGCTATCTCACCTTCTAGTGGTTGGCCAGGGACAAGTGAGTTGGTAGTCAGTGGTTGCCATAGTCTGAGCGAACGGCAGAACACAATATTCATGAACGGTAGCATTAAAGGTTACTTTGTCACATGGCAGTTTCCTGCACTTTTCTGGCAGCGTCCAGACGTTTCTTGCTCCCTCCACCAAGCCTGGGACGAAGTAAAATAAGATGCATTAGAAAAGATGCATTAGCTATTTCTACAGCCACTAAAAGACGTATAATTTACACAAAGGATGATTTCACGTCTGTAAATGGCCATTTCCTCTGGACTAATTGCATTAGCTTGCTATACAGACAGAAGAGGGAGGGTCTGTTGCATCTCTCACAAAGGCATAGAGGGCAGTTGTGATTACCTGCGAACGCTAAACACATGATGAAACGGGCAGAAATCACAGAGGCCTCGCTTCTCTCCATCCCTGAAGAATTCTGAGAAAAGCAGGGAACCTGTGAGTTTTTGTTAAACAGTCCAAACAATGCTTGTATTAATGGCGCGATGCCTTTCAAACAGATCCGTGAAACTGGCCCAAAGGATATTCTTTATCTTGATGAGAAATATAAGCCACGGCAGGCTGAGGAGGTGGAGGAGGTGGTCTCATAAAGCACAATATTTAAGTGGTCTCTTTGTTCGGCTGACATCGTTATGGCTGCGGTCCATTTGCTCACTCTATCATGTTTCCAGAGCTCTTGTTTAGAGTTCCCCTCTGATGAGTCTCCCACATTTGGTGATTTATATCTCCTAAGTATGCTTGACTTTTACTGACATGGGCAAGATGCACATTTTCTCTTGGCTCTGATTTAATGGAACAATCTTTCCACCAACATGTGTCTCAGCTGGGCTCAAACAGTGTCAAAATATTCCAAAAAGGCTCATTATTCCCGCAAGCACTTGTTAGCTTTTGCACATTTGTTTTACACCCACCATCCTTCATTATGAAACATGTGTGAAAGACCTTTTATTTACAAAAACAAGGGTTCAGATTACAGTCAAATATATCAAATGGCTTTTGGAAATTTAGTCTCAACCCAAAGGAAAATATTGCTCAGAGACTTCTCGTTTATAACTCATGAGACTTAATGGAGCACACATACAGTTACCATTCATTAGTGATACATATGTTTCAAAGGTGGAAATTTAGGATCAAAATTGGAAACTAATTGGAGCTCTCATTAAATTTCCATTCAAGTATCAATTTTGTCTCAGATGTTTCTCCTACAAAAAAGGGGGGATTTGTTGACAGACTAATAATAACCCTGCTAACAGAAGTTTACACAACACCATTTTTACCTAAAAACAGAAAACTTTCAAAAGGGAGTCCAAAAAGGTAGTCAAATCTGTATCTCCCCCATGTTAAAATGCCCAACTTTAGAGCAGAAAAAAATATGTTTACAGCCTGGTACAAAAAGTGGTTTTGATCTATAATATAGCTAATTTTGCCCTTCATGACAACTGTGAGGGGGGTGAATTTTTTTATAACTCATCCTTTTAAATTATATTAAGCTTTAAAGTTCTGCATAATTAAGGGCGTGGCCACTTGAGTGACAGGTGGATTGCCACTATGGTCGAGCTAGGTGGGTGTGGTTTTAGCAACCAGGCACCTCAGCTCCACCCATGTCCCGCCTCTTTGCCCATTTTCAGTTATCCAGGAGTGACGCGCGGTGACGCGCTGCCAAGATGGCTTTAGGTTTCAAAACTGCTCTTCAGAAACCTACGGGTGACATCACGGACACTACGTCCATATTTTTTTAACAGTCAATGGTTTTGGCCGTTCATTTACAAACTTTTGAAAACGGGTTTCAAAGTGCAAGTTTTTGAAAACGATACCGTTATCGTCTCTGTGTAAATTACAAAAACGAATTTGTGAAAACGGTGATGTCATGCTCATGCGTATCACGTGTTCAGTCTATAGGCATGTACAGTGGGGAGAACAAGTATCTGATACACTGCCGATTTTGCAGGTTTGCCCACTTACAAAGCATGTAGAAGTCTGTAATTTTTATCAAAGGTACACTTCAACTGTGAGTGACGGAATCTAAAACAAAAATCCAGAAAATCACATTGTATGATTTTTAAATAATTAATTTGCATTTTATTGCATGACATAAGTATTTGATCACCTACCAACCAGTAAGAATTCCGGCTCTCACAGACCTGTTAGTTTTTCTTTAAGAAGCCCTCCTGTTCTCCACTCATTACCTGTATTAACTGCACCTGTTTGAACTTGTTACCTGTATAAAAGACACCTGTTCACACACTCAATCAAACTGACTCCAACCTCTCCACAATGGCCAAGACCAGAGAGCTGTGTAAGGACATCAGGGATAAAATTGTAGACCTGCACAAGGCTGGGATAGGCTACAGGACAATAGGCAAGCAGCTTGGTGAGAAGGCAACAACTGTTGGCGCAATTATTAGAAAATGGAAGAAGTTCAAGATGACGGTCAATCTCCCTCGGTCTGGGGCACCATGCAAGATCTCACCTCGTGGGGCATCAATGATCATGAGGAAGGTGAGGGATCAGCCCAGAACTACACGGCAGGACCTGGTCAATGACCTGAAGAGAGCTGGGACCACAGTCTCAAAGAAAACCATTAGTAACACATTACGCCGTCATGGATTAAAATCCTGCAGCGCACGCAAGGTCCCCCTGCTCAAGCCAGCGCATGTCCAGGCCTGCCTGAAGTTTGCCAGTGACCATCTGGATGATCCAGAGGAGGAATGGGAGAAGATCATGTGGTCTGATGAGACAAAAATAGAGCTTTTTGGCCTAAACTCCACTCGCCGTGTTTGGAGGAAGAAGAAGGATGAGTACAACCCCAAGAACACCATCCCGACCGTGAAGCATGGAGGTGGAAACATCATTCTTTGGGGATGCTTTTCTGCAAAGGGGACAGGACAACTGCACCGTATTGAGGGGAGGATGGATGGGGCCATGTATCGCGAGATCTTGGCCAACAACCTCCTACCCTCAGTAAGAGCATTGAAGATGGGTCGTGGCTGGGTCTTCCAGCATGACAACGAGCCGAAACACACAGCCAGGGCTGTGCATCTCAAGGTCCTGGAGTGGCCTAGCCAGTCTCCAGACTTGAACCCAATAGAAAATCTTTGGAGGGAGCTGAAAGTCTGTATTGCCCAGCGACAGCCCAGAAACCTGAAGGATCTGGAGAAGGTCTGTATGGAGGAGTGGGCCAAAATCCCTGCTGCAGTGTGTGCAAACCTGGTCAAGAACTACAGGAAACGTATGATCTCTGTAATTGCAAACAAAAGTTTCTGTACCAAATATTAAGTTCTGCTTTTCTGATGTATCAAATACTTATGTCATGCAATAAAATGCAAATTAATTACTTAAAAATCATACAATGTGATTTTCTGGATTTTTGTTTTAGATTCCGTCACTCACAGTTGAAGTGTACCTATGATAAAAATTACAGACCTCTACATGCTTTGTAAGTGGGCAAACCTGCAAAATCGGCAGTGTATCAAATACTTGTTCTCCCCACTGTAGATTCTCTACTAAGTGACATCGCCAACTACTGGCCTGGCAGCAGAATACAGCGTTTTTAGTTGTTTTCGCAGATCCGTATGAACGGGGGATCTTTTTGACAACCATGTCCTCTGTATGCAAAAAACTTTTTCATTTTTAGTTCATCTTTGTCGTGTAAATGTACCCTTAGCTAATGTTCTGGCAAAGTTCTTTCAATAACATTAATAGAATGTTTTTTTAAAGTTATTGGGTCTTTAATAATGTTCTCAAACATTAGCACAAAAATGTTATTTATACATCGTTCATAGAGTTTTTTTTCTGAAACATTTTAGTTGGATGTTCTAACATTTTTAAAGAATGTCTTGTTTCAGAATGTTCAGAGAACAGTCAAAAGTAACATTCCCATAATGTTTGAAGAATGATAAAATGGAATGTTACCTTAAAAGGATAGTTCACCCCAAAATTAAAATTCTGTCCTCATTTACATACCCTCAAATTGTTCCAAACCTGTATGAATTTCTTTTTTCTGCTGAACAGTGAACACAAAAGAAGATATTTTGAAGAGTGTTGGCAACCAAAGACTTTCTGGTCTCCATTGACTTCCATAGTATGAAAAAAAAAACTATGAAAGTCAGTGGAGACCAGAAACTCTTTGGTTGCCAACATATCTTCTTTTGTGTTCAGCTTTAGGGTGAATAAATGATGACAGAATTTTATTTTTGGGTGAACTGTCCCTTCAACTTTAGTATAAACGCTTCGCAAAAACTGGAAGTTTTCAACGTTCAGAGATCATTTCAAAATAACGTTTTAATGGGAACTTTAACAAAGCATTCTTAGAACACATTTTTGTTAGCTGGGAAAGAGTTTTAAAATTTGTGAGTGCAATTCAAATGATTTGATATTGATTTGAATTATTTAAGTTCATAATAACATCTTTGGCTTTTGATTGCAGACTTTATGTTTTTTAGCAAATGTGAGACATCAAGATCTCTTCTGAGACTTTAGAGGAGACATTTGAAAATACTAATGTCTTTTTTTCAGAAGAAACATCTGAGAAGCAGGAGAACATTTGCTCTCTAGGTATCTCATTGCTCAATGGTTGAGATTGTACACTCATCTGTACAGCATGGATAATAGTCAGAATGTTAAGACCAACGCTTTGCCATTCCCACATAACAGGTGGACATTTTCTGCATGATCTTTAGCACCACCCACTACTGATAATATTTTTTTTCAATACAAATCCAGCTTTTATAATCTGCACTTACCTTGCCTTTGGAGCAGCCTCTCAGATTACATCACCTGCTTATGCTGGAGGATAAATTCAAGTATCTTCAGAGCCTGTGCTGTGATCCACACTCGTGGAGAGAGAGAGAGAAAGAGAGAGAGAGAGAGAGAGAGAGAGAGAGAGAGAGAGTGTGCATGTACGCAGTCACTGAAACTCTTCATGTTAATTAGAGTGGGAATTTGCTTTCGCAATGACAGCCACTAAGCCTCTGGACGTCTGTTTCCTTTCCCAGGCTGCTGTGTGTCCTTCCCTTTCGTTCTCAGGCATGTGATCCACGTTCCAGTGTGTCCCAGGCCTGTTTAAAATGAACATTCACACCAAGTCTAGCTATTCATTTCAAATTCATTTTGCTCTTTTGGCATTACATATTTTAGTACACATTGCAGGGGAAATAACATTTATTTTAAAGTCAATATGAAACAGCATTTTTTGCATGGCATACTTTAATACATATCGCTAAAGCGACACTTTACATATTGTTAAAGCAAAAAATTAAGTTATGTGAACTTCACAATTCCACATAACTTATTTTTTTTTTTTCAATTATGCATGAAGTTTATTTACTTAATACTTTTAAGGCAGCAGGTTTCCTTACTTTTCTTTAAGTTAAGTCAACTGATCACTTTTTACAGTGTAGAGATAATAAAATAAGCAAAAAATACTAAGAAATTCATAGAAAATTGTATCTGCTACTGAATGTTTTCTCTCTCTCTCTCTCTCTCTCTCTCTCTCTCTCTCTCTCTCTATAAACCACTTAAACTAAAGTTCAAATGTCTTTCCCACCCATTTTATTTCCATAAAGTGATGTTTTTGTGAACGTGTGAAACAGGATGAAGTGAAACAGGATATTTCTAGGACAGGACTTGATTTTATCAGGATATTTTGTGAAGTGGAACAGGATTTTTGTAGGACAGGATTTTATCCAATAAAATTCCCAGGACCTGCATGGGACAAAATGATAGTTAATATCATGCACCTATCATTCAAAATAAGACCAGGAAAGTGATTTGGAAAGTATAGAAGGTCATGCTGACTTTAAGAGAGGTGTGTCATGCCTACTGGCCACATATACACGGCATGAAGCAAATCTTTATGAATAATCATGCAGATGTTTAACTCAAATTTATTAGTTCTGTCTGGTGCATGTTGGTCTGTATAATCCTAGAGATGATGATTAAATGGTGCTAGGCACAAAAAAAAGGAGAAAAAAAGGGATTCATAATAGCACGTTTCCCATCCATGCCATTTCGCTGCATATGAGCATTTCATAAATCAGTTCCTGCAGGGCAGACCTTTTCGTGACCTCTAAAAGGAAAGTGGGGATCTATTTGTGTGTGTGTGCTTGCGGAGGGGAAACATTTGTAAACATGAATTAGGTATGCAAGTGAAACTGCAGAGGAAAAAGGAAAGCTGAATCAGCCGGGTAGTGCCTTGAACCTTTTCCATTAAATCATTTCCCCGAATTCTAACCATAAAACAAGACGGCTGTCTGAAGTCCAGCCAAAAAGCATTAATAACTCCTGCGTTTTGTTTGAGTTTTAATGCTTCTCCAAAGTTGAGGTTTGGGTTTGTACAACAGAAGAACAAGAGTGGAGTTGGCACTCCGTCGCATTTAATAAACAAAATAAATTGCACATATTTTCAAAAAGGGCAGAATTTAATAACTCAAAGAGCTTATTTTACATGCCTGGTTGGTTACAAAATCTTATCTTTCACTGTTTGGTTAAGAACTACAATGTACATTGGCCAAAACAGACAATTCATATTGCATACATTTGCCTTGGCCAACAGTTTTGCCCCATAGTGGTTCCCAGATATACATACTATACAGGGGGTCCAAACGTCTGAGACCAGTTGAAAGTTTTTGGATTTTGAATAATTTTAAACAAAGAAAAGTTATAAATAATGAAGAAATACTTCAGATTCTTCACTTTTTTGGGTCACTAATTAAATGTACAGTAAATGAGTGACTGATCATGTGACTCTTTGTATAGACAGTCAGATGTTCTTGTTTCCATTGAAGCTCAAAATGCCTTTGGATCATCTCAAATCATGCTGGAAATCATAATCGTCAGGTTTTGTTCATGTCAGCTCCAGTGCAAACCAAATACTAAGACATCAGTTCACATTTTCAGTCAAATTTCTATGCTCATAATATAATCTGCAATGAGAACAGATGTAAATGCATTTCCAGTATTGGTCTCAGACTTTTGGACCTCACTCTATATAAATGCATCCCCCTCAGGAACCCTAGATCAATGTTAACACCATCAGCAGATTTCCCACATACTGTTATGTCAACATTGGAACATATACAAGGCCTCCCGTGGCAGAATAAACGTAAGTGCCATATCCATGACTTAGACAGCATGCTGAAACCTAAATGCACTATTGAAATGTTAAGACTGCTGGAGTCTGACATAATATGTCAGGATGGATGTCTTTAGTTCATATTTGAAATCACGCCAAACAGGAAAACGAATTTACTTAATAGTTGTTACTGTATGTAGAGGTGGAGATAAGGAGAGCAGCGAAGGGGATCCTTTAAACAGCAGTTTAATTGAATATCTCACAAGAATCCACAGGAGAAACAAAAGACAGCATAACAGCTTGCATTAACACAAGAACAATAGCTGACAAACCAACACAGCACTATATATACAGAAGCAACTAAACACAAAACAGGTGGCAAACATAATTAGTAACCATGGAAACTAACAAGACAATCAGACACCAAGGGAACTAATGAGACAGGAACTAAGGGTACATTTACATGACAACAATGTACTAAAAACGGAAAATTTTTCATGCACAGACAACACCATTGTCAAAACGATCCCCGTTCAAACGGATCCGTGAAAACGACTACAAACGCTGTATTCTGCTGCCAGGCCAGTAGTTGGCGAGGTCACTTTGTAAAGAAACACTATGTGCATATAGACTGAACGCGTAATGTGCGTGACGTCACCGTTTTCACAAATTCACATTTTCGTAGTTTACATGGAGATGATAATGGTATCGTTTCCAAAAACTTGCACTTAATTTGAATCCTGTTTTCAAAAGTTTGCGTTTTTAGGCCCCCAAAACATCGTTGTAGTGTAAATGATCGGCCAAAATGCATAAAATGTTTGGTGTTGTGTAAACGGCCCCTGGAACTGAAAAAACAACATGACGAAATAAAACAGAACATAAACCTGACAATAGTTCACGTTTACAGTCTTCTTGTGATTTTAATCAAACCTTTGCAAACTATTGTAACTTTCAGGGAACATGTTTTTTACATTAACCCTCATCCCTTCCTTTGCACTTTGTAACTGTCAATCCTTACTTCGCGGGTTAAAATGATCCTACCCCTTTTTTTGTCCAGAAAGCTTATTTCATTTTATTTTGATAATATTTTTTACATTTTTTAATGCAACTTTTTGGAGATTTTTTGTTCTTTTTTATTTTATTTACCTTTAAATTACTAGATTTTATGAATAAATAATAATTTAAGCACATTCTTCACATTCTTTCAACTTAAATTCAAAATAACTCACAATTTCATGCATAACCCTTTTAATTCAGCTCAAAATATCTTACATTGGGTGTCTTTGCCGACCTCTTGTGGAAAAAAAATAATATAACATGAAATTTCATGACTCTTGCCACTAGATGGTCTTATAGCTCTATATGGAGCAAATGAGCTGTTCCGCTGGATCCTAAAGTCAGTTTCTCTTCAGTATGCATTCAGATACACATGTAGACATTATCATTTTTGGTGATTTTTAGTTTTTAGCATTTTTAGTTTGAATTTTGAGCATTTTTAGGTTTTTCTGTGTGTACTAAAGCATTCCTCACATTCCATTCATTCCTATGAGGGTCAAATTGACCCGTGAGGGAAGGATTTGTTACTTTTTTAAATTTCAAGCACAAAATTTCTCGAATACAGTAATTTTTTTTTTTTTTGTGTATTCGTGGTTCAAGTGCGACAAAAGTCCTAGGGTCTTGGACCACTCCGATGAACACTCAATTTTTTACATTTTTTTAAAAATTTGTTTCGGGTCAAAATGACCCAAGGGAAGTTAAGACTGAAAGAGCTGTCTTAAATTTAAGCTGGGGACACTGAAATCATGAGACCATGGTATAGTTCAAAGACAATCTCAGCATACATTAGTACAGACATTAGTACAGATTCTATGTAGGTCTCAAAGTTCATAAACGTTGTGTTGATTTGTGAAGATTATCCTGATTAACTTTTGTTGGCCACAAAGCTTTTTTTTCTGCAATAATCCAAAAGCCAATGGAAAAATCCTATAGGGTTTTATGTCAAGGGAACCAGGGTGATGCTAACTTCTGGGCTGGTCTACAAAAAACCTTATCACTGCAGAACTACATGTGGTCAGAATATGTGGTCAGTGTCCCAAAAGTAAAAAGTATGGATTATTTCACAATTTCATGCAAAACATTAAATCCAGTGATTATTTATTCTTCACAAGCATTCATTATATCAACTTGGTACTTTAAAAAAAAAAAAATGTTTGTCTGTGTGGAAGTTGTTCCACTGTGTGGAAATAAACTGCCAAAAGTCATGTTGCTGTTGAGGAATCTAATTGGAGCTTGTCATTTTCTTGCTTTCCAGTTTTCCAGACTGAGACGTAACAGATTTCAGAGTGATGTCTTCAAACTAATGAGAGCTCAACATGAAAGGCTCATAGTGAATTAGGACATTTTTAGTGATGCATAAGCTATTTCCTTATTATTAGTTTGTTTAATTATCTCTGCTGAAGTAGGCAACTCGTCTAAAACATGGTAAACAATCGTGTTCTCTTAATCCAGATTTGAGTTGTTGAGGTACTGGAATATATATTCTGGATTCTCCAGGGTTGAAGAGTGACACCAGCCAAACTGCTTTTGTGATGTGCAACCAACTCCGCTGTGCTGAGATCAGGTCCATTCTTCGTCCAAGGTGACCACATTTACCCCACGTTCGGTGCTTTCTTTGGAAAGCGGAGCAGAGCGGGGCCTTATTGTTTCTTTTAATTTTAAACCGCAATTAAAGTGGAACTGGAAAACATTGCTCACCTCTTTCATCTCATCAATCCAAGTTTTCGTCCTGGGTGTTAGCAAGTCCAGATGATCCTTTTCTCTGTTCCTTTCAATTACAGTCCAGCGTGAGCAATGGAAACATTCTCCTGCTCCACTGTTAAATGTGCTTCAATGAGACAACTGCTTGAAAGATGGACACCTATAAATGCTGTGAAAATACCTTTCAGCACCATTCTGGATTTTCACACGGCATAAAATGATTTACCTAATGCACATCCATCTGGAGTTTCTAGGCAACATACACATGCCACAATCACAAGCCATTTGCGATGGGAAAAATTTCCAGGAGTGGTTATATGAAAACATTTCCATTTTAGTGAGATGCAGGCGTAATCCCGTTAGCCTCTGAACAAACACACAGGCTGGATCCACATTAGGACCCTCTTGCAGGTCTCAACAATAAGGATTTTTTTCTGCTGGCTTAGTCGTGCCTGTAGTTTCCATTTTTACTTGCCCTGCCATCATTTTCACTGGCCCTAGGCCAAAAATGAAACATTTTGCTACAAAGTGTCTGAAGCAAAGTATATTTTATAATAAACACATTGTAAAACATGTCAACCCTCTTCAAGTTTAATTGCTGCCTTTAAGTTTTAAATTCAATCAAGCTGAAGTTCAGAACTTCATCAGATCATCAGAAGCACTGAACTTCATCAGATACAACGATGAAGAAACAATGAACAATGAATGTCCGTCAATTTGTTTACCATGGTTTACATTTACTATATAGACAACTGTCTAAAAATATTAAGAATGTTAACAAATTATATATTTTTTATAACTCTATATACTTTGAAAGTTATAAGGGTTTAGTGTCAATCTACAGTGCCTGATTTACAATATAGATGCTCCAGTAACCTTTGTTATGAAATAGCGATCACGAGATGAATCCAAGCTTCCCCGCCATTGACAGAATTTTCCATCATTTATGAGACAACGCTTCCTTGGCACTGGCAAAATTTTCCGTCATTTATGAGAAAGCGCTTCCCCCGCCATTGACAGAATTTTCCTTCATTTATGAGACAACGCTTCCCCGCCATTGATGGACTTTTCCGTCATTTATGAGACAACGCTTCCCGGCCATTGATGGAATTTTCCGTCATTTATGAGACAACGCTTCCCAGCCATTGTTGGAATTTTCTGTCATTTATGAGACAACGCTTCCCGGTCATTGATGGAATTTTCTGTCATTTATGAGACAACGCTTCCCGGTCATTGATGGAATTTTCCGTCATTTATGAGACAACGCTTCCCGGCCATTGTTGGAATTTTCTGTCATTTATGAGACAACGCTTCCCCGCCATTGATGAAATTTTCCCTCATTTATGAGACAACGCTTCCCCGCCATTGATGGAATTTTCTGTCATTTATGAGACAACGCTTCCCGGCCATTGATGGAATTTTCCGTCATTTATGAGACAACGCTTCCCCTCCACTGATGAAATTTTCCCTCATTTATGAGACAACGCTTCCCCGCCATTGATGGAATTTTCTGTCATTTATGAGACAACGCTTCCCGGCCATTGTTGGAATTTTCTGTCATTTATGAGACAACGCTTCCCGGCCATTGATGGAATTTTCCCTCATTTATGAGACAACGCTTCCCCGCCATTGATGGAATTTTCTGTCATTTATGAGACAACGCTTCCCCGCCATTGATGGAATTTTCTGTCATTTATGAGACAACGCTTCCATGCCATTGACGGAATTTTGCATAATTTATGAGACAAAGTTTCTCTAGCATTGATTACATTTTCCATAATTTATGAGAAAACGCTTCCCCGCCATTGACAGAATTTTCCCTCATTTGTGAGACAACGCTTCCCCGCCATTGATGGAATTTTCTGTCATTTATGAGATAACACTTCCCTGACATTGACAGAATTTTCTATTATTTATGAGACGACGCTTCCCTGCCATCGATGAAATTTTCCGTCATTTATGAGACGATGCTTCCCCACCATTAATGTAATTTTCCAAAATTTATGAGACAAAGTTTTTCTTCCATTGATAAAATTTTCCGTCATTTATGAGACAAAGTTTCCATGGCATTAACAGAATATTTCATAATTTATGAGACAATGCTTCCCCGCCATTGATGAAATTTTCCCTCATTTATGAGACAACGCTTCCCCGCCATTGATGGAATTTTCCATCATTTATGAGACAACATTCCCCGCCATTGATGGAATTTTCCATAATTTATGAGACAAAGTTTCTCTACCATTGACAAAATTTTCCGTAATTTATGAGACAACGCTTCCATGCCATTGACGGAATTTTCCTTAATTTATGAGACAATGCTTCCTCGCCGTTTATGAGACAATGCTTCCCCGCCATTGACGGAATTTTCCTTAATTTATGAGACAATGCTTCCTCGCCATTTATGAGACAATGCTTCCCAGCCATTGAAGCATTCTTCCCTTCCAGATTTTGAACCCAGCTCAGATCATTAACCACCCCCATATGTCTCCTATTGAAAACACATCTACTGTACAGGAAACCTTAAGAGAGGAATTACTCGTACATAATAATAGGAGCCATAGACCAGCTATCAATCTGACTCAAAGGAAAACAGAAACCACGTTGCCTGCGTTTTAATGATGGTTTGACATGGACAGCCTCTGGAGACAAAGGATGCATTCTATTGACTTCTGCTCAAAATGAACCAACTGCCTCTCGACTAAAACAAATGTAGTCAAGAGTGCAAAGTTCAAAGATAAGAAAACAGAAGTTGACTCCTTAAGGAGTTAAATGGAATAGGTCCAAATCCGATAAAACTGTGAATCTAAATAGTTAAAAATAAAGGATTTTATTTGTAATGCGCATTTCTTAAACCCAAAGCGCATCTTAGTCAACTTTTCAAAAGGTTCCAAAGTTGAAGCATTTCTGATATCGAAAGGAAGCGCATTACATAACTTAGGGGCTTTAAATTAAAACGCGCTTTGCTTAAAGATTTAGCTGGAAGGTCAGAGAACAAGGCATTACAGTGATCTAACCTAGACGTAATGAAGGCATGTATGAGCCTTTCTGCATCAGCAAAAGAGAGAAATGATCGAAGTGTTCCTAAGATGATAGAAGGCAATTTTTGAGATGTGTTTTATACTGTATGTGCATCAAATGTTAACTGAGGATCAAAAATGACACCAAGATTCAACTCCTGTGACATGGGAAGGACCATATTAGAGTCAACAACCATGTTAATATGATTGGCCTTACGAGTAGCCGCCATCGTACCAATAAACACCAGCTTTTTGAGCCGTTCAGTTTCAAGAAGATATTCTGCATCTACAGTAGATTCTGATCTCTTCTAGACACTTACTCAAAATAGTTAATGTACTATGGACATCAGGGCTAGTGGTGATGTAGATCTGAGTATCATCCGCATAGCAGTGATACCCAAGGCCATGCTTCCTGATAATCTGCCCAAGTGGAAGCATATATATACTAAATAAAGTTGGGCCAACACTGAACCCTGAGGGACTCCCTGTCGAACAGATACGGTATCAGATTTGTGATTTCCCAGGCTAACAAACTGAGCAGTTTGTTGAAAAAACATTTGGAAAAAAACATTCCCAGTCAGAGCAAGTGACACAGCAGAAGGTTACAGCTATTCCAGACTGGGATGAAAAGACTAACCCAGAAATGTAGTAGAGTTATTATAACACATTATAGTTGTCAGAAGCAAGAGGACTTTTACTTTTAAACTCCTAGTAAAGAAGAAACACATTACCATTCAAAATTTTGGGGTCAGCAAGAGTTATAAAGTCAGACTTGTGTGAAATAAAGTCAGATTTGCGAGTTTATATCTCACAATTCTGACTTTATATCACGCAATTCTGACTTTATAACTCGCAATTGTGAGTTTATATCTCTCCATTCTGAGAAAAAAAGTCAGAATTGCGAGATGTAAACACAATTGTGAGATAAAAAAATCGCAATTATATTTTAAAATGTTTTATTTTGTGGCGGAAACAAGCTTCTGTAGAAAACTGTGTACTTGGTTGATAGAATGAATGCTTGAGGAACAACTGATCATTGGATTTACCAAAGTTTGTCAGCTTAGTGACCCTAAATCATAGAAAGATACTTAGCAAGAAACTAAGTTTAGTTTGAAGCACTAATTAGTAAGTAAACTAGATATCTGCAACCACAACTGAAATAATCTGTACTTAGTCTACTCTTTGTACATTTCTGTCTAATTGGGGCAGTTTTTGGTCAAAATTAGCTGCAATATGGAACAGACTTTATATTATGTGAGATCACCTTAAAAGCCAAAACCTTCTAGACCTGCTTGAAACCTTCCTGGGCTTAATCCTCCAGGTGGCACTCAGACTCCAGTCCTTCAATGAGCCTGATAAATCTCTCTGGTCTCTGCTGCCACTCTTCCTAGAAACCCAAAGGGAAGATGTCCAGGCAGTTCTCCACACTCAATGCAATTATTTATATCTGGACACAAAGAGGAGACTGTGTATCTTGGCAATGCCGAGGGTTCAACCCTTTCAGTTGACTGGCCGCAGTTCACCAGTGCCAAACAAATTACTGTGCGGTGGGGGCCAGATAATTAATGAAACATGGAGAATGCAGAGAGAGAATGATGTCCACATATCATGATCTGGGAGGAAAGCTGCAGAGGACAAATGAAGTGTAAAATTAAATCTGCTAGTTAGTTGTGGAGATCTCCAAAAATAGAATAAAAATGAGGACACGGACACTATTTTTATTGTTTCACTCATGGAATATACTGTATCCTAGCTGGATAACTAGGCCCATACAGAATCTAAAGTACGCCAAAGTACTACTTCAAGATCCGTTTAACACATTTCACGTTGTTAAAACCATTTTGGAGAATTATGCTGAACGTTCCCTCAAAATCAACACTGAAAATCAGAATAAAAGTCATCTGGGCCTAATAATAACTAACCCAAGCTGTAGTAAAACATAACATGAAGAGCTGGCCCTAACGGTGGTGAGAAATAAAATCTGTAATGCTTATTCACCATAGATTCCGTATACACTTCCTTGTGGAAAAAGCCTTGCCAGATTCTTGTGTGTTAAGAGAAAGGAAGTTCGGAGATGGTGTTGAGGGACCAACTTGTCAGACATTACCTCACAGACCAATCCAAGGTGGCTCAGACTTCATCCTTTGCTAAGTTGCACAACCTCCGACTGGAAATCCCAGAATTTACCCATGGGTCAAATGCAGGAAGCTTGTTAACAGTGGAAAAGTGTAAAAGGCATTTTTTCATGATGCTCTCTTGCCTCGTGTATTGGTAGCATGAAACAGGTGTCCCTTCACCTGAATGCCATTTTGGTCAACTCTTAGCTGTCTTCCTGAATCTCTGTGCCTAATGTTTGGTTGAGGAAATTTCTAATTATGGAAAACTTCACTTAAGACTTTCCCACACACACAGATTTATTTTTAGTGAGAATGAATGTCATATTTAGTGTGGCACAAGAACACGGACTCTGAGGATGTTTATACATAGACCAGGTTCGTTGGCTGCTCAGTGGGAATTCTTTGATATTCCAGTTGGTGACCTTGGAAAGACATTGTGTAATACGGCAGCTGCTCAGGTTCATGCCATTTATTTGCTTTTCCAAAATTAAAGACATCCCTTTCCCTCCCTCCATTTCAATCTCTCCATCTTCTCTTCTCCTAAAGGAATACTGTAGTTCTCCTGAAAATAAAAATGTTCTCATTATTTATTTACTCTAACGTCCTTTCAAAACTGTATGTTGCTTTTTATTTTCCAAGGAGAAGTTTTGAAGATTTGTCATTCATCTCTTTTTCATACAAAAATCCATATAACTTCTGCACTATATTCTGAATGTTCTGAAGTTATACAATAACTTTGTGTGAGAAACAGACCGAAATTTAAAGTTGCGATATTGACAAATCTTTTCTTCCATATTCTGCAGTACATCTGAGTCTAATGGATCATTGAAAAAGAAAAAAATGTAGGGCGGGGACTTAGTTCTATGAATCAGTTGTTGATTGGATGTTGAGATGTGGGCGGGGTTTAAGCGGACTAAATGATTGGAGAAGTCCTGCATATGTCATTAAAGAGAAGTTTGCTGTTTTCACTGGAAGGTCCAGTTATGACATTTTGATAAAAAATTATGAGGTCAAAATATTTGAAAAAATTAAAAATCTATAAGACGCATTTAGAAAATAGATTAAGTGAGTTTTCATTTAATGATGACTTCAAGTATTTATTAAGAATAAATAAATATCATATACATTTCAGTTTTGTGTGAACTATTCCCTTAATAGAACTGAAATACAACTAGTCCCAAAATAATCGGCATAATCAATCAACTATTCTTTTCCATCAGAAAGCAAACTAAAAATTCAACGTTATATATCTGACAAATGGTTTGTTAAGCAAATTTGACTGCATGTGTTTTTTTTTCCCCCTGATGATATACAGTGATTTGTATATTCAGGGCTAATCGAAACTTCAGCCTAAAGCCTCCAAAGTCTCTTTCATAAGCCACGGGGACGCACAGGCATGAATAAGCCATAGAATCATAGACAATCCATTAAACAAAGAATCCTTATGCCTGACAGCTTGTTACTACAGGCTAGAGTTACTCAGTCAGCGACTGTTTCTGTGCTCATAAATCAACAGTGATCAACAACATTCAGTCTCTACAGCAACCATGAGAGACAGACACATGGGGTAATAGAAGCCTGTTTAACAGTACAGCTCCTGACTCACATACAGAGAGATACGTGATTTGGAAACAGAAAAAAATAAACCAAATAATAAATTAGCTACAGCTGTTATTGTCAAGCCCAGCCTTTTCTGCCAAGTCCAGAAAAATAACAGTCGTGGCAGCCAAAACAAATTAACAAGAAACACATCAGCAAAGGAGCTTAAATATTATTAAGAATTAATTAGTGGTAGGCCTATGCTAATGCGAGCATTGCTACTATTGCTCAGGGTTAGGTTTGAACGACACTTGAACAAACGCCTAACTAAAAACTTTGGTGCATAACCCATTCCACAGTAGCTATGTTTACATGCAACCAAATAATCCGTTTATAATCTGATTGATGGCTCAATTGGACTGTAAAAGCCTTCATGTAAACATCCCAAATGATCCGATTGAGCTCGAACCCAATAAAGTTTTGATCTGATTGAAAGGGGTGGTGTAGACCTGAAATAATCCAATCAACAAGAAAAAAAATTGTGAGTCAGACTATTTTGTTATTGTGGTCGGCCAATTTTACAAGCAACCACCACAAAAAGTAAAAATCTAACAAATACTCTCGAATACAAGTATATTTCTAAAGAGACCCACAAGAGGACATCAAACAGATGGACTATTTAGATTTTGCCAACATACCAAAGTTACTGTTATGGGAGAGTTACTGAAAGTTAATAAAAAATGGGAACGTGTATAATTAATCTTTTTGTCATTTTCTTAATTTGTTTTAAGGCTTGAAGCCAAAAAGGTCATAAAAAGTAGTTATTTTTATGTATAAGTAGCCTATATAAGTTTGAATGGTTTTCAAATACAGTTTTAGTAACCACAAGACGTCAGAATTACTAGTCAGAATGCGATAAATAAACGCGCATGCACCAATATAGGCTGCTCAAGCACTTTGCGTTACAATCGATAAACAGATTATTTATTGTTTTATTGTAGACTCACAATATCAAAAAGTTAATCACAAAAAAAGCCATTGTGTGTTTTATTTAAACGTATTTAATATATCTGACATTAGCTGACGGTGCTGGGAGCGTGAAAAGACAATTTTGATTGCAGGAGAGAAATTTCTACTGACCGCGGTGAAAACGAACAGAAAATTATGGAAGCTTGTTTCTGCCACAGAATAAAAAATAAAAAGGTAATTGCGAATTTTTTATATATCACAATTCTGACTTTTTTCTCGCAATTGTTTACATCTCGCAATTTTGACTTTTTTCTCTGAATTGCGAGATATAAACTTACAATTGCGAGAAAAGTCAGAATTGCGAAAAAAAAGTCAGAATTGCGAGATATAAAGTCAGAATTGCCAGATATAAACTTTTTTTCTTGCAACTGCGACTTTCTCTTTTTTAATCTCGCAATGCTGACTTCATAACTCACAATTGCAAGTTTATATCACGCAATTTTGAGAAAAATTGCAAGAAAAAAAGTCAGAATTGTGAGATAAAAAGTCGCAATTGCCTTTTTTTTTATATTCAGTGGCGGAAACAAGCTTCCATAGAAAATCTCTCCCAATCAAGACAATAAATCTCACACTGGTTGTATTATAACAATAAACGTAGAAGGCAAATGCTGTTATTTTGGCTAGCCCAGAAATATTTCATTTCAACTTAAGAAACATGACAGTGGCAATCATAACAAACATTTATCCAAAAACAGCGTATCTTTCGCAGTTAAAAACCAGCAGTCCGACTATCGACTCTTCATTTGACTTTGATTTAGCTTTTGAAATTTCAGTGATGTCATTTCGGAGTAACATGGCAGCAAATAGGACCCAGCAGAGCTCTCCGGCGAACCTCACCTGTCCCCAAACGCACTTTTACTTTTCCACCTGAAGTCGACTGCAGAATCCTGACATCTGTCAGTCTTAAAGATAACGGCATGTTTTGTGCATTGCTCTGCAGTTTGTTGCTCCTGCACGGCTCGGTCGGGGAGATCGTGTTCCGCTGCCCGAGCTGCACCGCGGAGCGCCAGGCGGCGTGTCCCAAGCTCACCACCTCTTGCGAGATTGTCAGGGAACCGGGTTGCGGTTGCTGTCCGGTATGCGCACGGCAGAAGGGCGAGCTGTGCGGCGTCTACACGCCGAGATGCGGGAGCGGTTTGAGGTGTTACCCGAGTGCGAATTCAGAGTTACCACTGGAACAGCTGATACAGGGACTAGGGCGATGCGAGAACAAAGTGGACCTGGAGCCCACCATGACCAACCAGGAGTCAGGACACAGTGGTGAGTCTCAAGACTTGTTTGTGAACATGTAATGATGCACAGCCGCTGCCAAAATGTATGCATATAAGTATACCACACGGTCCGGATGATGTTGCACTTTGATGTCTCCTCTCCTCTTCATGTGTCAGGACTTGGGGAATCAACACAGTCAAATATCAGTGCAGGGTCTTTGTTCTGGCACCCTTTTCTCCACCATCTTGTTTGATTTGTTTATACAGCCCCTTTGTTAGATCTCCAACTTCTGTCTAAATTGCTTCTGGTGCATCTACTCATCTACTGGTTTTGTTTATATCAGGGTTCTCACAGTCATGGAAAACATGTAATGTCAGACAGTGTTAAAATTGGGATTTCTTTGGGAAAGTCATGGGAATTAATGTAATATTAAAAAGTCATGGACATTTCTGTAGTTAATATAGGAAATTTTAAATATATAAAAAGAATTGTTCAAATATTTAATCTTTTAGAAACTGATAAAATAACCTTTTAAAACATAGGCCTAAATGTCTTAATAAATCAATTAAAAATAAGTCATTCTTAAGCACTGTATTTATGTATTTTAGAATGAATACCAGAGTTTATATATATATATATATATTTAATAAGTCATATATCACTTTATTCTATAAAACCTATTTAGTTTTCATTTTAGAATTTTATTTTAGAATTCATTTTTAGTATATTTACATAATACATATTATTTTATGTTTTGTTATCTTAACCCCCCAAAATGTCAGGTGGTGCAACTGTCCGAACAAATAAACAAACTAAGAAAACTATTTAAAATGGTGTCTGAATAATAAAAAATGAAAAACTAAATACTATGGCATATTTTAGGTTTGAAACCTTTCATATAAACACATTTTATAAATATCAGTATCAGAAAAACTTTTGTCTAGCAATTTGTATATTCTCAAATGTCAGGGTGGCACAACTGCAAACATGGCTCTTTTATTACGAATTGACAAGGTAATAACAGTAAACAGGATAATGCATCATCCAGAGGAGCCCAACTGATCCTTGTGGCAGAGTGAAAAGGTTTGTAGATCTCTTTCAAATACTGGTAAAAACTCATTTTAAGTATAGGCAGGTTGGTTCACTTTCCATGTCAGGTGGTACAACTACAGTATATATACATACAACTATTTGGTTGTACCACCTGACATAAAAACAGCAAAAAAATGAATTTAAACACTTTAAAATGTTATTTATCAACTGAAACTTGTTTAAACACATTGTTCATGACTCAAAAATATGCATTATTTTGAAAAGATTTGAAAAAAATTTTTTTTGTAGCTTTATTTGTCAATGACAGATAGTTGCTGCAACAAGTTGCTCCACTTTCTCTGTCACTAGGTTCAGTTCTTTCGTTGCTGCAGGTTGCTGCTGATGGGAATGTGGCTTTATCCGCTAATAAATGACTGGTAAAGTAATGGACATTTCTGTAGTCACTGCAGGCCCAAATTCTTCTAGTTACGTTACCAGCTTATCTGGTAGTCACAAACAACTGGAAAAAACATGGAAATTCATTGTCAAAATTTGAGGGAACTCTGTTATATTTACTTGGGTTAGATGGTTTATACGGTGCTTTATCCATGCTTTTATCGTTATGGTCCTTAGGGTTTAATGCAGTCAGAATATATCATTAAGCAGCAGTTACACTTTTGAGGTCAGCTTCTTTTTTACCTGCTTTAGAAGCAGTTAGAGATCTATAACATTGTGACCATGTTTTTGAAACCAAGGCTTCTGGTTGCAAGAGGATGACCAGTGTTGAAATTCAGTTGACCATGGGTCCATAGATCCCCTCAGTAAGCAAACAAGCAAACAAATCACTTGTTAAACTGTTGACACTGTGATGTTTTTGCCATTCTTTCTCCTTTTATTCTTATCAGTATCTCTCTCTCTCTCTCTCTCTCTCTCTCTCTCTCTCTCTCTCTCTCTCTCTCTCTCTCTCTCTCTCTCTCTTAATCCTGTGGTTCCCGGAGAAGAAATTATTTGTTCACACTTGTAGTTCGGTGCACTTGGTTCATTTCGTTTGGTTCGTTCACCTCAACCCCCCCCCACCCCCGCCAAAAAACCCCCCAAAAAAACCCATTTAGTCCTGGTCCGCTTTGCGTTCACATAGACGTTTTAATACCTAACCTAAAATACTGAACCTAAAGGCATAGGGATGCGTTCACAGTTTGTGTGTTGAGTGGTCGGCTTTTATTACGTATATTTCACAACGGAACTTACCATCCAAAACAATGCTGTGTGCTTGGCTATATGCGTTCGTTGTATGTACGCATATGATGGTATTTTGACCTCTTGAGAACTCGTGAAGAGCTTATAAAATGTGTAAAGGAGTCAAAACAGCAGCAGGAATCTCTCCATCACACACACGAAGATCTGCTGCGAGGAGACGCGGTTCTGATGCCTTTACCAATCTATAATGGGCAACATCACGACTATGACCAGAAAAAAACAGGTATGCTTGAGCATTCTGTTCTTTTTAGGGTCGCATTATGTGACATCATGTCCTGCTTTTAATTTGTTTACGTCTTTGATCCGTGTTGCGCTCATATATAATTCGAACCGCACCAGAGTTCATTTGGAAGCGGACTGAGATCCATCTTTTCAGCGGTCTCGGTCCGCTTGTTTGGTGTGCACCAGGGTTCAGATGGCAGCGTTCACACTTATTCAAATGAACCGCACTAAAAGAGCAATCGCACCATGGTTCGTTTTAATCGAACCAAACATGTCAAGTGTGAACACACCAGTGACCTACAACAGGAAGGTTGTACGAGGAAAAAGATAAATTATTAAGTATGTCTATGAAAACTAGTCCTTTCTGAATATGGCTATAGGAACATATTCCTAATGTATCATGCACAATGCTGCCTTTTGCCTTGATAATATCATTTGTCAGATCTCATGTGGGTATCGTCATAGGCCGTCTCTTTTGCTCTAGAGGTCAGGATGAGCTGTCCAAACCTTTGCCATACAACTGAAATATGTGACCTAGATTTCTAATAAAATAAAGAATTTTTAAATTACTGATGTCTAAACTGTGCCAAATGCCTCTGCTTTGAAACTAATTGGCAGTCATTATACTGTTGTGCTGTTGAATTTTCCAAGAAATCAAGGGTGAAAGGCTAATGTCGCCTGGCACAAATTGGACTTTTGCAAGCACCATTGTGAATCTGCCCTGCTATGCTGTCTGAGCATTGTCTGAATGGTGTATTTTGGCATACCAAAAGCAACAGGGTTGCCCAGCACCGGCAATTAATCTGCTCGTTTCCAACCCTTTCCAATGCAGGTTTCTAATAAAGAGAAAATACTGCCAGCTCTAAAGATAGTTTAAGTTAAAATTCACCTTTACTCACCTTCATGTTTTCTGGCCCTGTATTATTATCTTTGGGCCTGTTTACACCTGGTCACTTCATGCGTTTTCACTGATCGGATAGCTATCTGATTGTGAAAAGACCAGGGGCCTGATGTATAAATGTTGCGTACACACAAAATGGCCATAGAAATGCACATATCGGGAATTATAAAAAGAAAACTAGGTGTAAATATGTGCACACCATACAGACACTCTAGGCCGTGCATACACTCTCTTTTACTGGTGTGAGCGAATTAATGAAGTAAACAGAATAATGTAAAAACTATTTTTTTTTTTTCATTTTGATATACACATTTAGAATAAATATTACACTCTTATTAATGGAGCTAAGCACTGCAATTACATGAAATTATTATCCATTTATACATCATTTATACAACATTTATGAATTTAAATAGGAATATTTGTAGTGGGTGCGCTGCTTTATAACACTTTTCCTCTGGCATACTGTGTTTTAATGTTTTAACTACAGCGAGGATTGCTTAGCGCATGATAATTCCGTACTCATGTTTTGAGAAAATATTTTCGCACAAATAATGATCAGTGATGCACACTAAGCAGCTAAGCAGATGGCTTAGCAACATGCGGCATAATGATGACAGACACTTTGATGTGTTTAAAACAATTAAAAATACTGTTTGGCCAATGGAAAAGAATGAGAATATAGAATGAGAATGAGAATATCGCCAACGTTTAACACCTCGTGACTAAACAAAGGGCGGCAATGTGAGTGTGCACACCGACGCGCAAAACAGCAGGTGTAAAAGCGGCATTTTTAAAAAAACTTTTTTTTGGTTTGACGTGCCACGTTAAAAACTGGCTGACCAATGAGATTGGCTCTTTTGTTCACGTGCCTGGAGCTGCTGAAGTTACAGTAAAACACGACTTGGTGGTGTTCAAGCACAAAACGGTCTTGCCGAGCACACATTGATACCTAAGAAGAAGACGAGGAAGTAGAGAAGAAGATGCAACGAGGCAAGATGAATGTAGAGCTGCTGGTCTCTTTGGTGTCTGAACACAAAGAACTTTATGACAAACACCACAGCGACTACAAAAATCTCGATAAGAGGGAGTTGTTACGGAGAGTATTTCTGTTTTTCAATAAGCGCCATCTACTGTCAGGGAATGAATGTGCACGTTCACTCTGCGCATCGCCAGTGAAAATCGATTGGGTATGAACACAAAGACGCGTCGAAAAACGTCTCGAAAAACGCTGGCGATAAGCGCACGATAATCGTCCCGGTGTGCACGAGGCTTTACTCTTCTCTGAAAAGCTACTCTAAACAGTATTTTATACAATTTTGATTTATTTATTCTAAATAAGGATAGTGAATGCTTTTTAGCAATGTAACATGATGGCACAAATGGCATTTATAGAAATATTTTCCAAATGTCTTGCATCGTTAAACATGGTATCACGTGGATGGGAATATTCATATGGAAATGATATGCAGATGACGTTATGCATGGTAAAATTAGGCATTGTAAGCTCCATATATGGTTATTTCGGGGAGGAGACGGGGTGGAGATGCACACCTTCGTACGCACAATCTTCCGCTGTCTGGGTTTTATAAAGGGAATTTTGCGCAGGTTCTGGTGTACGCATGGTTTTAAAACAAGAGCTTGTGTTAGAAGCTCCGATTACCTCACGCAGACACGCACTGAAAAGGTCAGAAACTGTTCAGCCTATTATGTTTAAACCGGAGTCGGACAATGATGGAGAGACTCAAGAATAAGTGACAACATGTAGAATGCAACAGGACGTTTCAGAATTTATGTAGCTGATGTGGAGTTAATTATCTTCAAGTCATCGATTAGCATGTTCTGTTATGATAATCTATAAATCGCTCGTGTGGGAACTGTTGTAAAATGCCTACTGAGCCAGAGCTGCATGAAGACATGCTATTGCTTTATGACATGCTATTGCATTTGTGTTATGTACTGTATTGCAATAAATGTGAAAAGACGGATGCGACAGCTTGAGCAGACTCCCAAAGGTGCTCTACTACAGCAGCTCTTCCTCTTCTCTAAAGCAGCCCAACATGGCCTCACCCCCTTTGTTGCGTGTTCCCGGGGGCATGGTTTATGTAAATTTTAGAGTTAGTGATGTCACCAACCCAAGAAGAAGCTTGTTGTAGTCCCTACCAGCCATTTGTTGTAGTCCTTAAAAAGCGATTTCTGTAAAAGAAAATATCTCCCTTTGCATTGAACTTTGAGGATCGTAACTTTGCAGATGTTGTTTATGCTCAAACAGCTACATTACACACTAACTAAAGTTAAAAAAGTGAAATCATAATCAAAGACCCCTTTAAAACACCAATTGGCAGATCACGGAGTGAGGTACGTGGTCAGTAAAATATACATTTGTCTTTCTTTTCCCACTAGTTTTCTGTGAGAAGAATTCCAAATCAGCATCAAACCAGTTAGTCCTGTGAGTGAGTATGGTTACTGAAAGTTATGTGGAAATCTTGTTAGCAAAGGCCAGACATGTTCTGGTCCAGCATTTCTGTCTCTGCTTAACAGAAAACACACATTAATGCTGATCTAATGAATGGCAAGTATGGCGTCTATTAAGGCTAATTAATGCAGTGAACTCTGAATGAATGTCGCAATTATGAAAACTCACTACAAGGTGCTACATGCAGGACCTCTGATCCTCATCTTTTTGTGTTTTTGCAACATGCCGAGAGGTATTTTGTGTTGTTACTGCATTAGTGTGCACTCATCGGTGTAGCTTTAACTAAATGTGGTGATTTGGCACAATGCATCTCAAATGAAAGCTCATTCTGCTCTGAGGCTGGTGAATTAGATTCAGAATCGTATGGCATCATTGCACCGAGTGTAGATTTTTGCGTGGCCTCAACTGTGAGCATATTGCACCACCTGTAGTTAGCGTTGTTCATATGTGGAACGGCTGCCTCAGACATGATCCAGCGTGCTGTAGGACCTGATGAGAGGAACATCTTCAGTAATGACACTTAACCAGTGCACAGATGCTGACTTGCATAATACTCCCTTGACTTTAACTTTGGATCTGCTACAATAAGTCTTGAATATGTTTTGTCCATATTCAGGGTTTTGAAAAGAACTGTTTTGCAATGTATGTGAATGACCATTATTAAAGGGATAGTTCACCCAAAAATGAAAATTCTGTCAATAATTTCTAACTCTCATGTCGTTCCAAACCATAAGACTTTCGTTCATCTTCGGAACACAAATGAAGATCTTTTTAATGCAGTCTGAGAGCTTTCTGTCCCTCCATAGACAGTTACGCAACTACCACTTTGAAGCTTCAAAAAGTTCACAAAGAGATCGTAAAACGAATCCATTTGAATTGAGCGATTTAGTTCAAATTTTCTGAAAAGACACGATCACATTATATGATGAACAGATTGAATTTAGGCTTTTGTTCACATATGAACATTCATCAACTCACACATCAGTTGTGGTAAATGGAAGCTCAAGCATGTTCGCTTGGCGTGTTAGAACCAATGAGGTTCATTTTCTGTTACGCAGCACGTTTGAGCTTCTGCAAGAACTAATGAGGTTCATTCTCGTGTTACGCAGCACATTTGAGCTTCAGCTAGTGTTAATTTCGTTAACGAAAACATGACGAAAAATGTTCGTTGACGACCTTTTTTTCCATGACTAAGACGAGACTAAGACGAGATGACACAAACGTCCTTAAATGATAACAGAGACTATATCAACATGCAATATCGTTGACGAAAAAAGACGAGACTAAAATGTTTTTTAAAAAACAAAAACTTGACAAATCACTCTTTGGTTTTGTCGGGGGAAAAAGAGGAGCGTTTAAGCATTCATGCTTGCGGTTGCCAGATTTCTATCATTTAAATCCCCCATTCAGAGCTTTTCTGTTAAAAGAACACGTATTCTATCTGTGTTTTACTTCAAATTTGCAATCTGGCAACCATGCGCACACAAGATGAGTCTGTGTCCTGTCACGACTCACGAGCCGCTTGTGCTGTTTGTGCGACTAAATCTGCCATCAAACCTTCTCAGTGATGAACTGTAATAAATCCAAGCATGGATCTCTCGACTATTTGCGATTGTGTTTGCTGAATAAATACACTTAAGCAACCTCTGTGTGACAATACAGTCTTTTTTGCTTTTGTTTTAATAAAAAAAACTGTAACACTTTACAATAAAGTTTCATTAGTTAACAATAGTTAACTACAGTAGTTAGCATGAACTAATAATGAACTACACTTCTACAGCATTTATTAATCTTTGTTAATGTTAATTTCAACATTTACTAATACATTGTTAAAATCAAAAGTTGTATTTCATAACATTAGTTAATGCACTGTGAAATAACATGAACTAACTATGAACAGCTGTATTTTTATTAACTAACGTTAACAAAGATTAACAAATACAGTAACAAATGTATTACTATTAGTTCATGTTAACAAATGAAACCTTATTGTAAAGAGTTACCAAAAAAACATTAAATTAATGTGGAATTTTACTGTTTTAAATTTTTAGAGAAGTTTTTTCATTAGGCCTAACGTTATATGATAAATAGCCTATAATAAATCATTTATCTAGATGAGGTAAAATAAACCATGCATATCAGTCGGCATTCTCTTGATTTGCTTATATGTGAAAGTGCAACAATTATGATGAAATGTAAAAATACATTTCTCAAATGACAATATCCTTGTGATTATAATTTTGAGCAAAATAATCAGGATTATCAATGCAGCATGACGAAAATTTGACTAAGTTTTCTTTGACGAAAACTAGACTAAAATGCTCAGACATTTAGTTGACTAAAACTTGACTAAACAAAAACAGGACAAAGTTGACTAAATATGATAAAAACTAAAAAGCACATTTGACACATGACTAAGACTGAGACTAAATTAAAAAACAGCTGACGAAATTAACACTAGCTTCAGCAAGAACCAATGAGGTTCATTCTCGTGTTACGCAGCACGTTTGAGCTTCAGCAAGAACCAATGAGGTTCATTCTCGAGTTACGCATCACGTTTGAGCTTCCACAAGAACCAATGAGGATTCAACTTAGATCAGTAAACGTCTTAAATTTTAGTCTGTGCTTCACACAAAACTATCATATGACTTCAGAAGACTTGAAACATAGTGCATGAGTTGTATAGACTACTTTTATGATACTTTTTGGGGCTTGGCAATAAAAATCACCATTCTTTGCATGGCATAAAAAGCATTGTCAACATTCAGCTTCTGTGCTTCATGGAGAATGAAAAACATACTGGTTTGGTAAAACATGAGGGTGAGTAAATAATGAATTAATAAATTCCTTTCCTTCCTTGATTTGAGTCAACTATTGCTTTAACAGCAGGTTTGCTCCAAGCCAGTGTTATTTTAGTATTATTTATATACTATTATAATATTTATTAATATTTCGAATTAGCATTTATTTAAACATAGGGCCAGATTTACTAAACAGTGCAAATTAGCATGAGAGTGCAATTCCACAAAAGCGCTGATGGGAGTGGAAAGTTCTGCGCGTGATCTACTGACGACACGCAAATTAAAGAACACAGACGCAGCCGGAGCATTTCCATAATGACCAACACAATCTACCAAGAGCAACGCAAATTATCGTCTGTTTTAAGACAGGGGCAGTAAATAATGCCGCAAATACCAGTAAATTGACAATTAAATACTCTCCTCCCGTAAATTTTGCGTCTGAAAGGGAAACTCCTACAAATGCATATGCGATAAGTTCAGCCACAAAAATAACCCTGTCCACACCTTTTTAGCAAATTTTTCACTGCATGTCTTTAGTAAATCCTGACAGTAGTTTTTTAACCCCAAAAGAGGGTTTGTGCTGGCGCAAGCTGTTAGTAAAATTAGCCCTTAGTCTGATAAATTTGAAATTACACTGATCAATACACTTTAAAACAAAATGGACACTGGCATTGCAAACACAGTCATGGGTCATTAGATACAGTGGGGAGAACAAGTATTTGATACACTGCCGATTTTGCAGGTTTTCCTACTTACAAAGCATGTAGAGGTCTGTAATTTTTATCATAGGTACTCTTCAACTGTGAGAGACGGAATCTAAAACAAAAATCCAGAAAATCACATTGTATGATTTTTAAATAATTAATTTGCATTTTATTGCATGACATAAGTATTTGATCACCTACCAACCAGTAAGAATTCCGGCTCTCACAGACCTGTTAGTTTTTCTTTAAGAAGTCCTCCTGTTCTCCACTCATTACCTGTATTAACTGCACCTGTTTGAACTCGTTACCTGTATAAAAGACACCTGTCCACACACTCAATCAAACAGACTCCAACCTCTCCACAATGTCCAAGACCAGAGAGCTGTGTAAGGACATCAGGGATTAAATTGTAGACCTGCACAAGGCTGGGATGGGCTACAGGACAATAGGCAAGCAGCTTGGTGAGAAGGCAACAACTGTCGGCGCAATTATTAGAAAATGGAAGAAGTTAAAGATGACGGTCAATCTCCACGCAAGGTCCCCCTGCTCAAGCCAGCACATGTCCAGGCCTGTCTGAAGTTTGCCAATGACCATCTGGATGATCCAGAGGAGGAATGGGAGAAGGTCATGTGGTCTGATGAGACAAAAATAGAGCTTTTTGGTCTAAACTCCACTCGCCTGAGTACAACCCCAAGAACACCATCCCAACCGTGAAGCATGGAGGTGGAAACATCATTCTTTGGGGATGCTTTTCTGCAAAGGGGACAGGACGACTGCACCGTATTGAGGGGAGGATGGATGGGGCCTCCTTCCTTCAGTAAGAGCATTGAAGATGGGTCGTGGCTGGGTCTTCCAGCATGACAACGACCCGAAACACACAGCCAGGGCAACTAAGGAGTGGCTCCGTAAGAAGCATCTCAAGGTCCTGGAGTGGCCTAGCCAGTCTCCAGACCTGAACCCAATAGAAAATCTTTGGAGGGAGCTGAAAGTCCGTATTGCCCAGCGACAGCCCCGAAACCTGAAGGATCTGGAGAAGGTCTGTATGAAGGAGTGGGCCAAAATCCCTGCTGCAGTGTGTGCAAACCTGGTCAAGAACTACAGGAAACGTATGATCTCTGTAATTGCAAACAAAGGTTTCTGTACCAAATATTAAGTTCTGCTTTTCTGATGTATCAAATACTTATGTCATGCAATAAAATGCAAATTAATTACAAACCCGATTCCAAAAAAGTTGGGACACTGTACAAATTGTGAATAAAAACAGAATGCAATGATGTGGAAGTTTCAAATTTCAATATTTTATTCAGAATACAACATAGATGACATATCAAATGTTTAAACTGAGAAAATGTATCATTTTAAGGGAAAAATAAGTTGATTTTAAATTTCATGGCATCAACACATCTCAAAAAAGTTGGGACAAGGCCATGTTTACCACTGTGTGGCATCCCCTCTTCTTTTTATAACAGTCTGCAAACGTCTGGGGACTGAGGAGACAAGTTGCTCAAATTTAGGAATAGGAATGTTGTCCCATTCTTGTCTAATACAGCCTTCTAGTTGCTCAACTGTCTTAGGTCTTCTTTGTCGCATCTTCCTCTTTATGATGCGCCAAATGTTTTCTATGGGTGAAAGATCTGGACTGCAGGCTGGCCATTTCAGTACCCGGATCCTTCTTCTACGCAGCCATGGTGTTGTAATTGATGCAGTATGTGGTCTGGCATTGTCATGTTGGAAAATGCAAGGTCTTCCCTGAAAGAGACGACGTCTGGATGGGAGCATATGTTGTTCTAGAACTTGGATATACCTTTCAGCATTAATGGTGCCTTTCCAGATGTGTAAGCTGCCCATGCCACACGCACTCATGCAACCCCATACCATCAGAGATGCAGGCTTCTGAACTGAGCGCTGATAACAACTTGGGTTGTCCTTGTCCTCTTTAGTCCGGATGACATGGCGTCCCAGTTTTCCAAAAAGAACTTCAAATTTTGATTCGTCTGACCACAGAACAGTTTTCCACTTTGCCACAGTCCATTTTAAATGAGCCTTGGCCCAGAGAAAACGCCTGCGCTTCTGGATCATGTTTAGATATGGCTTCTTTTTTGACCTATAGAGTTTTAGCCGGCAACGGCGAATGGCACGGTGGATTGTGTTCACCGACAATGTTTTCTGGAAGTATTCCTGAGCCCATGTTGTGATTTCCATTACAGTAGCATTCCTGTATGTGATGCAGTGCCGTCTAAGGGCCCGAAGATCACGGGCATCCAGTATGGTTTTCCGGCCTTGACCCTTACGCACAGAGATTGTTCCAGATTCTCTGAATCTTTGGATGATATTATGCACTGTAGATGATGATAACTTCAAATTCTTTGCAATTTTTCTCTGAGAAACTCCTTTCTGATATTGCTCCACTATTTTTCGCCGCAGCATTGGGGGAATTGGTGATCCTCTGCCCATCTTGACTTCTGAGAGACACTGCCACTCTGAGAGGCTCTTTTTATACCCAATCATGTTGCCAATTGACCTAATAAGTTGCAAATTGGCCCTCCAGCTGTTCTTTATATGTACATTTAACTTTTCCGGCCTCTTATTGCTACCTGTCCCAACTTTTTTGGAATGTGTAGCTCTCATGAAATCCAAAATGAGCCAATATTTGGCATGACATTTCAAAATGTCTCACTTTCAACATTTGATATGCTATCTATATTCTATTGTGAATAAAATATAAGTTTATGAGATTTGTAAATTATTGCATTCCTTTTTTATTCACAATTTGTACAGTGTCCCAGCTTTTTTGGAATCGGGTTTGTACTTAAAAATCATACAATGTGATTTTCTGGATTTTTGTTTTAGATTCCGTCTCTCACAGTTGAAGAGTACCTATGATAAAAATTACAGACCTCTACATGCTTTGTAAGTGGGAAAACCTGCAAAATCGGCAGTGTATCAAATACTTGTTCTCCCCACTGTAAAGGCTAGTAGAAAGATGCACATGTAAACTTTTGCACCGATTCCCTCCGGAAAATCCAGCCTCCTTGCCACCATACTAAAAATATATCTCAAGTTTATTCAAGCTAGCGGTTTATATCTCATGTCTGTTTTTCACTCTTTTCCTCTTTCTCCTTGTATTGCGTGTACCGTGATTGCCCTCGGATCCCTCTGGGGTCTAATGTGCCGAGACACGTTCTCTTCAACACCTTTCCAATGCCTTGGGTGGTGGCGGCTTGTCGAGACCTGTGACACCAGAAAGGCTCCTTGTAGGCGCCATGGCTTTACTTTTACCCTGGGGCATCTGGAGTGTCAAACAAGCAATTGAAATAAAAAAATAAAAAAAAAATGAAAAAAAACTCCTGGCCTCCTTTTTTCCTCAGGCCATCCCAGACAACCCCCCACAGACTGGAGAGACGATGACGTGTCAGCAAAATACACAGTCTGACACATTCAGCTATCTTTCACTACTTGCTATAAAACTGGCTGCCTGCCTGACTGATACACAGTTGAAAATGTCAATATCGACTGCAACGGGTATATTCACTCTGAAATTACTGCAAAGAATACAAGTCTAGTAGCAGTGAGGCTGTATTATTACTTCTCAGCAATCAGCTATGTTCCTGTAAATAGGCCCATTTTGTTATGCCTGACAAAAATTATGATTTGTAACTTGTAACATGCTGCCATCTAAGCTATCATTTTTTAAGCATTTTTTATTTCATGTTATAGAAACATTTATATAACCCACTATAAAAATGATGTTTTTCATTTATAAAATAAAATATAATTTAATAGAAATTATTAATATAAAATACATCTTGTTGGATACTTGGTTTCTATATCTGTGGTGTTGCGCCAGGTAGCCCCACCACACTGAAATTTTATTGGATGAGGTCTAGTAGTTTTGCATTTTGGATTTAGTCTTGAAAAATGTCATGGCGCCCAGAATATTTTGTTGTATGAATATCTGAACATGCAATATATCAAAAGAAAGAACAGACCCTCTGCTTTTAAACAAAACAAAAAAACAAAAACATTTTATTCTAGCTTCATGCATTCTTTTTTTTATCAACACTTTTTTTTTTTTTATCAAGTTTGATAAAAAAAACATTTTGAGCAAAAAGCTGAGAAAATCACATTTTTGTCAAAGACTACACCTGGATCGGATTCAGAATGATGCTTAAAACATACACTATATTGCCAAAAGTATTGGGACACCCCTCCAAATCATTGAATTCAGGTGTTCCAATCACTTCCATGGCCAAAGGTGTATAAAATCAAGCACCTAGGCATGCATACTGCTTCTACAAACATTTGTGGAAGAATTGGTCTCTCTCAGGAGCTCAGTGCATTCAAGCGTGATACCGTGATAGGTTGCCACCTGTGCAATGAGTCCATTCATGAAATTTCCTCACTACTAAATATTCTACGGTCAACTGTTAGTGGTATTATAACAAAGTGGAAGCAATTGGGAACAACAGCAACTCATGCAGTGGTGTAAAGCACGCCGCCACTGGACTCTAGAGCAGTGGAGACGTGTTCTCTGAAGTGACGAATCATGCTTCTCTGTCTGGCAATCCGATGGATGAGTCTGGGTTTGGCGGTTGCAAGGAGAACGGTATTTGCCTGACTGCATTGTGCCAAGTGTAAAGTTTGGTGGAGGGGGGATTATGGTGTGGGGTTGTTTTTCAGGGGTTGGGCTTGGCCCCTTAGTTCCAGAGAAAGGAACTCTTACCAAGACATTTTGGACAATTTCATGCTCCAAACTTTGTGGGAACAGTTTGGGGATGGCCCTTTCTTGTTCCAACATGACTGTGCACCAGTGCACAAAGCAAGGTCCATAAAGACATGGATGAGCGAGTTTGGTGTGGAGGAACTTGACTGGCCTGCACAGAGTCCTGACCTCAACCCGACAGAACACCTTTGGGATGAATTAGAGCGGAGACTGCGAGCCAGGCCTTCTCGTCAAACATCAGTGCCTGACCTCACAAATGCACTTCTAGAAGAATGGTCAAAAATTCCCATAAACACACTCCTAAACCTTGTGAAAAGCCTTCCCAGAAGAGTTTAAGCTGTTATAGCTGCAAAGGGTGGGCCAACTCCATATTAAACCTTACGGATTAAGAATGGGATGTCATTAAAGTTCATGTGCATGTAAAGGTAGGTGTCCCAAAACTTTTGGCAATATAGTGTAAATGGAGTAGATTGAGTCCATCAACACCCCTAATGCTTGCACAGTCCTGTAGCTCGTCCTGGGTCGACATTTCGTTCAGTAACATTAGGCAGTTTTGATTTATATGCTGTTTAATGTTGATGATTGTGTTATTTTACATATGCATATGATTACATATGATATCGCTTGTTTGTGCAACTTCTTCACATGTTCTTTGATCCTGAGATTCTGTACTCTTTCAGAAGATGTGTCATAGCGCCCCCTAGCGTATAACAGTGAAAATACGGAAACACAGAAAATTCCGTGTTTGGCAGGGAAGCATTTTCTCACAAATAACGGAAAGACGGGGAAAGAGTTAATGCAGACGGGTTATAAAATGTACAATATTCTGTTCATTTTTTATAGGGATGTCCCAATCAAGTTTTTTGTGTCCCCAATCCGAGTCATTGAATATTGAGTATCTGCCAATACTGAGCATGAAAGCATGAAGCTCGCTGTGTCAGAATGCCAGTCTGTCAGTCATGTCTGAACAAGCAAGAAGCAACCCATAGAAACTTGTTATGGCAACAACGTTTCAAATAGGGGGGGGGGCATGAGATCATGTGCTGAGCAGGGCCTGAGCCGATACCGATCAGTTAAAGTGTCAAAGCAGTGTCAAAGCAAACATTTGTAGAGTTTTTAATACATTATTTCTGTAAACTAATGACAGCTTTCTTAGCAAAGCATCTTCCTGAGACCCACGCTTAGCACTGCGCCAAGTGTGTTATCTTGAGTTTTATAAGTTTGTTGCTCAACCACTTGTCAAATGCTCAAGCTCAGGCAGTTCTTGACACTCAGGAGGCTGTAGTTGCTATGGTGCCAAGTGAAGATCAACACTACTTCACAAAACAAATCCAAGGCATTTCCTGAGGAAAACTTTGACTTCAAGCTGTTTCCTCAAAGCCTTAAAATGTTATGCTGAAACTAGGTCACTAGTATTTGTCCAATTCTAACTGTTTATCAAATTGCTTGCTGTTGAGGAATACTAGAGTCTTAAAGGGATCTATCACACAAAAATGCTCTTCAAAATTTATTTAAAAAAAGGATACAGGTTTGGAAGGACATGAAGTAAATGATGACAGAGTTTTCACTTTTTTTTGGGTGAACTATCCCTTTAAGAATCATTCATATTGACAGCAATTTAGGGGCAGTGTACACGACACTGTTTTCAAATAAAAATGAA
This sequence comes from Coreius guichenoti, assembly GCA_039654105.1. Classification (NCBI taxonomy): domain Eukaryota; kingdom Metazoa; phylum Chordata; class Actinopteri; order Cypriniformes; family Gobionidae; genus Coreius; species Coreius guichenoti. Next base: position 7,119,184 of record CM077172.1, on the reverse strand, counting down.
AAACTTTTTATGCGTTTTGGCCATTCATTTACACGACAACAGTGTTTTAGGAGCCTGAAAACGCAACCTTTTGAAAACAGGTTTCAAAGTGCAAGTTTTTGAAAACGATACTGTTATCGTCTCCATGTAAACTACAAAAACGTGAATTTGTGAAAACGGTGACATCGCCAACTACTGGCCTGGCAGCAGAATACAGCGTTTTTAGTCGTTTTTGCAGATCTGCATGAACGGGGATCGTTTTGACAATGTTGTTGTCTGTATGAGAAAAAAGCAAAGGAAAAACTTTTCCGGTTTTAGTACACCGTTGTTGTGTAATCATACCCTAAATTTGCATATACACATTAGAAAGTTTTGTTATACTTTGCACTATAGCTAGAACATGTTAGTGTTATGAATTTGAAATAACTGTTAATCACAATATATTGATATTTTCTTGTAATGTGAGCATGTTATGTTAATATAAAAAGTGGATACAGCACAATTTGAATGTTTATTTAAATGCTGTGATGGTATATTTTCAGTGATTTCAGTTATTCATGGACAGTATTTTCATGTGTAACAACTTTGTTTGAATACCTGCATGACTCGTGAGAAACCTATAGCAGTGCTTCATTTTCCGGCATCTCATACAGGGGCATTTTCCTCCGAGGAGACAACGGAGGCAGTGCCTCCTCAAAGAAATTGAATGAGAAAATTATTCATATTTTCAAAAATAAATTCAACAAATATTAGAAAATGTGACATTAAAAAGTGTATAAATCACTTGTTTTTCTAAAGAAACACTGTCCAATAGCGACACTAGCAGGTAAAGTTACAGCGGCAGTCCGTGTCTCTCTTGCCTCCCCTGAGGCCATTGACTTTTAACAGACCCACTAAAGCGTGCGGTGGGTTTGCTGGGGGATAATTGAGAATGAATGGGGGGAAAGTCACGTGAGAGGAGGCAATGCCTCCATTGTGCTATGATTGGATATGTTTGGTTATGATTGGCTATGATTGGTTCACGCGATAAATCCCGCCTCTTGTTTTCGTGCGTGTTCCGTGTTCGGGACTGGGAAGGCTAATTAAAAAGTAAGTAAACAGCTCAGTTACTTAGATATCACCACTTTATATCATGTCAAAATCAAACTTGAAATGGCCTGAAAACATAACTATATGCACTATATGCACAAAAATGCTTAAAACTTGATGAGATTTATACTTGGTTTTAATAAATAGAACGTTAATTACATTTTTAATGTAAAAATCCAAAATAGAATTGTATTTTTTTGTAATGTAAGGTAATATTTCACCAGGAAAATGTGACATTAAGTGTAACTGGGGCATTAATTTACATTTGATTTATTAAAAAAAGAAAAAAAAAACTCTGAGGACTTTGCTACCTCATTTCAGAACACCACTGCACGCCTCTGATCTCATACTAAATACATTTTTTTGTTTAAATGAATCTGTGTTTAGTATATAGAAATGATCAGCAGAAGCACATACACTGAATCTCATTCGTCTGCAGAGAACATTTCCTTTGTGCACAGTGGCTGCTGAATCATCGAGGCTCCCTCAGTAGGCCTCTGATTTATGACCGTACAACATCGCTGTTTAGTCTTTGCATATGCAATTACAGAAAAGATAAAAGAGAGAGGGAGAGTTGAAGAGAAAGACAGAGAAATGTGCTGGCACGATCTACTGTATAATGAGAAGAGGCTCAGGGGTGGCTAGTTTAGGTTGAATGAAATCTTAACCGCTTTTTCATCAAATGGGGGGAGAAAAAAAACAGGGAAGTGCTCCCAGAGGATGGTGACAAATTACTTCTCAGAACGATTTTCTTAAGTGGAATCAGAGAGAGTGCGAAATACTAAGACACCGAACAGATGTTTCAATGATGTAGAGGACACATAGAGGACACCAGCGGAAGTTCCTGTAGAACGGAACAGTAGAAGAAGTGGTAATCATTGGGGAAAGAATTCAACTAGCTCTTACAGCTGTTTTCACACTTTGTTTGGACTAAACCCGAGTTCTCTTCCAATGTTATTTTAGTATTGTTTATATAGTTTATTCATATTTTGAATTATATTTTATATTTATGTTATCCATTTTCAGCTTAGTTTAAAGCGATAGTTCACCCCAAAATGAACGGTTTAGTTCAAATTTTGTTCACGTTTGAACTTCAGCAAGAACCAGTGAGGTTCATTCTCATGTTATGCAGCACGTTTGAGCTTCAGCAAGAACCAATGAGAGGTTCATACTCGTGTTACACAGCACATTTGAGCTTCATCAAGAACCAATGAGGTTCATTCTCGTGTTACGCAGCATGTTTGAGCTTCCGCAAGAACCATTGAGGTTCATTCTCATGTTACGCAGCATGTTTGAGCTTCCGCAAGAACCAATGAGGTTCATTCTCGTGTTTTACGCAGCACATTTGAGCTTCCTCAAGAACCAGTGTGGTTCATTCTCGTGTTGTGCAGCACGTTTGAGCTTCATCAAGAACCAATGAGGTTCATTCTCGTGTTGCGCAGCACGTTTGAGCTTCATCAAGAACCAATGAGGTTCATTCTCGTGTTACGCAGCACGTTTGAGCTTCCGCAAGAACCAATGAGGTTCATTCTCGTGTTGCGCAGCACGTTTGAGCTTCCTCAAGAACCAATGAGGTTCATTCTCGTGTTGTGCAGCACGTTTGAAGATGAACATAATAAAAGTCTTATAGGTTTGGAACGACATGAGGGCAAGTAATTAATGAACGAATTTTCATTTTGGGGTGACCTAACCCTTTAATTTTTTAGCAATTTTGTTGTGCTTATGTCATTTTTTTTTTTTTTTTTTTTTTTTGTATCTTAATACTTATCTCAGTTATTCTCCAAGATTCAAAATTTCAAAATGTTTAGTTTAAATTTTTTAATCTATTATTTATATTTGATTTAATTTAAATTAAATTCAGCTTTAATTCAATTAACAAAATTAATAGTTTTAATGTTAGTTAAGAATAACAACAATATTCTGTTCAAAGCTCTAGTGCGAAAACACCCAGAACAGTATGTGTTTTAGACTTTTTTTTTTAATCCAAAAGCTTCATTCCCATAGTCATTTAAAAATCAGAGGGAGCCTTTCATTCGGCCACTGGTCATTTTGAGGACCAGTCTTGCCATATCTTTACTTCCATTTTGGTTTTTAAACTCTATTGCAAGTAATCGTACGATGTGCCAGACCAAATAAAAGCTATATTAAATTTGAGCTCCAAAAACCTCTTGTACATGCCCAAGGGAAGCCATTCTGCACCCACCAAAACCAACAATTAGTTTTTGCAAAACCTTCCCACACCTGGTCCTGTTTTGCCGGACACTGGCATAGCTTTCCTGTGAGTCGTGTAGTTCCACAAAAGAAAGGAAGTGAAATTACGTTCTACACTGTTATTTCGTGCTGCTGTGGTACAGCGAGTCCTTGAAGTTACAACCTTTACAAAAGGCCACATGGTTATGTAAGTAAGAAAAAGCGCCAAATACAAGCCGGCTTCTCGGGCATCACAGCTGCTTATGTTTTTCTTGCATTACTTTTTCATACTGACACATTCTGAGAGCCAGCGTGCTCACTGCAGCCTGTTTGGAAAAACAACATGGCTGCTCGGCTCCCTCTTCATAGGAGCCGTGTGGGTTGAAAGAGCATTTTCTGTAAATGTTTAACCAGATGGGTAAACTGCGAACAGGTTTCAATCATTGTCAGTGTCTTTGGGTTGTTTTCCCAGCATGCAGTGGGCCTCAGTTCATCCACAAATTGACCATAGCTTACTGGTTACAAGAGCTTCATGTTGCGTGTCGCAGAGTGCATGTTTGTATATATCAGTAGATTGTGTATTGTAAACCAATACAACCAGTTATAATCCTGCTGTCAGACCTCTGCATTTTGATAAATCCTGGAGAGAGCCTGCCATTTAAGTTCATTAAAGAAGTATGCATAGATTAAACCAAATCAGTGGTGAAAGAGAAGATTTGAAGTGTTTAATTATGGGTGGTAGCATACCACCAGAGCAGAACTGACCTTGAGGCGTTTTTTTTTTCTTCAATTTTCCTGTAATAGTTACTATGATGAAAGTATTATAATTTAAAACAAAATGATTTTATTTTTATATTTTTTAATGCCTGTTTTTTTAATGTCAGTCCAAATTTTCTGAAGAGACACGATCGCTTTATATGATTATATGATGAACAGATTTAATTTAAGCTTTTATTGATTCACATATAAACATTCATCAACACACACATCAGTTATGGTAATGGAAGCTCAAGCATGTTCGCTGGACGTGCGAGAACCAATGAGGTTCATTCTCGTGTTACGCAGCACGTTTGAGCTTCTGCAAGAACCAATGAGGTTTGTTATCATGCGCCAAGCAAGTACGTTTGAGCTTCTGTTTTTGTTCAACACGGTCTCACTCCTATTCGTCACATATTGACGCTTGGTCAGGACCCCTCGGCGTCACTTTTTAACACACAGGGTACCCCTTTAGCGTCGTTTTCCGACGCACCGGGTACTCCATTTGATTTCTGTTGTTTGCCCAATGCGTCAGATCAAGACGCATTTAATTATTTGCGTTTGTGAAAGTAGACATTATTTTATGAATATTTATGGGCTACTTTTATAATTTGGAGCAACTAACCCCACTCCTACCCTAAACCTACCCATTTCTCAACCATATAAAACACGTAACAGGCAAATAAAAGTACACAGGTATTTATTGCAAAAACTGACCAAAAACAGTATAAAAGTATTAACTCATGTTGCATTCCAAGTCTTCTGAAGTCATACGATATCTTTATGTGAAGAACAGAGTTGATCTTAATGTTTTAATCGCTGAAATGATGATCCATCCCGCCGCTCCGTAAACACACACACTCCACTCAGTCATATCTCATTCAAATGATACACCCGACTCTTTAGCATGACGCGATCGGTCACGAGACACACGAGAGCCAATGCTGTCAAAGCTGACGTAACGTTTCCTCAGGCGGCAATTTTTGAAATGTGTTCATGATCTTCGGCGGATGGACTCGACGCTGACCACTTTTGGGGATTTTCTTCACACAAATCAATCGTTTGGCCTTTTATATCCTGCCTGTTATATCCTGTTTTTTATAATACACAAATGGGTAGGTTTAGGGATGGGGTTGGGATACGTGTTCAAAACGTGTCTGAATAGCGTAAATAAAAAAAGAAAATAAATGTAAATAAAATTATGCTGGCTGATTAAATTGAGAATCACACTCCATGTCATAATGGCAAAATCATAACCCAATATATAGTTTCATCATGACGATAACCATGCCCAACGCGTCTGTATATGACGCCAAAGGATTCTCATTGAAATCAATGGAGTACTGCGTGTTGAAAAACGACGCTAAAGGGGTACCCTGTGCGTCAAAAAGTGATGGCGAAGGGAACTGACCAAGCATCAATATGTGACGAATAGGAGTGAGACCGTGTTGTTTTGTTCTCTGATCAATGTTTACATGTGAATAAAAGCCTAAATTCAATCTGTTCATCATATAAAGCGATTGAATCTCTTCAGAAAATGTGGACTAAACCGCCCGATTCATATGAATTAATTTTACAATCTTTTTAATACTTTTTGAAGCGTCAAAGTGGTAGTTGCGTAGCTGTTCAATGGAGGGACAGAAAGCTCTCAGATTTCATCAAAAAGTTCTTCATTTATGAGTCTTACGTAAAGTCTTACGGGGTTGGAACAACATGAGGGCGAGTAAATAATGACAGAATTTTCATTTTTGTTTGAACTAACCCTTTAAGGGTTGGTCATATTGCCTGTAGGTACATTGCAACATTTTGAGTCAATTGAAGGTTTTTAAAAAAAAAAAAAAATTGGCTCCTGTTCAAAGGGTAAAATGTATTGGTCACTAATATCAGAAATTTTATGAAATGACGTTGCTGTTGTTGTTGTTGTAAAGTACTTCAAAATTATAAATATTACTAATTATTAGCATTAAAATGTCTTAATGTTTCCAAGGTCTTAAAAATGCAACCAAACCAACACCGCAGGAAAATTTTTCTCACTGATTTCTTTTTTTTTTTTAATTAGCTCCTGTTTAAAGGGTAAACTATTAATCAACTATTAATATTGGTCCAGAAATGTAATGTTGGTCCATCCTTTTTTGGTACTGAATCAATTGCTTTTGTTATTTTGCATTTTGCTTTGTCCACTATAATTATATGTTTTTCCCCCCTCTGAGCTCTTTGCAATACATCATGGGATTGCATGTGTCTTTGAAAACCTTCTTGTTGGAACAGATTTTGTGCCGGAAGTATGTCTATGATGCCTCAAAATTATCCCTACATAGAAAGCTCACTAGGTTTTGGAACAGAGTCAGTATGTAAATTCACAAGTGGCACTTGACTTTTCAACAGCATGTCATGCTTCCTTGGGAGAAGTGAGAGAGAAACCGGCCCAAGCCCTGAAAAGAGTTCCTGTCCACTCCCCAACCGCACAGCCCACACACTAAGCCTCTGGAAAGAGAGAGGAACTGTGAGTGGGAAGTGTTGCTGGTGTAGGCCCAGGGATGAGAGTGTGGAACAGGGATGCTTCCGAGGATATGTAATGGCAGGTGTCTGCTGAAGCACGCCCGCCAATAATGTCTTCAATGAGGCAAACTCTGGCAAAGTCGCCCGCTATTTCAGACACTATTCTTAGGTCTGTTCCTCACAATTGGGCTTTAAACTTTAGACCACAGTATTCGGTGCTGGACAATGCTCTGAGCAATCACCCTCCTTCAGATCTCCAGGCTCCATACTCACCCTACGCTGACATCATGCGAGCAGCTCTGGGCTCATGGCCTGAGGTTCTGCTTTTTTAATGTTGATGGGCCAGACACAGAACAGATCTGAATGCAGGCGAGAGTTTCAAAGGGCCAGCTAGAGTCCAAAGGGGCTTTCGCACCAGAGGAACCTTTTCATAGTTCCTAGAACTATTGGCGGAAGTACCCAGATTTGAGCGTGTTCGCACCGCAGAAACTTGGAACGATTTTAGTTCTAGGAACTCCTTTTGGGGGAACTAAATTAGCTCATACTTCAGAGGAGGGTCTAACCCAGCACAATAGCACTACCAGTGACGTAAGTGTGCGCTGATTGGCCGAGACCACGTGAAACACCAGCACCCACCATTTTTAAAAAAAACCATCTACACACGCAGATTATAGTCTATATATTTACTCCAGAAACTAACTCTATGAACATGGAATAGATGGACCTCTCAACCTTTACACTAAAGAGAAAATCCAACGCAACTTTGATGGGACCAAGCGAAACATGTGATCATGTATTTCTGCTAATCTAGCGACATTGGACATCAACCATACGGCAAATGTTAATAGTATATGAAAAAGTGTCTACTTTCTTTGTATAACAGTTCTATCTAATAACTTATTAGACATGACTGTTAAACAGATCGTAAACTAATGAAGACGAAGAATGTGAGTGCTGTGCGCTCAGGCTCTGGCTTTCTCTGCGCCATCATAATAAAGGTCCACCGCGCTGTCAAAATAAAAGTCACAACAACAAGCGCGGCTTACGTCACTTCACAGTTCCTACTGGCCGTGCGAATGCAACCAGGAAAATGTTCCTAGGGGAACTAGGGAAACCAAAACTAGGACTGCAGATATACAAACCGTAAACAAAGCAGTGCTTGCTTACCATTTTGAATAATAATCACGCTTATCACTTTCTTCATTCCAGTCAGCTCATGTTATTATGAAAATATTTGTGAATTCAAATGCTCAGGTAAGATGACGTAAAATTATAACAGCCTTCTATCTGTACCGTCTTGACTTCTTTGCTCGCTTTCATCACTTTCACTTTTATTCTCGTGTACTGACTCGTTCGCTAAGCTGAACAGCCAATCAGAGTTCTCTCTCTCACCGACAGCCCGATGCCGATTCAACAAGCCGACCGATGCTCAAAAATAGCCCATCGTTGCCTGACGGCCGACCGTTGACTTGGTGTGTCCCTGCCTTAACCTAGGTGCCCGACTCAAAGTCCAAAAGTACATTTCTGCTGGTATAGTACATTCCAGATCAAATACATAGAGGTTTGTTCAGCAAAATTATTTGGGAAAGAACAGTTCTGTCATTATTTACTTATCCTCATTTCGTTCCAAACCTACAGTATATACTGTTTTTTTTGTTTGTTTTTTTTGCAGAAGAATGCAGAAGGATCAAAATCATTCACTCACCCTCATGCCATTCCAAATCTGTATGGTTTTCTTTCTTCTGTGCAACACAAAAGAATATATGTCTTTTTGTCCATACGATGAAAGTCATTTTTGGGTAAACTATCCCTATCCTAAGGATAAAAGTCTCTTTTTGTTATTAGTAGTTCTCTTGTGATTTGCCAGGCATGGTTTGACTTAAAAGGCACGTATCTCTTCACAGGCCTCTATGCCTATCTGAATCAGGAGCTGTCATTAATCTCAGCCTTTAACTTTCTTTCTCTGCCATGCTTTGATGCACTGCCAGAACACTGATCCAGGGTTTGTTTTCATTGACAAACTAGATTGCTTGTGGTCTTTGACCTGAGAGCAATAATACAAATTTCTATAAATAATATGTCAATTTGTTAAGCAACATCTAACCTAACAGAGTTGTGCAGCATTCAGAATGTAATTGAAAATGGCTTTTAAAAAGCAATTGCATTTCTAAACTTTTACATAATATATTGAACTTTTCAGTATGAATTACATGTACTTTAAAGTTATACAGCATATGTATGTATGTGTGTATATATATATATATATATATGTATGTATGTATATGTATGTATGTCTGTACTGTGTATATATAGTACCAGTCAAAAGTTTGGAAACATTACTATTTTTAATGTTTTTGAAAGAGGTCTCTAATGCTCATCAAGCCTGCATTTATTTGCAATGATTTCTGAAGGATCATGCGACACTGAAGGCTGGAGTAATGGCTGATGAAAATTCAGCTTTGCATCATAGAAATAAATTATATTTTAAATTAAATAGAAAACAATTATTTTAAATTGTAATAATGTTTCTCAATATTACTGTTTTTTTTTTTTTTTTCCCCTGTAATTTTGATCAAATAAATATAGGCTTGATGAGCATAAGAGACTTTCAAAACTTTTGAGTGGTACTATATTCATTGAAAAGGAGAACATGATTAAATTCTGCATTTTTGCCCAAATCTGTAACCTACTCTTCCATCCATCAGGAGAAGTAAATGGCACGCGCTCCCCTCCGATGAAAAAGACCAGCAAAGAAAACAACTACCAACACTACAAGGAAATGGCTGTTAAGCAGCATCACAACAGTAAGAGGAACAGGATGTTCAGCCCCCAGGATGATCCCAAAATGCTTCTCCCCAAACAGGTGAGTGTCCCTCTGTGAAGAAGTCACAGCACTCTTGAGTACTGGCAAACACTAAAGCGAATCATATGAAAGAGCCTTTAGATTAACACAGAGACCAATTGAAATAAAGACCTGTATTCACCTTGAATGTCATTGTGTTCAGTACGGCAGTGCCCTCTTCTGGTTATCAGACTAACACACCACATTCACAACAATATGGGCTCACACACACACACACACACACACACACACACACACACACACACACACACACACACACACACACACACACACACACACACACACACACACACACACACACACACACACACACACACACACACACACACACACACACACACACACACACACACACTCACTCACTCACTCACTCACTCACTCACTCACTCACTCTCTCTCTCACTATGACATAGATGCGCTCTTTTCTGTATCAGCTGAACATGAATTATCCTAACACAGTTTTCTGGGGTTCAGATTTACGGTATGTCCTTTGTACAACCCTCTAAATTTGATGTAGCTATAATTCTGTGGTCTGAGGTTGTTTGTCAATGTATAATTTATTGCTCCAGTATGTTATTTTCATGATTGGAACTGTGCAAAAACAGCTGTAAGCTGTTTTTCGAGTGTTTTTCATATTAAAGCTGTTTCTGGTGCCACTTTTGCAATGTTTTCAGGTAAAAACATATGATAATTTCCTTAGTTACCTAATTAAACAGCGATTTCTGATGTCTAAAACACTGCCCGGTGATAGCATACAGTCACAATCGGATTTCCAAGACAGAACAAACGGCTGCCGTCTCTGCTGAAACAAGGAATGGGCCAGTGCTTGTCGAATTTGGCCATCACACAAATCCACCGAGTTAATTAACTTTTCTTGGACTTGTACCATGCTTTACCTGGACCCTTAAATCCTTAGCCAAGTGACCACTGCAACAGGACCTCACCCCAATCAGCATCTCTATCTGGCATCATCTACTGTTCTGAGCCAATAGACAAATTGTCTTGCTAATTTACTTTAGTTGGCAAGTCATTTTTCTTTTTTCATACTTTTTTTTGGGCAGCTGTGGCCTAACGGTTAGAGAGTCAGACTTGTAACCTGAAGGTTGCGGGTTAGATTCTCAATACCGACAGGAAACGACTGAGGTGCTCTAGAGCAAGGCACCTAACCCCCAATCGCTCCCGGGCACCGGAGTGAATGGGTGCCCACTGCTATGTGTGTGTGTCCACGGTTTGCACTGCTTCTAATGTGTGTGCACTAACTTGGAAGGGTTAAATGCAGAGGACAAATTCTGAGTATGGGTTACCATACTTGGCCTTCACTTCACTTCACTTCACTTCACTTCACTTCACTTTTTTAAAAGTAAAACTTGAAGTAAACGGCAGGTCTGGTAGTTTTCGTAGTATCTCAAATGTAGGACATGTTTTGCACAGGGCCTAAAATTAAAATTGGTGTTGGCGGGTATATGACACTGTCAATCGCCAGTTGGCCGGAAACATTTGTATAAATTCGAACAATGCAATATTGTCAAGTCAAGTCACCTTTATTTATATAGCGCTTTTTACAATGCCAATAGTTTCAAAGCAGCTTCACAGTGTTAAACAGGAAAATAATGCAACAGAATTTGATTCGGCTGTACAGCCGCTCTGGAGAAAACAGTGATGTCATCCAGCTCAGTTCAATTATCATATAGTGTCTATGCGGGCAGATCAGTAATATAGTTGAATATTTAGTGTCCCCAACTAAGCAAGCCAAAAGCCAAAGGCGACAGAGGCGACGGTGGCAAGGAACCAAAACTCCATCAGGTGACAGAATGGAGAAAAAAACCTTGGGAGAAACCAGGCTCAGTTGGGATGCCAGTTCTCCTCTGGCCAACGAACAAACAGTGTATGATTATGATTCAGGCAACATTACAAGTCAGAAGTCATATTAGATCGGAATATTCAGAATATTTGTCCAGTTCCATCTGATTGAACATCAGAGTCATCACGCCGGAGACGGGTTTGTTGAGGATGTCGTGTCGATGAGGCCGTCACAGGGGAGAGTCTAGTTGACACGGTCTCTGCAGACACTTCAGGGATGCGTTGGTCGTGTCTAGCGCAGGTCCACCATTTGATCTGGATACGGCCCGGATCCGGCTGACTGCAGTAAACCTCGGGATAAACAGAGAGACTAACATTAGCGTAGATGCCATTCTTTTAATTATGTAACGAGTACATCAGGTGTTATGGGAAGTGTTCCCGGTTCTGGCAGACCTAGTTAATGCAGCCTAAAACAATCGTTTAACTGATTTGAATAATATAAATTGATAAGGTTCTATGTGTATGCCATAGTAAAGAGATGTGTTTTTAGTCTAGATTTAAACTGACAGAGTGTGTCTGCTCCCCGAACAATGCTAGGAAGACTGTTCCACAGTTTAGGTGCTAAATAGGAAAAGGATCGACCGGCTGCAGTTGATTTGGATATTCTAGGTATTATCAACTGGCCGGAATTTTGAGACCGCAATAGACGTGATGGAGTATAATGCGTTAAGAGCTCGCTCAAGTACTGGGGAGCTAAACCATTTAGTGCTTTGTAAGTAATTAGCAGATTTTAAAATTTATACAATGTTTAATAGGGAGCCAGTGCAGTGTTGACAGAATGGTCATACTTCCTGGTTCTAGTAAGAACTCTAGCTGCTGCATTTTAGACCAGCTGCAGTTTATTTATTAAGCGAGCAGGGCAACCACCTAGTAGAGCATTACAATAATCTAGCCTTGAGGTCATGAACGCATGAACTAACTGTTCAGCATTTTGCATTGAAAGCATGTGCTGTAATTTAGATATATTTTTAAGATGGAAGAATGCAGTTTTATAGATGCTAGAAACGTGGCTTTCAAATGAAAGCTTGGTATCAAAGAGCACACCCAGGTTCCTAACTGACGACGAGGACTTGACAGAGCAGCCATCAAGTGTTAGAGAGTATTCTAGGTTACTACGTGCTGAGGTTTTTTGTCCAATAATTCAAAATTCTGTTTTTTCAGAATTAAGTTGCAGGAAATTACTAGTCATCCAATTTTTTATATCAGCTATGCATTCCATTAATCTTGTGAATTGGTAAGTTTCGTCAGGGCGCAAAGAAATATAGAGCTGAGTATCATCAGCATAACAGTGAAAACTAATGCCATGCTTCCTAATGATATCTCCCAAGGGTAGCATGTACAGGGTGAAAAGCAACGGTCCTAGCACTGAGCCTTGCGGTACACCACACCGAACTTGTGATCGGTGTGACATCTCTTCATTTACTGCTACAAATTGATAACGGTCAGAAAAGTATGATTTAAACCATGCCAATGCAATTCCACTAATGCCAACATAATTTGAGAGTCTATTCAAAAGAATGTTGTGGTCGATAGTATCGAATGTAGCGCTAAGATCAAGTAACACTAATAGCGAGATACAACCACGATCGGATGATAAGAGCAAATCATTTGTAACTCTAATGAGAGCAGTCTCAGTATTATGATACGGTCTAAATCCTGACTGGAAATCCTCACAGATATCATTTCTTTCTAAAAAGGAGCATAGTTGTGAAGACACTGCCTTTTCTAGTATTTTTGACAGAAAGGGTAGATTTGAGATTGGCCTGTAATTGACTAATTCTATAGGATCAAGTTGCATTTTTTTTAATAAGAGGTTTGATAATAGCCAGCTTAAAAGTTTTCGGTACATATCCTAATGACAAAGATGAATTAATGATATTAAGAAGAGGATCTATGACCTCTGGAAGCATCTCTTTTAGTAGCTTAGTCGGTATAGGGTCGAGCATACATGTTGTTGATGTAGATGATTTAACGAGTTTAGCCAATTCTTCTTCTATAGCAGTGAATGAGTGGAATTTTTCCTCAGTGACACTACAATGCACTGTCTGATGTGTAGTAGATGATTGCATAGTTATAATTTTTTCCCTAATATTATCAATCTTGCACGTAAAGAAGTTCATAAAGTCATTACTGCTGTGCTGTTTGCAAACGTCAGAAGTTGAAGCTTTATTTCTTGTTATTTTAGCCACCGTATCAAATAAATACCTAGGGTTGTGTTTGTTTTCTTCTAAGAGAGTCGAGAAATAAGCAGATCTAGCAGTTTTTATGGCCTTTCTGTATGTAATCATGCTCTCTTTCCACGAAATGCGAAAAACCTCCAGTTTTGTTTTCTTCCAGCTGCGCTCCATTTTTCTGGCTGCTGTTTTAAGGGCCTGAGTGTGCTCGTTGTACCAGAGCGTTGGACTATTTTCTTTAATCTTCTTTAAGCGCAGAGGAGCAACTGTGTCTATAGTTCTGGAAAAGAGAGAGTAAATAGTTTCTGTTGCAACATCGAGTTCCTCTAGGCTATCTGGGATGCTGAGGAGATGGAACTGATGAGGAAGATTATTTACAAAGCAATCTTTAGTGGCAGTGGTGATAGTCCTGCCATATTTGAAACGAGGGGATGGCTTTGCAGCTTTGGCTAAATTAAGTATACACAATACTAGATAATGATCTGAGATGTCATCGCTCTGCTGCAGAATTTCAACGGTATCAACATTTATTCCATGTGACAATATCAGGTCTAAAGTATGATTACGACGATGAGTGGGTCCTGACACGTGTTGCCTAACTCCAATAGAGTTTAGAATGTCTCTAAATGCCAATCCCAATGCGTCTTTTCTATTATCTACATGGATATTAAAATCACAAAATCAGCAAATTCTTTGATAAAGTCTGTATGGTGGCCTGGTGGCCTGTATACAGTAGCCAGCACAAATGTCAAATGGGATTTATCATTTACACTACATAACGTTACATAAAGCGCCAAAACTTCAAAAGAATTATATTTGAAACTAGGCTTCTGAGTAATACTGAAGATATTATTATAAATTACAGCAACACCTCCGCCTTTGCCTTTCAGACGCGGCTCGTGTTTATAACAATAATACTGGGGGGGGGGGTGGACTCATTTAAAATAATGTAATCATCAGGTTTTAGCCAGGTTTCTGTGAAACACAGCACATCTAGGTTATGATCTGTAATCATATCATTAACAATAAGCACTTTTGAGGGAAGTGATCGAATATTCAGCAACCCGAGCTTTATCATTTGTTCATCTGTATTATATCTGTTGTTTATTTGTTGAACATCAATTACATTTTTTCCCTTAAATGGGTTAGAGAGTTTTTTGTATTTACTAATTCGGGGAACAGACACAGTCTCTATGTGATAATATCTAGGTGCGAGAGTCTCTATGTGTTGGGATTTATCTGACTTCTGTGACGTGAGACAGCTAGCAGATGGTCGGTTAAGCCAGTCTGTCTGCTTCCTGACCTGGGCCCCAGTTAGTCAAGGTTCAACTCTAAGACTATGTGCCAAATTACTAGAGAGAAGAACGGCACCACCCCAGGAGGGATGAATACCATCTCTTTTTAACAGGTCAGGTCTGCCCCAAAAGCTTTTCCAATTGTCTATGAACCCTATGTTATTCTGCGGACACCACTTAGACAACCAGCCATTGAGTGATGATAGTCTGCTAAGTATCTCATCACTCCGCCTAACGGGAAGGGGGCCAGAACAAACATTTTTAGCTGACATAGTACTTGCAAGTTCACTCTTTAATGTTAATTTTGGTGATCTCCGACTGGTGAAGTCGAACATCATTAGTGCCGACGTGAAAAATAATCTTAGAGAATTTACGATTAGCATTAGCCAGCACTTTTAAATTTGCTTTGATGTCAGGCGCTCTGGCTCCCGGTAAACATGTGACTATGGTGGCTGCTGTCTCTATTTTCACGTTCCGTGTAATAGAATCGTCAATAACTAGGGCACTTTCAACAGGATTCTCAGTAGGTGCATCACTGAGTGGGGAGAACCTGTGTGATGTTCTAATCGGAACGGAAGAGTGGTTTTTTGATCCGCGACTATGCCATCTCACAGTCACCCAGTTGCCCTGCTGCACGGGCTCTACAGCCAGAACCAAACAATGTACAGAGTTCACTAAGCTAGTCGCATCCAAAGCAGTGTCTAAAGCTCTTACATTTTCACTATCCTCAAATAAAGTTTGGATGCGTGTCTCTAATTCTGAAATCTTCTCCGTCAGCCTGACTATCTCCCTGCATTTATTACATGTGTAGTCCTCACCGCTGACAGAGAAGCTTATACTAAACATGTGGCAGGCAGTGCAAGTGACAATAACAGGAGATGATGACATGACTCACCATGTTTGTTGACTAATCCAAATCACTCGAGTTGTTTGATGGACTCGTAAAAGGTGCGAGAGAGAAAAACAGGAGACCCGGATGCACGGATGGCAGGCTAACAGGCTAGCGAAATGCTAACGTGTTGTGATTTAGATTAAAAGCTAGCGATGTCAGATTTAATGTGATAGGCAATATTAGACAATATATGGTGATGAGTAAGTTATATTTAGCAGTATAAACAACAAGGAATGATATCAAACAGAGATTCAAAAGCAAAGCTGTACGGAGCTACAGACGCAAACACTCAGCAGTGAGGCAGACAGGAGGCAGGCAGGAGCAAGCAATCACCGATCCCGATTTAGTGGTATTGTGAGAACATGAACGTAAAAAAACGTGAACGATGCTTGGGACAGTTTACGGGCCAGCGGTGAAAGTTTAAGCCTTGCCACTTTAAATATTCAAGCGCAAGAAGGCGTGAAAGGGAACTCAATTTGGTACTCGTGCGCTGCGTTTTGAAGTTTTCTGTGCGCAAACATCCGATGCGTGTGTCCAGAAATCTGTCTTAGCATGCAAATAGTGAATTGAGCTCTCTTTCGCGTCGTATTGCGCTTGAACGGAAAAATTCACACAAAATTATGTCAAAACACCCGGCAAGTATCCTCGTATACAAGGTCAGTTATATCTTAAGTGTACGTAAACAATTGAGAAAGAAAACACATGTAGGGTTAGGATATATTGGATCCGTGCATTAGCTCTTAAAGTGACAGCAGCCTAATATTCCTGCTGCTGTCTGTGTTTTTAATGTTAATCAAACAACAAAAGACAAAGAAAAAAACACTGCTCTAGACTGAATAATTCATAACTTTAATAAGGATTAATCTGTTTCATGGCTGGTAAAAAATATTTATGGCCAGTACATTTACTTAAGTCACCGGCCATTGGCAAAATGTTTTAGGCCTGGTTTTGCGTGACAACTTATTTAGATTGAGCCTGCCCGTTTTACATTGTCATATTAGCATATCCTCACCATTTAAAGGACGCCTTAAGCGCATTGATGAAAACAGTCCTATATCCACTCTTTTTTCCTCCTCATTGAGCGTATTCTATTGGGCAAGAAATAGTTCAGGAAAAGACAATCGATGTGACCATCAACAAACAACAGCAGAGACAACAATAGCTGTACTATGAAGCACACTGGTTCTGGTTTTGCTGACCTGAAAGCTATAGTAACTACAATAAAAACGGCTAAATGATATGTTGATAAAGCAAATGGATTTTGGAAAGTACTAAAATAAGGTAGATGCAATAAAAAGAAGCCGCCAAGGCAATAAAAATTCAAACCAGTGATAATGGTAGGGTAATAAAAGCCAAACCGAATAAACAACTTTCCTGTGGAGGTCATAAATCAGTAGTGTAACCATCACATATCCCAATGAAAAGCAGACATTCAAGGAGAATGTCAGGGTGACGGCATGTCCGATGACAGCAGGGGACTGTTCACTGCTTTGTGATGGAGCACTTTTCATCCGCACGGTACGGATAAGATCCCTGGCAGGCCCTCTTCCCCCAGTGCCCTCTTATCCCGGGCCAAGCAGGGAGCAGCCATCATGAGAGATATTGGGAAAAAGAGAAGGAACGGGAGACAGGAATGGTCTTTGATGCCGATGCCTGTCCTTGCGGAGAGGTGGGGAGGTAGAACCAAGCCAGAAAATTAGCTGGAGTACGAGATTAGTATCAGCCACATAAATGTTTCATGAAGCCGCTGGCTTGCTGTTTATCTCACTCTCCTTCTTATATGAGTGTTTCTTCGAGGATTTTTATTAAAACTAACTTTTTTTTGTATGAAGGTCAAATTAACTCTCTTTTACCACATTTTCCCATGCCTTCATCACATATTTTTGCTACTTTGCTACTTATTTTTGTGAATGCCTCTTATGTTAATATTTTATGAATCATATCAATATGAGTTATAGTTTTTAAACTATGATCATTTAAATCATAAACCATTTCAATATTAATTGCGTGAAAATGATTTGAGATTTAAGACGTAATGTGTGAAGAAAATGAATAATCAAGGTAAATCTCACTCGTCAACAGCATATTTTTTTTACATTTAAATTTGTTTTACAGCGACTTATTTATGGATCTAGAAAAACTTTTACAATCTTTTATAGAATTGTACTAATTTTGTGCATGCACTTTTTTTTTTTTTTGTCTAAGTTAAATTTGATAAAATGTTAGTTTTCATTATATTGTATTTATGATATTATTTTGTTATATGTTTAAATTGTATATAATATGACGGCAATAAACTCAAATACTACTTCTACTACTGTCAAAGCTGTAATCTTGTGCATTTAATGAAAATAGTGTGAAAAAATTACTTAATTGTGTGTATTTAGGATAAATAAAATGCTAACTATGAAATTAGCCTTAGCAAGACAAAATATATTGTCATTTTACAAACCCGATTCCAAAAAAGTTGGGACACTGTACAAATTGTGAATAAAAAAGGAATGCAATAGTTTACAAATCTCATAAACTTATATTTTATTTACAATAGAATATAGATAACATATCAAATGTTGAAAGTGAGACATTTTGAAATGTCATGCCAAATATTGGCTCATTTTGGATTTCATGAGAGCTACACATTCCAAAAAAGTTGGGACAGGTAGCAATAAAAGGCCGGAAAAGTTAAATGTACATATAAGGAACAGCTGGAGGACCAATTTGCAACTTATTAGGTCAATTGGCAACATGATTGGGTATAAAAAGAGCCTCTCAGAGTGGCAGTGTCTCTCAGAAGTCAAGATGGGCAGAGGATCACCAATTCCCCCAATGCTGCGGCGAAAAATAGTGGAGCAATATCAGAAAGGAGTTTCTCAGAGAAAAATTGCAAAGAGTTTGAAGTTATCATCATCTACAGTGCATAATATCATCCAAAGATTCAGAGAATCTGGAACAATCTCTGTGCGTAAGGGTCAAGGCCGGAAAACCATACTGGATGCCCGTGATCTTCGGGCCCTTAGACGGCACTGCATCACATACAGGAATGCTACTGTAATGGAAATCACAACATGGGCTCAGGAATACTTCCAGAAAACATTGTCGGTGAACACAATCCACCGTGCCATTTGCTGTTGCCGGCTAAAACTCTATAGGTCAAAAAAGAAGCCATACCTAAACATGATCCAGAAGCGCAGGCGTTTTATCTGGGCCAAGGCTCATTTAAAATGGACTGTGGCAAAGTGGAAAACTGTTCTGTGGTCAGACGAATCAAAATTTGAAGTTCTTTTTGGAAAACTGGGACGCAATGTCATCTGGACTAAAGAGGACAAGGACAACCCAAGTTGTTATCAGCGCTCAGTTCAGAAGCCTGCATCTCTGATGATATGGGGTTGCATGAGTGCGTGTGACATCGGCAGCTTACACATCTGGAAAGGCATCATCAATGCTGAAAGGTATATCCAAGTTCTAGAACAACATATGCTCCCATCCAGACGTCGTCTCTTTCAGGGAAGACCTTGCATTTTCCAACATGACAATGCCAGACCACATACTGCATCAATTACAACATCATGGCTGCGTAGAAGAAGGATCTGGGTACTGAAATGGTCAGCCTGCATTCCAGATCTTTCACCCATACAAAACATTTGCCGCATCATAAAGAGGAAGATGCGACAAAGAAGACCTAAGACAGTTGAGCAACTAGAAGGCTGTATTAGACAAGAATGGGACAACATTCCTATTCCTAAACTTGAGCAACTTGTCTCCTCAGTCCCCAGACGTTTGCAGACTGTTATAAAAAGAAGAGGGGATGCCACACAGTGGTAAACATGGCCTTGTCCCAACTTTTTTGAGATGTGTTGATGCCATAAAATCAACTTATTTTTCCCTTAAAATGATACATTTTCTCAGTTTAAACATTTGATATGTCATCTATGTTGTATTCTGAATAAAATATTGAAATGTGAAACTTCCACATCATTGCATTCTGTTTTTATTCACAATTTGTACAGTGTCCCAACTTTTTTGGAATCGGGTTTGTATTCCAAAAAACATAATTTCCATCACAGAATGCTATTAAACAATCTGAGATGTGGTGGAAATGTTAAATTTGAAAAATATATTACAATGACAGAATTGCTCTGTATGTATGTATGTGTCAATTTCTGGACATTGTAAGTAGACAAATTAAATTAGTGAGGGTGCAAAAAAATGTGTTTTAAGAGTTGAAGAAATACTCAAATATATGTTTGGATGTCTTTGCTGTCTTATAGAGCCAGTGTCAGCAGGAGCTGGATAAAGTGTTAGAGAACATCTCCCAAATGACGTTCCATGACAACAAGGGGCCTCTGGAAAATCTATATGACCTGAAGTTTCCCAACTGTGACAAGACAGGACAGTACAACCTTAAGCAGGTGAAATGATCAACACTTACCTCAATCTTTTGAAGACATCCTTTATGTGGTAGCTTGCTGATGGCCAATTTTACCAACCATTTTGATTTTCCAATTGAAATACATCAAATAATTTACTATGTAAATGAAATTAAAATAGTTTATGAAGTCTTCTTGTCTTTTGGCAGTTTGAAATGTTTTGCAGGTCACCTGCCACATTGGCCAGTAGATTAGAACAAAAAGTTCCCGTGACGGGTGTTAATTTCATTATAGGGCAATAGGAATATGAGACATTGCACAACCTTTCAATCTGCAGCAGCCCGCTGTTTTATTAGCCAATTCCACATGGGAGGTTCAATAATGACACAAAGATGGAGCCAAAGAGAAACTGTGTATAAAACATTCCCACATTCTCTACAGAAGGCTGTTTTATCAAAGCCAAGGCAACCGTATCTGAGCTGAGAGTTACAAGCTAATGAAAATTTAGCTGAATGACTAACCTGTCTGTGGGGTGGCTTTCCCTTTTTTTTAGCGATGTTCTCAGAGGAAAGAGAATCACAAATGAGATCTCTTTTATATCTTAATGACCTCTCTTACACATCTCTTACAGACTGATGAGATAAACACGTACACAAAAATGTTTTTTTAACAGACTTTTTGGTTCTCAGGTTCTTGAGAAAAAATGTCACACATGTCCATTTCAGAAGTCTCAACAATGTCTCAAAATGTGCTCAAATTTGCCAAGACACCCAAGTCTGCTATTAAAAGTCTGAATGAAATCTCAATATGAACTCCCAGGAGCAAATGATCTTATCTTTCTAATCTACATCAAGTTTTTAGCTCTAACTCTTACTTTATATACTGTATATAAAGGCATTGTTTTGTCTATTGTCTAGACACTTTTCGCCTGCCACAATAAAATAATTTTATACTAAATAATTTTATATTATTGGCTTTTATGTTTGCTTTGCAATATGTATGCAGTTATTTAAATTTATTACTCAGCATGTCATTTACTTTATTGGATTACAATTTTTAATCTACTGACAGCCCACATAAATGAATTTTAGGAGAAAAATCTTGGAGACAAAGTTGGCATTTTGCTGATAGAACTTTGTGAGTTTATTATGGTATAATATTTCTGTGTCCTGACATGACACGTTACAGCTTAAACCAGGACAAACGTGTCCCGGAGAAGTAAATTGGTATGTTGTTTTGACGTGGAAGCCCTGTTGCCAGGGCTCAAAACAGTGTACCTCACCACACTTAATTGTTTTGTGATCATCCTGTTCCTCTTGCGATTACTGTAACTGTCAGTTTTTGTTCTTTGCCATTGGAGGACAAAATTGAGAATCTGTTTTTTGCCTATTTGGGGTCTCAGCGTCAGCTATGTCCAGTTCAATTATGACCTCATTTTGGGAGTGCTCAGTAGGGGTCAATGAGACATGCTGGGCCAAATGAGGCGGGAGGGCTGTTTTGGGGCAGTGCCTCCACCCCGTACTCACCCAAGAGCTTCATTAAGCCCCCAACACCCACCGTTTCCCCGCCCCTCTCATCATCTTCCCTCTCTTGTATTCCAGTGCCACATGTCCAACCACGGACAGAGGGGCGAGTGTTGGTGCGTCAACCCCTACACTGGTGTCCAGATACCCTCGTCTTCCAAAGTGAGGGGGGACCCCAACTGCAGCCAATACTACGGCGATCCCGAGCTGGAACCGCCCACCGCCCAGCAGAAATAGACGCTCCATCAGGGAGATGTCCCGGGTCGCAAACAAGGAGAGTTAAAGCGAGTGCAAGAGTGATGTGCATGTGTGTAATTCTGTACATGTATGTGTGTGTGTATTTTCGAAGTAGTATGATCTGTATTGTCAATAGGAGTGTGGAAAGCCACATGCCAGCAAAGACAAGTCAAGGACAGGTAGTTAAACTTCTCAAATCCAGATAACAGTACTCCAAATTTAACTCCGAGTGATTTGTTTTTTTTCTGCCCATTTATAGGCTCATCTGGTGCCTTTTAATCTTGTGACTGAATCTGGTTGCAGGGAGTCGCAGCTGTTCGGTGTGAAGATGTGTCCGTTTAATTCTCTCCTTTGTTTTTGGAGACCCAATAAAAATGGTTACGTGTTTATTGCATAGTTGGTCACCAGAAACAAATTATAGCAAATGCACAACAGCAGCAGCTTGACATCCCAAATTATGAAACCAAAAATTGTGACTCGTTGACAGAGAAAGCAGAGGGGTCGTGATTTGTTGGCTGATTTGAGAGGATCTGTGCTTCAGAGGCTGGAGGCCATTTTGACTACTTGAGTACTTGAAAGATAAATCAACCTTGAGTACTCAAGTGCCGTTTGTAGATATGCATCAAACTGGCGTCTTTTCCGCATGAGTGTTGCATTAAGACTACTGTTGCATTCTATAAACCACTGCTTTTGTTTCCATTCAGTTGCCTTAGGCTGCAAGTTGCTATATGGTGTCACCGCAAATTGCCGTCTCTCTAACCAATTGGAGTGCAAAGTACTAAAGGCCTAAAATGTGACCGAAACAAAGGCTAAATTAAAAATAAGGCCCCATTTTAGCACATATTACTGAACTTCAATCGGCATCATATGTTTTGAAGTTCACGCAATTACGTGTGTTTTCACAATCGATAATTGCTGTCGCTTCCAGGTATTCAAGATCTGGCCATCCCTGCTCCTGGCAGCTGATAGACTTCTGTTCTTATGGTCTCTCAAACATGTGGTAGAATGCAGGTGGTGTATGTGTGTGTTTGTAGAGTGGGGATCAGCATTTACTAATGATGTGCTGACAGAGGGCTAGATTTGGACACAGGGCTGACATTGACAAATGTGATATAAAGTGGGTTAAGTGCCTATAAATAAACACAGGTTTGCCTGCAGTGCCAGTGGGCTGTGCCTCACCTTGCTTCACTCTCATCTGAAGAGGGATGTATTTTGCCCAGTGTAACGTTTGAATGTGGAGTTGAAGAGTTCTCTGAAGGAATGTGAAAAAAATACCCCATTATTTTTTACTCCTTGGATAGCCCAATGCAACACATTTTTCTAAACAAAAAAGCTTTAAGTTAGTAACAATTGTAACCTGTGGGGAACTACAGGGTTAGGCTCAGTTGGTCCAATAGAAAATTGTAAACAATAAAGTAACATACAATGGGGTACACAAGTCTGAACCTTGAATTCAAAATCTAATTCAAACCTGAAAAATAAATGTTTTAAGATTCTAGGGGGGAAATCACATTCTGCACCATCTAGGTCACTATTCAATAAGTAAATGTGTAAAGTTTGGGGTCCATAAGATTTTTTTTTTCTTTAATGACCAGGCTGTTTATTTGGTTAAAAAACATAGTAAAAAAGTATTGTGAAATATTATAACAGTTTAAAATAACTGTTTTCCATTTTAATATATTATAAATTAATTATTTCTGTGATGGAAAAGCTGAATTTTACTTACTTTTATTTACGCCATTACTCCAGTCTTCAGTGTCGCATGATCTTTCAGAGATCATTCTAATATGCTGATTTGCTGCTCAAGAATCATTTCTTATTATCAGTGTTGAAAACAGTTGTGCTGCTTAATATGTTTGTGGAAACTGTGATACATTTGTTCAGAATTCTTTGATGAATAAAAAATAAAAAACAAAACAAAACTTGAAATCTTTTGTAACATTATAAATGTATTTACTGTCACTTTTCATCAATATAATGCATCCTTGCTGAATAAAAGTATGAATTTCTTTAAAAATAAAATAAAAATCTTACTGACCCCAAGCATTTTCCAAATCAAAACTGAATAGATATGGCCAGTGGGATTGAATGGATTAAATTGCTCTGTTAGCAGGTGTGATCTGTAACAGCCTGTTCACACGAACAGTGGTTTTATCGCTGCAGGTCCCCAGAACGATGTACTGTTGGATTGTTCTGGGCGTTCCTACTGCTGCATGTACTGACGTTATTGGTGGCCTGTGTGAATGGCCATAGCTTTTGAAAATCTGATCACAAATGAAACAAGTATGTAGCCTCGCCTCAGACTTTTGGGTGCCACTGTATGTGACCTTATTGTCATGTCGCTGGAAACTAGCATCATTGTCGATGTGAACGACAGTTACGAGTTGTTAAGGGGTAGCAGCTGTAACATCCCTTGATTAAGTTATATTTTCATTTAGTACCCATATCGCTTACTCTTTTTATCTCCTCCCCATCTGTCTCTCACTTTCCCATCCTCTCCCTCGCTGTGAGCGTTGAATTGAACAGCTAAATCCAGAAATAGAAGTCGATTAAGCTTTAGCATTGATCCTAACGTGTTAGACAGTGTTCAGCCCAGCGTTTGCTTTTGTAGCTTTGTCTTTATGATATATTAACACATTAACCTCCAGTAACTTTTACAGTATTACCACATCTCGCTCGCCTTTAGTAGTAGCTTACATATATTTACTTTACCTAGTTAGCATTGCGCTAACTACCGCCACAGACTGTCCCTCATGTGATTTTGGTTCCTCACAGATAGATTTGCTGAGACACGGGCTACGAGTTTTCCGTTTTGGTTTGTTTCCAAAATAGATTGCTGCCTACCCTCTGGTGGTACAGTAAATTTTACGGTAGCTCGAGTTTGGCCTAGTTTGAAAACAGTGCGAAACCAATCCCTGTGGTTTTCGGGCATATTGATTTGCCAGAGCGGTTCCGATGGGATGGAAGTATTCACGTATGCGTGTGTGTTTGTTTGTGTGTACTTGTGTGACTGTTTCGATGCTGTGCCATGCCTGGAGCCAGTGTGACGGTGGGAAGGATTGCTTGCCATCTGGTGCAGTGTAAAACTGTCAGAGCCGGTCTCTGCATTTGGAGAGTCTCACACAAATGACAGGGGGAATTTCTTGAGCAAATCCAAAGCCATGTACCATGCCAGCATCTCACATGCCTTTTTTTTTCTTCTGTATTTCATTGCGTATCCTGTGTGTCACGAGATGCGGTGGTTTTAAATAACGTACATTACCCAAAGCATGCTCCTTGTGTCCACTGTCATGCGAATGGTGGATGAACTGAGTTTTCTGTACAACTGCAATGGAAAAAGCCATAAATGCATGCAAAAATAGACATTGGTTTTAAATTCTTGTAATAAAATCCAGCATGATTAAACGTATTACCTTACAGACACATGATTCATTTGTCGGGTTTTCTTTTTATGCATTTTTTTATGATTTCTTTGTTGGGTTTTTTGAGTTGTCTTGTTAATGTTTTACATGCACATGAATCATAAGCCCATCCTGAAGTTTTTTTTGTAAGTGGTGATTACCTAGACCTCGCCTTTTCAGGGCTCCCATAGTCATGGAACATCCAATAATATTATAGAATTTTAAAATTGTGATTTTCAGGCATGAAAAAGCAATTTATAAAATGCTATTTCTTACATTTTATATATATATATATATATATATATATATATATATATATATACAGTGTGTAAATTTAAATACACGCACGCACGCCACACATATGTATACACACACACATTATATATATGTGCATACATATATGGGTGTGTGTAAACACACACACACACATTATAAACACAAACGTTTATGTTAGATGTGATTAATCGCAATTAATCAATTTGACAGCACTACTACAATACAATTAATGTATTTATATACTCTCGCTCTCTCTCTCTCTCTCTCTCTCTCTCTCTCTCTCTCTCTCTCTATATATATATATATATATATATTAAATTTACAGTTTTAACATTTTAAAATAAAGACATGGGAATTTATAAAATCATATTTCTAATATATATTTAAAATTAATATATATCAATAGAATTAGACCACAAATTAAAATTATTCAAAGACATTATTGTGGCAGACAAGAAATTCATTGAATTGATGTTACTACAGTGTTTTGTTTGCATATCACTCATTTTTTTTATATAATTATATACATTTTTCATTTTTCTGAATGCTCTGCTATAAAATATTTCTTCAGCTGGAAATTGTTGCAAGTAAAAGGATTTTTAAAAAGCTTTTTTTCAGTAAAAGCAAGCAAATGGGAAAGTTATAGAAATTCATTGGTCATAAGGTGTGGGAATCCTGTCTTTTCAGCTTCAAAGTTGTCTACCAATTTTTGGTGTCTTCAGGCCAGATTATCCCTGTGATGACTGTGACTAGAGTCAAGATCATTGTCTCTCTATCTTTATTTTTTCATTTTATCTGTATAAACTTTGTCTTGTCTTATGTACGCACATGATTTCTGTTCTGTTTGGTCTACAGAGAGATTGTAAGTAAGAGATCCACCTTAAGCTTCCCCTGGTGTACATTAGTTTATCTGCGCTTATCACATCTGTGCTGGCATTCCTTCCTTAAAACAGAAAGCAGAATGAGAATCTCAAGAATATTACAGGAGTGAACAGCAGAGGTGCGCCTCACGCAGGGACCGGCCGAGGATGAAAAGCTAAACTCTAATCATTGTGTTCTCAGGCGAAAGAGTGGTGTGGAGAGCCACATGTTGTGATAAGATGCAGCCATCTATAGTTGCTCAACTAATTGCACGATAAAAGGGACGCGAGTGCTTTGAAGTCTAAAACGCAGTTGTCAGTTTCTTTGAAGGCTATAGTAATTGTCATGTTCACTGCCCCACAAATCAAATCGCCGACACGTGTTCCTCTCCGGGTCTGCTTCGTTTCCCCATCCTTGATCTGGCTCTTACAAATGAATGCTGCCCGGCTGCGGACAAAGTCCTGATCCATCACATCTGGAGTCCGTAAACCTGACTTATCCCAGGAAGAGCTTCACCTGTATATCTGCATTAGCCATTACCTTCAGGCGACTAAAGTCTCGTTAGACCCCAAACACTATCCAGTACTTATATCACACCATATATTTAAATAAAATGCACATATTTTGTAATTTTCCCAGCCATTTGCATAGAAGCAGCTGCTAGATGCTTGGCTCTGAACTCACAAGAAAACATGTTAGAAATGCCCGCTTAACCTATTAATCAACAATGTTTTGCAATATAGGCTCTTATCAGTGGCACTTTTGCCTCTTTGGCTTGATGCTGGAGTCCAAGCAGTCATGAAATGCTGTGCTGACTTGCCATGGAGCTTTGTGATAAAACATGGCTCCACATTATCTATCCGTACCGTTGGTTTCCTCACTTATTTGAATGGAGAAGTTGGGAGTCCTTTCTGTCGGTCAGAGATCCCCCCTTGATGTTGGGGCTCTTGGTAAATAACTTCCTTGTTCCTGAGCAATCTCTTTGACTTCTGTGGAAAGCCAGGTGCCTTGCCTCTGGGCAGAGTTTAAATGCAGTAAGTCTTCACCCAAAATAAACCTGTATCCTGTAACACTCTGTTCCTCTGGGCTTCTCTGTTAATCACCCAAATCCTGGTTCAACAATGAAGACAATTGAATTAGCAGATTAACAATGTGTGCATGTGTCACAGATTCCCGATGGATTGAACCTTATGTGTGTCTTGTGTCCTAATAAAGATGTTCCTGTGTGTCTGTGTGTGTACTATATATATATATATATAGATAGATAGATAGATCAAAAATACAGAAAAAAACCCAGTAATATTGAGAAATAATATTACAATTTAAAATAATGGTTTTCATGATCCTTCAGAAATCATTCTAATATGCTGATTTGTGCTGCTTCATATTTTTTTGGAACCTGTGATACTTTTTTCAGGATTCATTGATGAATAAAAAGTTAAAAAGAACAGCATTCATTCAAAATAGAAAGCTTTTCTAACAATATAAATCTTTACTATCACTTTTTATCAATTTAACACATTCTTGCTGAATAAAAGTATTAATTTCTTTCAAAAAACTGACCCCAAACAAATTGAATGTTAGTGTATATTGTTACAAAAGATTTCTATTTTAAATGTTTTTTTTTTTTGTTTTTGTTTTTTTTACTTATTATTCATCAAAGAATCCTGAAAAAAGTATCACATTATAAAAAAAATATAAATATTAAGCAGCACGACAATGGTTTCCAACATTGATACTAAATCAGCATATTATAATGATTTCTGAAGGATCATGTGACACTGAAGACTGGAGTAATGATGCTGAAAATTCAGCTTTGCATCACAGACATAAATTATATTTTAAAGTATATTAAAATAGAAAACCATTATTTTAATTGTAATAATATTTCACAATATTACTGTTATTTCTGTTTTTGTTTTGTTTTTTTACCAAATAAATGCAGGATTGGTGAGCAGAAGAGACTTCTTTCAAATAGATGTGAAAAAAATATCTAAATCATAATTTTTCAGATATGACTATGTAGGTGAATGACAATCTAGTTATGCATTAATTCAAATGTACAGTATATTTGTAAACCCTTTTAATAATGTTTAAAAAAATCCTGCATCTCATGAAGATAAAATAACCTGAAGTGTGTATAGCTAAATATCTCTGAAGTTGAGTTTTGATTTGTTTAACATTTTGGTTACTAAATAACTCCCATACTTCCATTCAGTTTTGATGACTTTAATATTATTATAAAATGTGGAAAATATATTATGCTAAAGTTACTGGCATATTTTCATTACATTGATGATGGAAGATTGACAATAGGTGTGTTCGACTTGAAGTGGTGCTGATCTGTATGACATCAAAGTATATCTATCATATCTATCGACCTCACAAAATCAGTAAGTGATTCTATCACACTAGTCTAATGCCATCACACGTTTAATTCATGTTGTTTTTGAAACTGTATTTAAGTGTGTACATCCATTGTAAGTGCTTTACTGTAACTGTTGCTTTTTATTAAAAAATAGGTTGAAGTTATTGCTGTTGATAGCACTCGGAACGTTCCTTTAACATATGCCAACCTGATGGATTTATAAGCAGTGTATGCTTGGTAAGTGTTATGATCATATCAAGATTGTGTGTCTATTGCGCTATTGAAATGTCACAGTGTTTGTTGTCTTTATATTTGCATGCAGTGTGTGATAATGGTGTGACATCTGGAAAACTCCTGTGGTTACTGCCATGGGGCTAGTGATAAAACAAGATCAAATTCCTGTCATGTACAAATAAATTTATTGCACAAGCTTAAATGAATACATAACTTTATTTAAATAAATGCTTTGTCATAACAAAAAAAAAAAAAAAAGACAAAGGTTAAAAGAGTACATAAATTACAAGTTGAATAAATATTACACAGTGATATTCACTTTCTTAATAATTTGAGTTTTTTTTTTTTTTTTTTTTCATTTTATTGGTTTTTAATAAGAGTTCCAAATGCTGAACATTTTTAGAGTCCTCTAGCCACTAATGGGTCTTTTTCACATGCCAGTTTAATCCACATTTAGGTGGTCAATCATCAAGTCTTTTCTCATCCACAAAAAAAAAGAAAATCAATAAAGAAAAAAACTGTTATGCATTCAGAGAAAGAAAGAAAACCTGTCGTTTCTACTGTAGTGTGAGTTATGAACACTGCTGTCTACCCAAGTAGGAGATTCGGAATCTGATGAAAGCAGATAAGCACAAAAGCAACATGCTGCGTCCTGGCAATTGATAGTCTTTTACCTCTAATTACAAATCAGAACGGATCAAAATCACATTCCCATTCTCACAATAACACCCAGATGGATTCTACGACCTGGGGAAACAAGGTAAAACTCTTTTCAGCCATAGTGCATCGTCTTATAACATTCAGGATTTTCAGATAATAACTTTTTTTGGACTCATGACCAAAGCCGTTGCGTGCCTGCTTATCAGATTCCGAGACTGACCATCTAAAAATTCTACTGTGAAGTGTGAAGCACTGCAAAAAATGTGTATTTCTGGTTTCTCAGTAAAAATATCTAGGTGTTTTTTTTTTTTTTTTAAACAAGATCAATTGACTTGAAAAGCAAAACGTTGAAAGATAATACTTATTTTCATTGAATATGTCTTGAATTATCACCCTCATGACGTTCTTTCTTCCATTGGAACGCAAAAGGAGATATTTGCATCTGCATTTTTAACAAGTGAATGGTGATCACGACTGTCAAGCAAGATTTTCAAGGCAAGATTTTAAATTAACAACTTAAATTGAATTATGTTTCTTGCACAAAGCTTATATGGTGCTTCTTTTGTCCATTTTGAAGCTTGACAGACTCTGGTATAGAAGTGAGCAGTTCGGACATTATGCTAAACTTCTCCTTTGGTGTTCCACAGTCAAACTGGTTTGAAACCTAAAGGTTTCTTGTCCCTAAAGGTTGTTAGATTTATGAACGCAATTCAAGATTTTGCTTTTCAAGTAAATACAACTACTTTTGAAGTCGTTCAGATGATTTTACCTGGAAAACAAGACAAATACTGAATAAGAAAACGCTTTTTGCAGTATGTTGTGTGTTGTGAAGGGAGGCCCAGCACAAGATCACCGCTTAAGGCTCTCACCCGCTTTCCTTCTCCCCGGATATCACTGAGATGCGAAGTCTATTAAGAGTAGATGGAGAATAGACTGTGATTGGTAGAGTTGTATAACTGGTAAACCCACTGAATGATGATGCGGGTCTCAGGCTTGGGCTTGCGAAGCCCCTGTCAAAGGTACTCAGACAGGGTATCTGTCTGAGGCCTGCTCCTGCTCCTATACCTGAACTGAGATTCACTTTGAGACGGCACTAAACGTGTGGCAAGATAAGGAATTTTAAGTGCAAGCTGCTTTCATTAAATGTGGGAGGGGGCTTTCGGCATGGATCAGGACCTGGATAACTCCGATTACTGATTTTGCCCTGTGGTGAAGACACCTACGAGGCTAATTGTGCAACAACAGCGGCGACTACGCCTCCACGACGTACTCAAGACACCTGTGAAAGTCTGGTTAACCCACTCTTTCTCTCACTCACCACCTCCTATTTGAGAGCCAATTGTCATTCGCAATTCTTCTTTGACATGCAACGGTTACATTCTGCGGACCCGTGGTTATTTTAAAATTACAGCCAGGCCCACACGGAATCATTGAGCACGGAATTCTACACATTTCTAACTTGATTGTGCTTTCAGCTACCAATAAGAATGCAGATGTAGCTCCATGTCTGAAATGCGGATTCCATCTGGGCCTGGTTATGATGGGTATTTATATGATTGAGATCTGGAGAGATTAGTGACTATTTTTACAGCCCCCTCCCAGCAGTGAAACTATGATTATTCGGGTCCTGAAATAAGATCCGGACGGACCCATTGTGGCAGGGAATGGCTTCACTCACTCTTCAAGAGCCGACCGGTGAGTATCCCCGTGTGATGTATAGCTTGATTGAAAATACTCTCGTCAGCAATTACACACATTTGCAGTCTCTGTCAAATCAATCGTCAGCTTATTCGTAAGAGAAATAACAGTAAATGAGCTAGCGCTAGCTGGACTACGGTCTCCCTATCTTAGCCTCGGTGCAGGGAGCGATTTCTGATAGCTGCTTGACATACAATGTAGTGTAACGGATTTCATATCTGATCATATTTGAACGCAATTGAGGTCCTTCGTCAATATAAAAAGGTTGTTTCGTTCCCCTTGGCTATTGTGTAACGTTCACGTCACCATTCAAATGTATTTGCATGTAGGAAGGCACTGAGACTCGCACACAGAAACTCACACTGAACGATGCTGTAGTGAAACACACCTTCTGTTTCCACCGTGCCTTGTGGTTAGATGAAATACAGAAATACAAATGAAATGTGTCATCATGCTAACCAAAAGAGCTATTACCGATTTGTGAACAGTCAAAGTGGGCGGATCTTAAAAAGTGGTCCGACCTGCATTCAAATGAGCAAGTTGTCACTGTGACAGGTCAGATGGAAATATGCAAATTGATAATGCTAACACTCCTTTGCTGAGCACCTGATCGTTGTGGTTGTTTGTTAAGGATAACAAAGCAAAAAAAGAAAACATTCAATAATCTAGAGTTAAAGGTAATATACCAAGGTTACACCTATTTTCAGTGAAACCACATGGTCGAGGAACATGGCTCATAAGTGGACTTTCATTACCTCCATGAAGTCAAAGGAAACAGCACATAACAAAAGTTATTCCGAGAAAAAAAAAAAAAAATCAAACATTACAGACAGAAAGAAACTACCGCTCTGCACGGTGAACGTCCGTCAAAGTTCAAACGCAAATGCTGGGAGCGTTTAAGGGTTACAGCATCTGTCTCGATTTTAACTCGGCCCAGATGCCACAATATCTGATACGAAACTATTCCAGAGAGTGGCCTTTTCTTTTCTAGGCGTGGACACCGATTGATTCTCTGTGGACTTTTTTTTCTCGTTTGGGACCGCTCTGCACACCCGTGTAACTCTGCGTGGCAGCGTCTGTTTACATAGGCACGGTTGGCATGTTAGGTAAGCTACAAAGTCTGGAGCCACTGAAACAGATTTGTCTAATGGGATCCGGGTTTACACTACGTTCTGGGAGGGATATGCCACAAAGACAAAAAAAAACATTCCTTTTTTGAAAGCTATCGCCGTATTTCATTGCTCACACGCGTGTGCACGCAAACGCACACTCGTACACACACGCATACACTGAACTTGGTGAAGTTACACATTTCCAAGCAGGTTCCCCAATGAATAAGTGCTCTGACATGACCAAAAAAAGCCAGATAGAGATGACTGTATCAGCAGATCTCTACCATGTGTTTTCCTTTTCTTTCTTTTTTTTTGGAAAACAAATGTGTTTTTTTTTTTTCAAATAGTAAGAGTTCCTGCTATCTCCTTTGATACCTTGACAGCAAAAGATGTAAAAGACCAAGATAGCCCTGTTAATATTCAACATGCCATATATTCTTTTTTTTTTTTTTTTTTTGTAGTTTTTTGTTTTATGTTAACTTTAAACAAAACAGTATGGTGCTCAAACCCCAGCTTCTATAAAAATATATAATTGTATGTATATATTTTTAACATTTTTTGTTGTTTTTGTTGCCGGGACTCAGCTCTAGCCTCACCTCTGATTGGCTGAGTCCAGTGAGATAGAGATGAGCACTCAGTCAAAACGATTCCTGTGGATTATCTCACTGTAACATTTTCTTTTTAGTCTGATTGTTCATATTTGTAATAGCTGTTGTGTTTCTTTGTCGTTTTGCATCAAAATCTCAAAGTGACTGGCGGGTAGACTGGTGGGACAGGACAAGGAGGGTGGGCCCTAGGTCTGGTGATCAGGGTGGGTTGATTCTCACTCGTTGTTGTTGTTGCTGTTCTCCAAATCCTTGCACTGGATGTTACCGCCGCTGTAGTCAGTGCCGGGCAGCTGCACGCCATATTTGTCCACGCACCAGCAGATGCCTCGTTTCCGGCCACGGGAGGGCTTGCACTGCAGGGTGGACAAGGGACAAAGGGTCATATAACTGTAAGCACCACTTAACATCCATCACAATGAGAATGCCTCAACTATGACGGTATGCATTCACAAAATATCCATTGTGTGATGTAATATTATAAAAAGATGGGCAATTCTAGTGTAGATCAACTAGTTTACAAATTTTTTTTTTTTTAAAGCATTATAGCTACAGCTGTAAAAATGTATTGAACATGGGGGAGTAGTAATGGTCTTTCTATTTATTTATTAATTAAATAAAGTATTTAAAGGGATTAAAAAATTAAAATTGTGTCATTAATTACTCACCCTCATGTCATTCCAAACCCATAAGACTTTTGTTTATCTTCAGAACACAAATTAAGATCTTTCTGATGAAATTCTGTCCCTCCATAGACAGCTACGCAACTGACACTTTGATGCTTCAAAAAGTTCATAAAGAGAAATCCATATGAATTGAGCGGTTTAGTCCAAATATTCTGAAGAGACACGATCGCTTTATATGATGAAAAGGTTGAATTTAGCCTTTTATTCACATATAAGCATTGATCAGCGAACATAAACAGAAGCTCAACCGAACCTGAGCGGGTGCTCAAACCTCATTGGTTCTTGATGAAGCTCAAACGTGCTGCGTAACATGAGAATGAACCTCATTGGTTCTTGCAGAAGCTCAAACGTGCTGCGTAACACAAGAATGAACCTTATTGGTTCTTGTTGAAGCTCAAGCGTGATGCGTAACACAAGAATGAACCTCACTGGTTCTTGCGGAAGCTCAAACGTGCTGCGTAACACAAGAATGAACCTCATTGGTTCTTGATGAAGCTCAAACGTGCTGCGTAACATGAGAATGAACCTTATTGGTTCTTGTTGAAGCTCAAACGTGATGCGTAACACAAGAATGAACCTTATTGGTTCTTGTTGAAGCTCAAACGTGATGCGTAACACAAGAATGAACCTCATTGGTTCTTGCAGGAGCTCAAACGTGCTGCGTAACACAAGAATGAACCTTATTGGTTCTTGTTGAAGCTCAAACGTGATGCGTAACACAAGAATGAACCTCATTGGTTCTTGCGGAAGCTCAAACGTGCTGCGTAACACAAGAATGAACCTTATTGGTTCTTGCGGAAGCTCAAATGTGCTGCGTAACACAAGAATGAACCTTATTGGTTCTTGTTAAAGCTCAAACGTGCTGCATAACACAAGAATGAACCTTATTGGTTCTTGTGGAAGCTTAAACGTGCTGCGTAACACAAGAATGAATCTCATTGGTTCTTGCGGAAGCTCAAACATGCTGCGTAACACGAGAATGAACCTCATTGGTTCTTGCAGAAGCTCAAACGTGCTGCGTAACACAAGAATGAACCTTATTGGTTCTTGCGGAAGCTCAAACGTGCTGCGTAACACAAGAATGAACCTCATTGGTTCTTGATGAAGCTCAAACATGCTGCGTAACATGAGAATGAACCTTATTGGTTCTTGTTGAAGCTCAAACGTGATGCGTAACACAAGAATGAACCTTATTGGTTCTTGTTGAAGCTCAAACGTGATGCGTAACACAAGAATGAACCTCATTGGTTCTTGATGAAGCTCAAACGTGCTGCGTAACATGAGAATGAACCTTATTGGTTCTTGTTGAAGCTCAAACGTGATGCGTAACACAAGAATGAACCTTATTGGTTCTTGTTGAAGCTCAAACGTGATGCGTAACACAAGAATGAACCTTATTGGTTCTTGCGGAAGCTCAAACGTGCTGCGTAACACAAGAATGAACCTCATTGGTTCTTGATGAAGCTCAAACATGCTGCGTAACATGAGAATGAACCTTATTGGTTCTTGTTGAAGCTCAAACGTGATGCGTAACACAAGAATGAACCTTATTGGTTCTTGTTGAAGCTCAAACGTGATGCGTAACACAAGAATGAACCTCATTGGTTCTTGATGAAGCTCAAACGTGCTGCGTAACATGAGAATGAACCTTATTGGTTCTTGTTGAAGCTCAAACGTGATGCGTAACACAAGAATGAACCTTATTGGTTCTTGTTGAAGCTCAAACGTGATGCGTAACACAAGAATGAACCTCATTGGTTCTTGCGGAAGCTCAAACATGCTGCATAACACAAGAATGAACCTTATTGGTTCTTGTGGAAGCTCAAACGTGCTGCATAACACAAGAATGAACCTCATTGGTTCTTGTGGAAGCTCAAACGTGTTGCGTAACAAGAATGAACCTCATGGGTTCTTGCGGAAGCTCAAACATGCTGCATAACACAAGAATGAACCTTATTGGTTCTTGATGAAGCTCAAACGTGCTGCGTAACAAGAATGAACCTCATTGGTTCTTGCGGAAGCTCAAACGTTCTGCATAACACAAGAATGAACCTCATTGGTTCTTGTTGAAGCTTAAACTTGCTGTGTAACACAAGAATGAACCTCATTGGTTCTTGCGGAAGCTCAAACGTGCTGCGTAACACAAGAACGAACCTCACTGGTTCTCGCATGTCAAGCGAACATGCTTAAGCTTCCGTTTACCACAACTGATGTGTGAGTTGATGAATGTTTATATGTGAATAAAATTCAATCTGTTCATCATATAAAGCGATCGAGTCTCTTCAGAAAATTTGAACTAAACCGCTCAATTCATTTGGATTAGTTTTACGAAGTGTCAAAGTGGTAGTTGCGCAGCTGTAAATGGAGGGACAGAAAGCTCTCAGATTTCATCAAAAAGATTTGTGTTCCGACATGAATAATTAATGACAGAATTTTAATTTTTGGGTGAACTGTCCCTTAAAAGGGGTTTAAGGGAATAAAGAAAAACAACGAACAGTAAAAGAACTAGAATTCAGTTTGAAAATAATATTTTTATTTTAAATTATGCATGCATTCACTCTTAATAATATGCCAAAAATGGCTCTGTTAATGTTTTATGTTTTCGTCAAATTCAAGTATGATTTACATGAATCACGTAAATGATAGCCTATACTTTCAAATTAAAAGGGTGACATTTGACAAAAAGGTTGAGTACTTTGCATCACTTATTAATTATATTCTACTTCACACTCTTTCAACCTTAAAACTGAAGGGTTTCACTTTAATTCATGTTCGGCTTCTGTAAACCGTAAAGCTACCTTCTTCGATTTGATTGACCATCTCAATCATTTTGACATTGACAAGCGCTATAAGACCACTGAGGTAGACCAGTCTAAAAATGTAACTTTTAAATCTTTTTGTCTCCCTCACAACAAGCAGAGCAGTGCATAATGGAGTTCAGCAGAGAAGAAAGTGTAAATAAACTAGTGGACCTCACTAATCGACTACTTGATCGTTAGACGACTGGTCGACTATTGTGATATGGTGTATTTTAGGTTGCAACGCAACACTGCAAATCAGAGCATTATTATAGAATTCAACTGATGGATGGTCACTTGTATGTATATTTTACAAATATGTTAAATAATCTGATCATTTGGTTCATTTTGGGTTCATGTAGCCCAAAAATGAAAAGAATGAAATGGTATACTGGTAGACAAATTAGATACTTTTTTAGTGGTAGGGATTTTTCAGTTACTCTGTATGCAAATTACATCAAAACACCAGTAGGTGGTCTGTCTGTGGGAGTCGTTTGAATTATTGACTGAACTGATTTGTTAAAAAACGGATTAATTTAGGAAACGTTGCTGAGAGATGTGCAGTGGTTCTGCAGTCTAACTATTTACGTTGGTGGCATTAAAATCGACTGACTGACAATGTTAGTTAATGATAAAAAAATCGATCATATTAAATATTCATGTTATACAATAAAAGACTTACCTGCTTGCGCTTGAAGAAGCCCTTCCTGTCACAGTTAGGCAGGTAGAGGGAAAGAGCCATGATGCGTGAGGTGTCTTTCATATTCTGAATGATTCCATCCAGCTTCCTTCTGCAGGGACCCTGCGTCAGACCAACACAAGTTACATCATCACTTCAGAGTTTACCGGCTAGCTATCATATACTGCAGCTGCTGTGTCACACAACTTACAAATTCAGGCTCATGCTTGTCGATGGGAAGGGGGGAGTAATCCATCGTCCCCAGTGTCCGAAGCTTCTCCTGTTGTTTCTTCTTGTCCTTGCGCACGGCAGCATGCTTCTTGCTGTTGATTACATCTGGAATTTTAAGGGGAATTTTAGGACTCTGGTCTTCAGTCGTGTCTGGCTTCACTGTATCATCATGCTCTATTGATTCACGATCTAAGACAAAGAGAATCAAACAATAAGCGTTAACTAGACTTTTACTGCAAGAAAATGTGAGTGCCAGTGCAAAGCTCGCAGCCATGATGCTAAAGTGGTTGCCAGGGCGTTTTGAGTTGTTTTTAGTATTGTATCTCTCTATTACATTCTTCTTTCCGAAATGTTCAGGTCCTTTGATGTAAATCTATGGGATTTCTTCATTCGTTTTATCATCCGCCTTGCTAAAAATAAAATGTATTAGCAAACCTTAAATAATAAAGTCCTCCTGAAGCGAAGTGATGCGTTTTTGTAAGAAAAATATCCATATTTAAAACTTTATAAAGTAAAATATCTAGCTTCCGCCAGACCGCCTTCCGTATTCAACTCACGAAGAAAGTGTAACACCTCTCGCAGTTCAAAACGCTTATGCTACGTCCGACGTCATACGTCGTGCCAGTTACGCTTTTTCCGTAAGTTGTATACGGAAGGTGGTCCGCCAGAAGCTAGATATTTTACTTTATAATGTGTTAAATATGTATATTTTTCTTACACAAACACATTGCTTCACTTTAGAAGGCCTTTATTAACCCCCCGGAGCCGTGTGGATTAATTTTATAATGGATGGATGCACTTTTTTGGGCTTCAAATTTTGGGCTCCCATTCACTGCCATTATAAAGCTTGGAAGAGCCAGGACATTTTTTAATATAACTCCGATTGTGTTTGTCTGAAAGAAGAATGTCATATACACCTAGGATGGCTTGAGGGTGAGTAAATCATGGGGTAATTTTCATTTTTGGGTGAACTATCCCTTTAATAAGCCGCACAATTTGGTATCATTCAAATTACAGGCCATCTCAGTCATTTTAACATAAAATGAGCGCTGTAAGACCACTAAGACAGGCCAGCCTAAAAATATAACTTTTAAAACTTTTTGTCATCTTAACAACAGACAAAGTGGTACGCGATGGAGTCGGTTGTTAGACAACTGGTGGACTATTGTGATATGGTGTATTTTAGGTTGTTTACAGTTGCAAAGCAACATTGCTACACATTTGATTTAAAAAAACGAGGCAAAAGGCTTTTAATTTACACGTCCTGGTGACTAATGAGTGTCTAGAGTGTAAACATGAAAGCAACTGTTTTTCCACCAAATGCTTCCTACGCATTTGTTTACAGAGGGTGGGGGCAGGATCAACAGCTGATGACCACCCCCTTTCCCAACCTATCACACCCTACACAACTTGAAATACTTGGTTATGCCTTGGGCCAAAATCCTCAAAATTCTAATACTATTTGGTGGGATTTTTCTGAAATGCATTTAGGTATATAGCCTAAACATTGAATGCACTTCTGTTTTTACAGCTGAATAATTCCTTGGATTTCATTGTGAGCATGAGTGAGAACAGAAACGGCTTTTCAAAGGATCCTTAACAGCTCAGAGCAGTACTTGAAGAACTTTGAAGTCACAATAACCATAACACCATGAAAACCACAACCTTCTTCTACAAGAATCTAAGGCTGTGTATATAGTAACTGTCTACATGTGTCCAGGGAAAATGTGGAGATATTGCAGAACAAGCAATTCAAGCACATATAGTTTGATAGTAAAACTCTACAGGATACATGCCTCTACTTATAAATTGTCTTTCCACTGAAGTCAAATACTGTTGGACAAAGCTGAGCTTCATAAAACTGAACACTTGAACCACGCAAAGCGAAGCCAAACATAGTGCATCCAGAGGAGATTAACAGATCATTAACACTAAGCATACAATACCAGGAGATAAATTGACAAAATCCAAACCAGTAAAATCATCTAATAAATGAACATTTATCATATTTGCGATACAAAATGCCATTTTTTAATAGGAGTTATTATAGGAAGTGTATTTGTTTATGGTTTAATTATATAACTTAGTGAATATTATATTGCATCCTTTCAGACTAAACCTGACTAATTCACAAATTAAATTAACTTATGTCCCAATTCTAAATTCTGATAAATGCACTCCTGTTTTGCATGTTCTATATTAGTGCACCAAGTTGTTTTATTCAAATTGTAAATTGTTTTATGCATTTGTAGAGTTTTTTTATTTGTAAATACTTGAGTAAAGGATCGTCTTATGCCTGCTATCTATAAGATCATTACAAATCACACTGTACTACATGAATCTAATAAACTTGGGTATGACGTATGTAGACTGTACGATGATGACACCTATTGATCCGTAGGCTACGACGCAAGTTAGTATAGAAGAATAAAACATAATCAGCATGCGCTAGTGGTAAACAAATAGAGCAAGATGAATCACACTTTGGCAATTGTGGTTTTAATGTGCGCTAAAAAAAAGAGGAAGAAGCGAAAGAGGAGAATATGGACGCAGTCATGGCTAGGGAAAAGAGGCCAACTTTGCATGCCAATTTTACAAATGGAGTTCAAGGTAATAGTTTTAAGTTTTAGCGCCATGTTGCGTAGACTCGCGTTGATCAATACGTCATTTCATGTTGCAATTTTATTGGCTACTCAGTGGATGTACAGTAGGTCGTAGCAGCAAACACACTGTGAGATGATCATGCTAAATTTCTGACACCGTCTATCTTTCGTCGCAAGACCGTGACAACGGCCGTCGTTGAACCTCTCTCACTGTACAACGTAGGACCACCATTTGGGAGCCACAACCACAAAAATCGCCACGATTGGTCATCTTTCGTCTTGGACAGCCCAAAATCGTACAATGTGTACCGGGCATGAGGCACAACACAAAGGGATTATTATAATGTATATATTGATATGATAGTATTTTGTTGATATTGCATCTTATAGTGGCTTCATTCGAGAATCAGACAGAATGGAAATGGACATATGGATTCAGGCCTGAACATCAAGTCTGTTGGGGTGCCAAGTATTTTTTGCGCATACAGCCAAGAGGGCATTATCAGACAGCTGAGGCAGCCAGCAGAAATAATTGAGATAACTGCCCTCGCAGTCCCTCTGAGCTCCAGTGCTTCACATTGCTGCGGACTGGGGCAGAGTGTCCTGGAGCGGGCCGGTGGTGAAAGAGTCTGTCTGACCTGGAGACGCATGGGGTGGGTGCCTGGTCATTACAGGAATTGGTTTCCTGGCTTCTGAAGTTACAATCAGTGCATGGTGCTGTCTCTTTGAAATCAATCCCGCAACCCATGACTTGGCAGACTGAAATTTCTGTACAGATTTCCCCGCAGGTTTGGGCTCCTGAAGCCACAGAATCTGAGATCACCTCATGGAAATGTCGTAGGGAAGTTTGCCTAGAGTGAGATTTACATGGCTTAAAAAAAGTGGACTTAAAAGGGAGGGTGCAGGATGACTGGGTTGGCAAAAACAATTCCTTACGGTTATTTTCGTGATTTTACTCCTTGCACACGGCCCAAATGCATCGCGTTAATGAAATCAGCAATGCCTAGAGTTTGTAAACCACTAAATTCGCCTTTTCTGTTGAAGGCTTTTCGGAGTGAGGATCAAAATCACTTTTTCCATGCTCGTGGTCCCCAGCTTGTAAAGGTTTAGCGGGTCTGTGTTTAACATCTGACACACAGCCAAGATCCTGGAGCCCGGCCAAACCAGACGTATCACATGTAGACTGTCTATTCAAATGAGCTTTGGAAAGAATGCTCAAGAGGTATTGGTGTCTCTCCTCTTGGTCTTGCAAAACTTTTCATTAAGATAAAGGGACCCGAGCCTGGCCAAAAGAGATACATCTGATAGGGCTCTATTTAATAATTTACATGTGCGCTGGGCAATTATACTTCATGAATATCCACAGTTTCTTACAGCTTGGGGGCTAATGATGAAAGCAGATCTCCTTTTGAGTTGCGTTGTCACCTAGTCAGATTTTTTTTTCAGAATGTGCTGCTAAACAAGCCGAGAAATGCAAATACAAGGTGCTTCTGAAATCCTTTGGGGCCTCAAACCATGTCTTTTAGTCTCTTATTAACATGCACGGTTAGAATTAGGTCTTGCTATTGTTAAATATTCAGACTAGCTCTCTTTTGATAGTCGTTCTTGAAGCAGGCCATTCTGCTGGGCTTGTCTTTGTCTTGCATTCATTGTCACAGACCAACCATGGCATCCCTGGCAAGATTCCACTGCTAAATATTTAAAGCCTGGACCGTGTCCACAACATGTTTGGGCCGCTGTAGCATGCTAGATTATCAGAAAACCACCACAAGTGCAACTGCACAGTAATCCGAGTTAAAATCTGGGTAATTGCAAACTGCAAAGTAACATTAAGAGCTAGACTTTGGGATAAAAGTTTCCATGTTGCAATTCGCTATCGGTTACAGCCAAGAAACTCATCATATAACTTACTATTCAAACAAGTCCCCTGTAATTTAGGACAATGCAAAGTGATGACACCTGTCGATGCCCTTCAGGCTGAAAGCACGTGCGCACCTCTTCATCGCCTGACCGTGTCTCATGTCATCAACACTCCGAAACATGAACTCAAGAGGTGCTCTTCAGGACATCAGTGGATCACTCCCAGTCGCTGATTTCAATTAGCTCAGACAATGGCAAGAGAGCGATACTGTCTGTAAGCTCAAGGCATCTTTCCATCAAGAGTATCTAGGTACAATCTTTCCTCTTCCAAACTATCTTTTATTTATTAACTTTATTAATCTTAAAATATGTAATTGTTCATGTGTGGCATGTTAAAGAGAAAAAACACCTTCGGACAGATGAATTGGGCCTCAAAAACTGACACTGAAAATTATGAAATGCCCATGAGAAGGATGCGTTGTGGGATATATTGAAGGTTTTAGACTGTAGGAAGTACGACTGGGCGTTATGATGGTAGAACTGTGTCAGCCAGAGTTTTTCCTATAGCATTTAAACTGTGGTAGATATATTTGCATGACTATCAGTGGACAGGACTGCTTTACATTGTTTACACATGAGAGCGACAAGGAAACAAGCAGTAATGTGAAAGTGTGGCGCGAGACATGTCCCAAACGAGTCGAGAAAGTCTTTTTATATACATAGGGGAGTAATATGATGAAAATTTTGCTTGTTTAGTTGAGTTTAGGCTTCATTTGCGGCTCAGAATTTAGCGTCGTAACTACTTGTTGTATACGTTTAGTAAGTAATAGTACATATTTTGAGTGTTATATGATGTGAGACTGATGGTATAGTCAAATAATAGTGCACTTTTTGATGATTATTTAATATGTAAACCTTTTATTTAATTCAATTTCCACCGAAAATAACTATAGTACATTGCATTTACAGTGTTAGCGTGATATAAAGTAACATAATATCAAACTTGGGTAATTTCACCCACTTACAGTACACTAGTAAGTAGACTTGTTATGCACACAACAAGTGTGTGTTGCTCAAAGAATGAGCTTTATCAAAATTTGAATAAATAAGCTATCTGGAGCAAGCCAAATTTGTGTGTGTAAGGGTGTGTGTAAGCCCCAAATGCTACCACATCGCCTTTACCATGATCCTCCACAAGCAAATGTAACAACTGTAACAGAGCTATACTGCAAAGTAACGATTTTGTCTTGTGCTGTATCTGTCCTCTCAAGAATCCTGCAGGGCACAAAATTTGAGGCAGCACTTTGGAACCACATCTGAACTTGTGCTGCAGGCAAGACATTAGGCACCTTTTGTTCTCCTTCCCTAAAGAAACGTGACACTGCGGCTCCCCCTCCACCACCCCGAAGCACATGACAGGAGGTTTCAACAGGTCGGCATCTTCTGCTAAACCACATGGTTACAGCCCTGCTGTCTGCTTACATTCTGTATGTTTAATTTTCTAAACGTGAGCTATAAACCCATAGATTAAATAGATTGTTTTTGTGCGTTCACTGTTTTGGTCAGCCTAACCTGTTCCTATTTAAGCAGGGCCCAGGTGAGGATGTCGC
Source organism: Coreius guichenoti (assembly GCA_039654105.1). Lineage (NCBI taxonomy): Eukaryota > Metazoa > Chordata > Actinopteri > Cypriniformes > Gobionidae > Coreius > Coreius guichenoti. The sequence goes on along the minus strand of CM077172.1, from coordinate 7,075,778 downwards.
AGCCTATGAATCACGTTTCTGACAGAGATGAGACTACTGTGCAAGCTGATTTTCTTCACAGCTGTTACTCACTTGCTTTCCAGGTGCCAATGACAAATACACGCTGGGCAGATTGCAGTTAAACTTTACTGGAAGAAGTCATTCAAGCGTGCCAAATAGGTTCCCTGCTTGCATACCTCTGCAAAGGATGACTGGGCATTTGATATACGAGCGCTGTAGACTGTAGTTTTGAATTATGGTAAAAAAAGTGGTTAAAAGTAACCGATGTGCTGATTATACAGTTTCAAAAGCTGGGCATCACTTTCAAAAAGTGCAAGAGATCTATTCAGGTCCTTTTCAGTGAAGCGAGCCATATATCTGTCAATGTCAGTCTGATGTTGCAAGAAAGTATATGTTTCTGTGAGTTTGGCCTGTAGCGTAATATAAAAATGAGATGACAGACAGGCAATAGAAGAACAACTGCGTTTCATTCCCTTGTAATCGTTGTTTAGTTATGGCTACGTCTCTAGTGGGTAAATAAAACGCATAAATCAGAGATACTGAAGTAACTGAATACAACAGCCCGATTCTTTACGTTTGTTTATTTGCACGCTCGCTCTCTCTCACTCCCTGTCTATGATCGTTGCTAACGCAGACTGAGCGGGCAAGTAGCCTGTAGTCATATCTGTTGGCAACTCCATCCAAGATCCTCATGGCATGTCCAAACAGAAAGTCTCCCATGTGATCATCGACAAATTTGCAGGGTTTGCCAATCTTGGATCTGGCATTACCTTTTGTACTTGGCTCAAAGCATTGAATCTTTAAACCGTGAGCGCCAGCATTCAATGCCATAAAGGTAGGACATTATTCATATGTTAAATTGAGAAATGATTCCGTTTTAAACTTGTATTTCAATTTTATGTTTGCATATCTGTGAAACTAAGGGGGAATAAAAATGGATCAGGTAGACACGAGCCAAAAGGCTCTGAATCCTAATGCGGGCAAGGACGCTTGACCTCTCTCTCTCTCTCCCTCTCTCTCTCTGTCTGTCCTGCCCAGCTAGTAAAACCAGGCTGAAACCAAATACCACGGGAGGCTAGAAGCGTCCCTCTAAATTCATCCCCATGCTTGACGAACAGCTCTTGATAGATCGGCTCCACAGACATTTTGCTGAATCACAAGGGCTTGACTGTGTGCCCACTGCAATCACAGAAGGGGTAAACCAGCAACCGCACTCATCAGAGGACTTCAGATAGAGACAAACAGGTTTCTGATGTGCACCTGTGTGTGAGGGGGTTGTATTTGTGTACAAACACCCACGGCTGAATTAAACCTCATCTGTTTTACCAATATGTGCTGTCTCGTAGAATAAAGCAAATTTTCTCATGCATTGCTGTTGTCTAAAAGACATAGTTCTGTAACCTAACAGTCAGGTTTTGTTCCTGTAGCTCAACTGGTAGAGCATTCCACTAACAATGCCAAGGTTGGGGGTTCGATTCCTGGGGAAAGCATGACTTGAATGCACTTAATAAAACCATTTGACAAATACGTAAATATAAATAAATATGCATGCTGTGCACGGTTATTCTTTATAAACGTGTGATTTTTCTGCATGGGAAGGCTTGTAGACACTACAGCTACCCTCCTTCCCATGGATTTAATTTTTGAACAGTAATCCGACCCTCAACACCACCCACAGACTAAATTCAGAGCAACCTAGAATCTCAATCAAGAATATCATGAGGCGTGGGTACACTGTACAATGATGAGAGGTGTGATCATAACAATGGAGGAGTCCCTAATGTCAATAGAGCACCATTGCCAAATCAAACACTAACTATGCACAAGCAAGTTATGCATCTTGGGGCTCTTTACAGAGTTCTGAGCTGCATACTAAATTATGCAGCTCTGGTGAGTCTGATGCTGCATTGCTTCTGTGCCAGTGAAAAGCAGAATCAGAACTTTGCCATGATAGAATAGATATTTAAAATGCACTGCAAATTATTTCTGTGCACATACATATGCTACTTTAGCAGCTTAAGTACAAAACATGGTACAATATTTCTTACAAAAAAGTACTGTGACAGTAATGCCATTATATGGGATTCCAACCATGGCATGTACGTCCAAAACAATTCCATGATACTTCTATGGTAAATGCCCAAAAAACATGGTAGTACCATAGTACATGTTCAAAATACCATGGTAGCCCCATGGTACCTTTAGGTAGTGTTTGTTGATAATAAATGGGTTTGAATAAAATAATCTACACTAATACTTATAATGCGCAGCAATCAAATGTGGAAGTACCAGATTATAATACAATGGTAACGGAATGGTATTTACATTATATGTCCAAGAATACAATGGTACAATGGAAAACGCGGTACTACCACGGTACTTTTTTGTAAATGCCTTTGCAACGTAAAAATGGCATTGGAAATCGTTTGTTAATGATTGGCTTTGGATGAAACATAAACAGGTTTCACTGATCTACAGCGCTGGAATATGATGGAAAACAACAGTGAGCAGCACAGACCGGCCACAACACAGGAAAAGCTCATGCAGAAACATGCGCACGCAATAAAACTGGATCAGCGCAAGCCACAAAGTTCCCACCAGATACACGATCTCAACGCAACAATGCCTCCGTGCAACAAAGGTGCGCTGCTTTCCAGTCAACTTACCAAGAGGTGGGTGCGGTGGTTTGTATCCCTTCTCGTTCGTACACACTCCCCTGCCGTGCAGCAGGGCGTGAAGCGGCTTCTCCTCGCCGTTGCGCGGCAGGCAGCGCAGCCCGTGTGTGCATGTACCGGTGTATACCCCGCACGCCTGCCCCTCCGCTAGAGCGCAAGTCAAGCAGCAGCCGCAACCGGGCTCCTTCACCAGCTGACAGCCCACCGGGACCGGAGGACACATGGAGATCGCCTTCTGATCGCACGGCTCGCACGGCACATAAGAGCCTCCGCTGATGGACAGCGCCGTCAGAAATGTACCCAGCACAAGAAGAGCCATACTTCGTTTCAAAGTGAATGAGGTCCGATGGCGAAAAAAAAAAAAAAAAAAAAAAAAAAAACAAGAACTAGATATGAGAGCGCATGAACGTTTGGCTCAGATTCGACTCAGAGGAAAAGTCCGTATTCAAAGTGAAAGCACTGGTTGGGGTGTTTTAAAAATGAGAAAATTAAAAATAGTCTCTTAAAAAGATGATAAAAACAATCCGGTGGATTTTCATATAAATACATATAAAATAAATGAATCACATGGGTATTCTCCAATAGTCCAGTTTGTGCGCAATTGGTTGCGCACTGAAATTCTGGACTTTCCGATTCCAAAACACTTTCCCCTCTGGAAGTTTTCTGAGCAGACTGATCAACTTCACAGCAGTGCTTGCCTTTTTAAAAACAGCCAAACCCAAACCCCTAACTATGAATAAGCCAAACAGCGGTGAAGGGAGGCGCACTTGCCAGATCGTGGCGCAGCGCCAGCGCCTTTTCCCCCCCTCGGCAATAGGATCAGTCTTTTACGCAGTGATGCCAAGAGCGCAGAGCAAAACACAAATCCATGCAAAATCGAAGATATGCTCTTCTGAGATCTTCCGTGCACTTTGTGGCTGGTATCGCGTCAGATTCGTGCACGAAGCTCAGCGGCTTTCCAGCAGATTCAAGACGAAACGCGTCAAACGGCAACATGGATGTGACATTATAAAGACGCTTGCTCACATATACATGCGTTATGGAGATTACACACAAAAGAGCACGATTAGAAGCGCTCTGCTGATAGGCACCACCCGTATATTAGTGAGCGCAGAGAACATGTATGAGTAGGGGAGAACGGGGAGTGTTTTGTTTCAACGTCTGCAACTCTGTGTTGTATTGCTGTGTGCGTCTCAAACTGTTTTATATTATTCCCGTGTTTGGCTTCTACAAATTAAAGTAGTTTTGAAATCTAGTACTTATCCACAAACTGTTCAAATTAGTGTTAAGGACAAAGCGTGTTGTTGATAAAACCTACCGGTAGCACTCATAGAAAACATGTGCAGGAATAGCCACTGACTGCAACCATGAAGACAAATCACTGCAGTGCACAATTAAAACCAGCTGAGGTGTGTGGTAAATACTGTGGTAAATGCTTAGAATCCCCTTTCTCTCATGCAGAGAGGCTTTCGTTGAGTTTCCAAGTCTCGTTTGAGCTTTAATTGCAGTGGTCTTGGTGGTGGTTGAAGAATAGGCAATCTACACCCACCTGTTCCAAACTTTGAACTACTGAAACCACAATTTGAAAAAAGATGAGATTTAACAGACACGATTGTTCAATCATGCCGTTCACGCAGTGTCCAAGTGGCTCTCTGCTGTTTACATGTCCCTGATTTGCCTTATAGAGTGCTCCAAAATGGCATTTGCACATGTCCCATATGTAAAGTTCATCACTGCGGCAAAATGAGCTGTTCTGTTTTGCTCTAAAATGGCTTTGTCAGATGTATGATACCAAGTTTAAAGGACTGCACACGATATTTCATTTAATTTTTCATTAGTGTTTTTCATACATGCATGCTGTCCCTTATTTTACCCAGCTGTACAATGCTGAGTGTCGGTGTGGGTCTTTTGCTGCTGGATTTAGTTCACCTCTGAGATTCTGACCACTAGAAGGAGCTGTTAGCAATGGTAAGATGCTCACCGTGGAATGAACGCTGGCCTGTAGACGCTGAATGTTTCATTACCAGAGATTTACATAGTGCTGCTGTACACATCTCACACTCAGGAGTCAAAGAGACAGACATTAGCCGTCAAGAATGTACATGATGTATGCAAGTTTAGAAAACCTTATCTGTATAGGCCTATAGGCTATATGTTGGTTTGATAATCATATTTCAATAAAGTAGGCCTGACTAAGTCTTGTTTGACTGATGTCATCTTTACACTAATGGGTCCACAGTGCCCTTCTTCCTGGCATTGGTCACTCATGGTGTCCAGAAATATGTTTTGCTGTTCATTGACTCATGCCTGTTTTTATTTTTGTTCCTGCATGAAAACAGGCATGATCTACCATTCTGGACCTGAACCGGGACTGTTTTCCAGTCGTATAAGATATCAGATTGCCCCGGTTCACTCACAGCGTATTTATCCCTGCCTGGATATAAAACAAACTTAATGGATGCAGAGTGCACAAGTTACTGGAAACAAGCTGGAACTGTTATACGCTCACTAATGAGGAGATAAACTGTTGCAAATTACTGGTGTGAATACTACTCACTGCCTTGGTATCACGTGGATGTGGTTTATTGATGATATTGAGTCATTTATGTGAGGCAGCTCTTTTTTTCTTGTGCATATCATGTTTTAATATATTGGATAAAATATTATCTAATAAAAAAACTGGTCATATTTTTTTTAAAGATATTAAAAACATGATTTTATAAATTTTAAAACTATTTTTTATTTTATAAAAAATATTGTGCATATCAGGTTTTAATATATTGGATAAAATATTGTCTAAAAAATAAGTCATATATTTTTAAAAGATATTAAAAATATTATTTTATTGTATACATTTAAAAATATATATATTTTATAAAACTTTTGTGCATGTTATGTTTTAATATATTGGATAAAATATTATCTAAAAATAAGACATATTTTTTCAAGATATTAAAATATTATTTTATAATTTTTTAAACCTATTTTTTATTTTATAAAAAATATTGTGCATATCTTGTTTTAATATATTGGATAAAATATGTTCTAAAAAATAAGTCATATTTTTTAAAGATATTAAAAATATTCTTTTATAAATTTTAAAATTATTTTTTATTAAAAAAATATCATGCATATCTTGTTTTAATATATTGGATAAAATATAAAAAATAAGTCATATTTATATTTTTTATTGTATGAAAATATTATTTATAAAATGTTATTAAATATTGTAATATAATAAAAATATATTGTTGTTTTTCTTTTATCACAATGACTCATTGATTTCACTGTATTTCACAGATCAATTATTTCATTTTAATTTGGTCTGAGCAGGTGAACTTTTAACATGAAACTGACCATTTAATTAGAAATATTTATTAAGAAAGTGTTTCTCAAATCAATATGCTTAAAATAATATTTGCATATCTTCTCAGATAAGTTGCAATAATTGGTCACAATCTATTTTTAAGTTTTTCCTGTCCTCAAGATTACTTACCATCCTGTTAGTCTTTTCTAAAATCCTTTTAACTAACAACAGCCACTTCCCTCATGACATCATCATCCAGGAAGTGACTTCATTTTGGAGGGAAAGCATCAGCACAAGCATCTGTGAGTATGAGCGGTGCTTTGCTTTGTATGTAGCACTCTAAATCATTGAATCCTCTTTGATATGATAATATCAATGTTTCAAAATATGACAATTCACTTAAAGTTAAGTGAACTCTCAATCCCTCAATAAGAAATTATTAATTGCAAAACATTATTTCTTGCCATTGTCTAAATAATCAAGTTATAATTAATAAAGTTTAAGTGTTTGGTACTTTACGTGTATTTAGTTTAGTATTTAGCAAGATAGTTGTATAATTGTATATGTTTATATCTAGCTACCTGAGTAGCCACACATGGGGATGAATGACACAGACATTTGAACTTTATCGCCCCCTAGAGTACTGGGTTATTGCCATTAAGCATTTGTAGACTTGTGTAAATTATGTTTCTGCCTTACTTTTTTGTGTGCTTATCTTAAAACATCTAGTAGTACAGGCCAAGCTGCAATATAAAATGTATGTTTATTTTTGCTTTAATGGCTTAATGACATGACTTACATGTATCTTTTGCTGTTTGTTCGCATTTGTGTCATAGCTGAGACCTTTTACAGTTCTGTCAGTGATAGCAAAAAGTAGCATGTAATGCAATCTTATCTCAATCTTAGTCCTGTTTTAATTGTGTTGTCTGGTTGAGTATTTACGATGCTTAAATGTTTCTTCAGCTTGCGAATGTAGTCGCCCACATGGTGAAAAATCAATGGAAAAATGTTGTCAGTGGAAGAAAGGTGTCTATGTACAAACATTATGAGTAGGATGTGGTCTGTGAACATCAGTGTAGGAATGTCTCGTACTCCATCATGTCTGCGTCACAATGAAAAACGCCTTAATTGGTAAATGAATGTCTCTCGTCGTGTAATGCATCCATCTGTCTTTTATTCAGTCAGTCTTGTGGGCGTCGCACTGTTTACACAAACTAATGATTTCAAGCGTTAACATGTACTGTATGTTAATATGTGGCTGTGGTGTTTTGTGTCTGGTGAGCTGCTCTGGTGTTATTTTAGAATTATTTATATACTTTTATTATAGTATTTATTAATTGGCTTTTATTTTTATATTTTACTTTGAGTAATTTTATGCTTTTGTAATTTTAGTACTTCAATTTAAAATTATTTTATTTCAGTTAGTTGCCAAAGGAAACATTTACAAATTTTTCATTTAATATTTATATTGTCTTTCAGCTTTATCTCAATTAACAAAAAAATATTTTTAAAGTGTTAGTTCACTCAAAAATGACAATTATGTCATTAATTACTCACCTTCATGTTGTTCCAAACCCGTAAGACTTTCGTTCATCTTCGAAACACAAATGAAGATGTTTTTGATGAAATCTGAGAGATTTCTGTCCCTCCATTGACAGCTACGCAACTGCCACTTTCAAACCCCAGAAAGATAGTAAAGACATCATTAAAGTAATCCATGTGACTCAAGTGGTTTAAACTCATTTTTATGAAGTGACGTGAGTACTTTGTGCAAAAAAACCCCACACATAATTTACCACTTTATTTACAAAATATTAATCTCCAACACTCGTTCACGAGAGCACCACAATGCTTGTTGACACGAGAGAAGACATTGTTACGTGAACGTGTGTGAAAACAAAGTACTCGCGTCACTTCATAAAAATGAGGTTAAACCACTTGGGTCACATGGATTACTTTAATGATGTCTTTACTACCTTTCTGGGGCTTGAAAGTGGTAGTTGCGTAGCTGTCAATGGAGGGACAGAAATCTCTCAGATTTCATCAAAAACATCTTCATTTGTGTTCCGAAGATGAACAGAAGTCTTACTGGTTTGGAATGACATGAGGGTGAGTAATTAATGACAGAATTTTCATTTTTGGGTGAACTATCCCTTTAATAGTTTCAGTTAACAATAACAACAACACAGAGCATTTTCTCACAAATGGTATAATTCATAAAAGAATTACTCTCAGATCAGGCAGTTGAGAGTTTTTTGAGTCTATGCTGCCTTACAGGTTTTCTTCTTGGTGTATCTATCCATTTAAATTTAGTAGTTTCTGTGCCACTAGCGTCATTAAACTATATTGCAAAAATAATGAATTTGAACTAGTTTCCTGAACACTTCCATTGGTTGGTCAAACAGATAGTACCTGCCCCACTGGTTGAATCACTACTGGTTGAGATGCTTTCAGCTTTTCTTTAAGTTTGTTTTCACAAAAAAAGTAAGCTTGTAGAATCGAGGCATAGTTTGTGTCCAGATGTTTTAGGATTGGCCAATAGTACTGGTCACAGTGATCCATCTTTCCATAGTTCATCTCGGCCTAATTCCTGGGATTACATGGCTTGCCTGATGAATAGAAGCAGCATCAGAGAGACAGTGAGGCCGCTGGATGTCTTAAACTCACACAGCTAATTCTTTTCTATAGCTCTCCCTCATGTTCAGCCACCCAGTAAAGCCCTCAGGCCAAATGCCTTGCAACTTGCGTGTGCAAAATTCAGAATTAAATGAATGTGCAGCAATTTGTACAAATAGAGAGATTTTTGTGAATACAAATTTGTATTAGTGTATCAAAGAAGATGTGCATTTGTGGACCAGGTGACATGCGCTATATATATATATATAGCTAGCTCTGGAAAAAATTAAGAGACCACTTAACATCGAGAAATCAATGTTAAGTGGTCTCTTAATTTTTTTCCAGAGCTATATACAGTGGGGAGAACAAGTATTTGATACACTGCCGATTTTGCAGGTTTGCCCACTTACAAAGCATGTACAAGTCTGTAATTTTTATCATAGGTACACTTCAACTGTGAGAGACGGAATCCAGAAGATCACATTGTATGATTTTTAAATAATTAATTTGCATTTTATTGCATGACATAAGTATTTGATCACCTACCAACCAGTAAGAATTCCGGCTCTCACAGACCTGTTAGTTTTTCTTTAAGAAGCCCTCCTGTTCTCCACTCATTACCTGTATTAACTGCACCTGTTTGAACTCATTACCTGTATAAAGGACACCTGTCCACACACTCAATCAAACAGACTCCAACCTCTCCACAATGGCCAAGACCAGAGAGCTGTATAAGGACATCAGGGATAAAATTGTAGACCTGCACAAGGCTGGGATGGGCTACAAGACAATAGGCAAGCAGCTTGGTGAGAAGGCAACAACTGTTGGCGCAATTATTAGAAAATGGAAGAAGTTCAAGATGACGGTCAATCTCCCTCGGTCTGGGGCACCATGCAAGATCTCACCTCGTGGGGCATCAATGATCATGAGGAAGGTGAGGGATCAGCCCAGAACTACACGGCAGGACCTGGTCAATGACCTGAAGAGAGCTGGGACCACAGTCTCAAAGAAAACCATTAGTAACACACTACGCCGTCATGGACTAAAATCCTGCAGCGCACGCAAGGTCCCCCTGCTCAAGCCAGCGCATGTCCAGGCCCGTCTGAAGTTTGCCAATGACCATCTGGATGATCCAGAGGAGGAATGGGAGAAGGTCATGTGGTCTGATGAGACAAAAATAGAGCTTTTTGGTCTAAACTCCACTCGCCGTGTTTGGAGGAAGAAGGATGAGTACAACCCCAAGAACACCATCCCAACCGTGAAGCATGGAGGTGGAAACATCATTCTTTGGGGATGCTTTTCTGCAAAGGGGACAGGACGACTGCACCGTATTGAGGGGAGGATGGATGGGGCCATGTATCGCGAGATCTTGGCCAACAACCTCCTTCCCTCAGTAAGAGCATTGAAGATGGGTCGTGGCTCGGTCTTCCAGCATGACAACGACCCGAAACACACAGCCAGGGCAACTAAGGAGTGGCTCCGTAAGAAGCATCTCAAGGTCCTGGAGTGGCCTAGCCAATCTCCAGACCTGAACCCAATAGAAAATCTTTGGAGGGAGCTGAAAGTCTGTATTGCCCAGCGACAGCCCTGAAACCTGAAGGATCTGGAGAAGATCTGTATGGAGGAGTGGGCCAAAATCCCTGCTGCAGTGTGTGCAAACCTGGTCAAGAACTACAGGAAACGTATGATCTCTGTAATTGCAAACAAAGGCTTCTGTACCAAATATTAAGTTCTGCTTTTCTGATGTATCAAATACTTATGTCATGCAATAAAATCCAAATTAATTACTTAAAAATCATACAATGTGATTTTCTGGATTTTTGGATCACAGTTGAAGAGTACCTATGATAAAAATTACAGACTTCTACATGCTTTGTAAGTGGGCAAACCTGCAAAATCGGCAGTGTATCAAATACTTGTTCTCCCCACTGTAAGTTTTGCTGATGCTGATTTATATTTCATATTTTTTTGCTGATGCATGAGTGTCCTTTTCTAGAAACGCTTTAATATGATCTTTCGGATCCTTTCCTCTCAACCATTATTTCCCACAATATCAGAGTACACATAGTTAACATGAGAAAAATATCATTCATTTAATGCAAAATCAATATTACATTGTTTGTCTTTAATTTGCATTTTTGATGTCTGTTGGGATGTTTGGCTCAGGGACCGAGCACATTCTTAGAGGTCAAAGCCGTGGTTTTTGCTGGCACAAAATAGTCTTTCAGACAACGCATGTAGAATTTGTTCTCAGCTAACCCATGTTTCCTGACCTTACAAAAAGCACAGGGTTGACTAAATCATTCCTGACTGAAGATTATCCTACTTATAAAATGCCTAAAGGGCCTTTTTTTTTAAAGAACATTATAAGATGGATAGTTGTGACTAGACCCAGATGGAATCTGCAGGCTTTTCTGGGCAAAATCTGTGGATTTCTATGGAACAGGTTTTAGATTATTATAATTATTTTTTTTTATGAGAGAGAGAAATTAATCATTTTATTTAGCAAGGATGCATTAAATGACAGTAAAGACATTACAGTATAATGTTACAAAATATTTATATTTTAAATAAATGCTGTTCTTGAACTTTCTATTCATCAAAAAATTCACTTTTTTTTTTTGCACTGATAATAATAAAAAATGTTACAAAAAATCAGCATATTAGAACACTGAAAAAAAAAGTGTTGGATTTACATGATTTAATTGTGTACATTGGTCCCACATGAATCAATTAAGTTAAACACACATAATTTGTTCATGTAACTTCAACATCATGGAATGAAGACATTTTAAGTGACCCAATTAAGCAGTCTCAGAGTGAATTTTATATGACTCCCTGACATGATTCAGGCATTCAATTTCATATATTCATTCACCCAATTCCGTTTCATATATTTTAATGTCACATAATTGAATTGATAGATCATAGATCATGTAACACTAGCTGCATTTACATGGACCCTAATAATCCGATTGTAGTAGCACAATCGGAATAAAAAAGTCATATGTAACCACGTCAATCGGAATGAATTGGCCAGATCTGATTAAAATTTCATTTGGATTGTAAGGGGTGGTTTATTCCTTTTGTAATCCGATCGAGAGGACATGTAAACACTTGATTGGATTGAAAACCGAAACTGGGGAGTACTGCGCATGTGCAATGACGTAGAAATAGCATAATGATGTATGACACGTGGAAAGAGCTGTTCTTCCTGTTGAATAAAGTGTCATAAATGATTGAGCAGGACAACTTCCCACCATTCCTTGTTTCAGACTCTCATCCACAGACTACTGGTTTTTGGTGCGGGAATGGGCGTTTTTACTGTTTGCTAAATATAAGCATAACGGTTCATGTGCTCATCGTCGCCTGTAGAACCCGAAATAGAAAAATATTAAATCTGAAGAAAAAAAAGAGGATGGTTATTATGCAACAACAGCAGGAAACTCTATATATTCGTGCACTGTGCGCATGGCAAAAGGTTAAATACCTTATAAATAAATGCGCACATCAATCCAATCACTTTATTTAGCGTTCATGTAAACACTATGTTCGGATTCATCAGTCGGAATGAATTCATTCAGATTGAAGCAAAAAGTGTCCATGTAAAAGTAGCTAGTGACAACTGGGGTTGAAATTTGAGCTTTGTCATCACAGGAATAAATAACATTTTAAAATCTATTAAAATAGAAAATAGTTATTTGAAATTGTAATAATAGTTCATAATATTTCAGTATTTGCTGTATTTTGATCAAACAAATGCAGCCTTAGCTAGCATAAGGACTTTTTTTTTTTCAAAAACATTAAAGCGCAATGTGCTCTGATTGGTCGGCTGGACCAATCCAGTGTTGTGAACGTGTTTGGGAAATGTCACAATCCCCTTACCATAACCACAAGTTTCAACACACTACTAACGCAACTCAACCAGGCCTCGCCCCCTTTATTTTTGCGTATGCCTTGTGCGGGAATTATTTGAGGACGAAAAGTCAAGACTACAATTGAGGCGTTTCAAGGAGTTCAGAAAGAGTGCTTACTGATACTGTAGAATAACTCCATTTGGACTGGACTTTGTGCTTTGTAACTTTGCAGACATTTTTCATGCTCAAACAGCAACATTAAAGAAAGTTGAAAATGTAAAAAAGCATAATAGCTCCTCGTTTAGTTAATCAGACAAAATACTGTGGAATTTTAATATTGGTGCCTCTGTTGTGTACACTAAGGATCTATTATTGAACATTGGTATCTTGTATTATATTACTGATGCTGCTCATTGTGATTTAAGACATAACCTTTCGTGGAACATGCTGCTCTACTTGAGTCTTTATTTCCCCTAGGAGGAACATACCAGGCAACTGTGCCCTGCATTCTTGCTCGTTTCTTTCCTCTAGGCCTGTCAGACTCCTGGCCCGAACAAACTGGTGCATGTTTGACACGCTCTGCCGTCCTTCATGATGTCGTCACTATTTAAGCGCAATTGCTTTTTCTTCATTCTAGCAATCTGTCTTCTCTGACAGTACACCCCACCAAAGATATGCACCATGCGCACACTACAATGGATGTATTGTTGGAGTCTTGTGTTCGCCCATTCAGAAAGGTGGCTGCGCTTTGACCACAATGAGGCCACACCAGTGGTATGTTCTGCTTTCTCTTTCACTGACCCAGCCAAGAGGAATGCTGGGACTTGTGTCGAACATGGCAGCCATTTGTAGCGGAATCATCTGGTTCTTGGTTTTTAGTTTACGACCAGTCGGTGGGTAAGAATTGCAGTTTGGTCGTGGATCCCAACTGCGTCTACAGTTCTGCAGAGACTCTCAAATAGTTCTAGAGAGGACACGGAGGCTTTACAGAGTATATAATTATGTTGCAAATTTTCCTGTGGTAAGAAGGATGTTTATCAAGGGCCCTCATTTTCGAACCCGCATACGAGAGGCTCCCGTCTCTGCAAAGGGTTAAGGCAAATTCTTAACCAAACTTTGTCAACCATAAACCTGGCAGTGACCTGTTTCCTCCCTTGTCTTAATGTGACACTTGAGTGTAATTATAAAGACAAACCTTGCTGCGACAGCACTGATAAGCAAGTAAACATTAAGGCCACTTAAATGCACTCGTTTCACAATGGTTCTATCTCAGCCATGAAGAAAGTTCACTTAGCATGAGATTTTATTTGGAAAAGGATACGGTTTCTCTCATTACCATTTTTATTTTCCGATTTTAGTATGCTGCTAGAGTTGCCAGCCAGGGTGGAACCAGAGAAACACAGTCAAGGAGAGCATGAAGCACTTCAAGGTAATTTATGTGCAATTTCAGCTTGGTGAATGAAACTTTTTGGCTCCCAGTTCAGCTCACAGGGAAGATGTCTCGGCGCTACTGTCAAAGCTGTTTGTTATTTTTGCAACCTGAGCAATATATTCACCCGACCATCCCAGTTCTGAACTATTAGCCCTCACATCTTTTAGTTTTCAGAGTGTTTAAAGTCAACATGAAATCATTTTTACTTTTCCTGGTCTTATTGCGTGCGGTTCATTGGTGCATAATATTTCAAACAACTGAAAACAGTTGGTTAGTTACCTTCAGTAACCTGGCTCCATTTTGATACGTAATGCCCAGTTTTCATTAACCCTCCATACATTTTATTTATCATTTAATATTCTGTTTCACTTATATAGTGGGGAGAACAAGTATTTGATACACTGCCGATTTTGCAGGTTTGCCCACTTACAAAGCATGTAGAAGTCTGTAATTTTTATCATAGGTACACTTCAACTGTGAGTGACGGAATCTAAAACAAAAATCCAGAAAATCACATTGTATGATTTTTAAGTAATTAATTTGCATTTTATTGCATGACATAAGTATTTGATACATCAGAAAAGCAGAACTTAATATTTGGTACAGAAACTTTTGTTTGCAATTACAGAGATCATACGTTTCCTGTAGTTCTTGACCAGGTTTGCACACACTGCAGCAGGGATTTTGGCCCACTCCTCCATACAGACCTTCTCCAGATCCTTCAGGTTTCGGGGCTGTCGCTGGGCAATACGGACTTTCAGCTCCCTCCAAAGATTTTCTATTGGGTTCAGGTCTGGAGACTGGCTAGGCCACTCCAGGACCTTGAGATGCTTCTTACGGAGCCACTCCTTAGTTGCCCTGGCTGTGTGTTTCGGCTCGTTGTCATGCTGGAAGACCCAGCCACGACCCATCTTCAATGCTCTTACTGAGGGTAGGAGGTTGTTGGCCAAGATCTCGCGTTACATGGCCCCATCCATCCTCCCCTCAATACGGTGCAGTCGTCCTGTCCCCTTTGCAGAAAAGCATCCCCAAAGAATGATGTTTCCACCTCCATGCTTCATGGTTGGGATGGTGTTCTTGGGGTTGTACTCATCCTTCTTCTTCCTCCAAACACGGCGAGTGGAGTTTAGACCAAAAAGCTTTATTTTTGTCTCATCAGACCACATGACCTTCTCCCATTCTTCCTCTGGATCATCCAGATGGTCATTGGCAAACTTCAGACGGGCCTGGACATGCGCTGGCTTGAGCAGGGGGACCTTGCGTGCGCTGCAGGATTTTAATCCATGACGGCGTAGTGTGTTACTAATGGTTTTCTTTGAGACTGTGGTCCCAGCTCTCTTCAGGTCATTGACCAGGTCCTGCCGTGTAGTTCTGGGCTGATCCCTCACCTTCCTCATGATTATTGATGCCCCACGAGGTGAGATCTTGCATGGTGCCCCAGACCGAGGGAGATTGACCGTCATCTTGAACTTCTTCCATTTTCTAATAATTGCGCCAACAGTTGTTGCCTTCTCATCAAGCTGCTTGCCTATTGTCCTGTAGCCCATCCCAGCCTTGTGCAGGTCTACAATTTTATCCCTGATGTCCTTACACAGCTCTCTGGTCTTGGCCATTGTGGAGAGGTTGTAGTCTGTTTGATTGAGTGTGTGGACAGGTTTCTTTTATACAGGTATCGAGTTCAAACAGGTGCAGTTAATACAGGTAATGAGTGGAGAACAGGAGGACTTCTTAAAGAAAAACTAACAGGTCTGTGAGAGCCGGAATTCTTACTGGTTGGTAGGTGATCAAATACTTATGTCATGCAATAAAATGCAAATTAATTATTTAAAAATCATGCAATGTGATTTTCTGGATTTTTGTTTTAGCTTCCGTCTCTCACAGTTGAAGTGTATCTTTGATAAAAATTACAGACTTCTACATGCTTTGTAAGTGGGCAAACCTGCAAAATCGGCAGTGTATCAAATACTTGTTCTCCCCACTGTAAATATGTCAAATTACCAGAGTAAATGGGTTGTGAACATCTGCAAAAATGGATAAATGTAATCCTTTTTATAGACTCTAAAATCTTTGAAATCTAAAAGCCTTGAAATAAAACAAGGTTTAATATATATACTGATATTCCAGTTAAAATATCTAAAAATCTATTACAGTCATCAATCATGGTTGGGTATAGGGTTTGGGTAAGGTGTTGGACTTTATGGTTAGATTAAGGTTTGGTTAAGGTTTAATTACAGATTACCAAACTCTGTGCAAAAATGTGTGTTATCTGTGATGGGTTGTTGGTCTTTAAGATGGCCAGCTGGTCTCCCACCAGTTAACAAATGACCCAAATCAGTCTAAAACAAGCAAAAGATATTTTTAAACATGGTTTCTTCAGCTGGCATCTAGAGCGACTTTCAAATGTTTTGGCTTTACCACAAACTTTTACTTTTGTTTTGATGTTATCAGTAGTTTAAGTGTATTTTGCAGCTAGTTTAAACAGTTACTGCTATTCAGGTACTGCTTTCATATGAGCAGATATAGACCTTGAATTCCTGGAAAATTCAAAGCCAAAATGAACATGCACTAGAGATATCTCTCCTTGAGACAGTTAAAATCTTAGCTAACAGCCCCATTCAGAAACCAAGGGTTGAGCTCGGCCCTGAATGGGCTTTCAGAGGTTTCGAAGGCATAGATTTTATCTGGCTTCCCTGTTGGTTGCTTTTGCCCTCTTCCCACCAGGAGAATGTGTAAGCTTTGGGAAGCAAACTGCATCCAGGCAGTTCCTATAGGGGCACGGCCTACAGTAGGAAGGGAGCTTTTGTACTCATTGACTGTAGCCATAGTCACTGATGTTTGTCACTGAGGTCTTTGCCAATGTATTTTGGCATGTTTTTGTATTAATTTAGCCGTAGCCATGGTGACAAGTTTTTGTTACTATGGCAATAGCAGACAGGAATTATGTTTAGGACAAATCGGGTTCTAAAGGGCCACAGAGAAACTAACTCTGAATGCACTTTCCTCTCTCTCATCATCTCCAGGTGATGTGGAAATTGTGATCAATGCCATCTTTTTAAAGGCCATTGATTTACCATTTATATGTTTTGCTAGTGTATTCCAATTCTCAGCTGATGCATATTGCACGGTCGGCATGAATTTGTCAATCTGGATAGTTGTTTCAGATTTGTAAAAGCTAATTATCTTCAAATCTTTTAAAGTGGCCCTATTATGCTTTATCTGATGTTACCTTTCATGTAGTGTATAATATAGCAAAATGAAAAATGGTCTTCACTGGTTGACCACGAACAACATCTACTTTTTGAGGGACCCACCCTCATACATTGTTGTAGCTGAGGCCTGGAAGAGTTTGGTTCGTGTTGTCAACATGTTGAGAAGACGCTGTTTTCTGTGATGCAAAAGCAAATATTTTGCATGCTTCAAAAGGATGAGGACTCTGGCTCGAATTGATACAGTAAAACTGAAGCCATTGTTACTGTGGTAATGGGTGTTTTATTTCCGACACGCACTGTAAGTGGTAGACCAATCACAACAGACTGGGCGGTCTGACCAATCAGAGCAGGCTCTTGAAAAGCAGGGGTTTAAAGCAGGATCAATGCCGTAAGGGGTGTGACATAGTGATAACGTGGAAGCAGATATTGTTAGCTAGCTTGGTGCAATGGTACGCGATTCATAAACTAGCGTCTGAAACAGAAAAAAAATGCACAAGCGTGGTTTCTCACGAATTATAAGCAAATTTAAGACATCCTGATGTCATGTGTCTTTACAGGATCTTTATGAGATGTGTGTCAACGCATGCACAGATTCCAGAAAATCAATGGCAGTGTGAATAAACTTAAATCAAAGATTTCAGTACAAATCTCGGGACACATTATCAGTGTATTTTCCGTAATTTCTGTGTGAACTGGGCTTATGATATATAAGGTGATGCTGATAAGGTGATATATATTGAGAAAATTACAGAATTTTTATTTTATTTTTTTTTTTACCTTGGATGCATGTAAACCTATTGTAGGAGACCTCCAAAACAAAATTAGGAACCTTTTAAAATGGCATAGTAGGGGCACTTTAAAGATACTCAGTTTTGTAAATTAGATATCCATTAGCAGAAAAATATTCCACTTTAATATTCCCGTCTGTAAAATAATAAGTACGGTACTTGCTTGTAGGCAGGCAGAGATTCATTTTGTGATTTGTATTCAGCTGTTTGCAAAGACTGCATTGGCATTATTTAAATTTTATTTCTGTCATAGCAGTTTATTATTGTAATATCAATCAATCAGCACAGAAAATGCAAAAAAAGGTCTCCAGATCTCTTCTGACCTTCCCTCACAGTCAATGCCAGCTCTGCAGTTTCATTGAGCAACTATTTACATCTTTGGCCCATTCAAGTAGTATGAGTCCTTATGCTGTTCTTTACATTTAGGAGGTATTGTCAGCAAATAGAATGTAAAATTCAATTTGCTCTGTTTTTCTGTCATTACTTCTAGATACCAAGACATCTGGAATATTGAGATTAAATAGTTTGTGGTTATATCCCTGCTTCTTTTGTCTGATCCTGAAATGTACATAGCTCAGAGTTCATCAGTAGCATATTGTGCATGATTTATGAGTGAAGGATAATTCCTCCCATCTCTATTTATGCCGTCCTACTAAAAAAATTTGAAGTAACGTTCACCTTGAAAGAAATGGGATTGTATTGGCATACTGTGCTGGAAAACCTGACAAATGATCAGCATTCTTGTGAGAGAGAAGCAACATCTGTCTGTCAGTTGTACATTGGAAGAAAAAGCATGATAGAATGTAATGCTCTGGCAAGTCATCCCAACATTATATTTATATTAGTTTCTCTGTCTCAGAGCATAAATTATAAGGCTTTGGGAATTTACAAAGGCCTGTTCAATAAAAAAGGCTTTTTTTGATCGCTAAGCTCCACCCCTTGGTTGCAGTTGCTAACTCAGACAAGCTAAAATGAATAATGAATTGGAGATTTCTGTGAAGTTTTAAAAATGATTGGATAATTAATATTATTATTCTATTTGAAATAATAATTAATGTATTTGATGTGATAAACAGAATGCAGAATTCGTATTGTAGTATGTAACAAATAAGAATTAAAATAAATTGAAATTCATATACACTACATTTTAACTCATGTTTTTTTAACTGCACATTTGTAGTAATCTAAGTTTGTCAAGTTTTGAATTTTGGCCTTTTTGAAAAAAAAAAAAGTATAAATGCCTAAAGGTTTGTAGGTCTTGTGGATACTGACAAGGAAGGATGGACGGACGGATGGATGGATGGATGGGTGGATGGA